>JAMPIV010000462.1:0-538087 GCA_024509875.1 Oreohelix idahoensis
ACCACACTTCTTTACAGACTGACACTTTACAGAGCGTGCGAGTTGAAACAAACTTTACAGTGATGAGCCAGATTCCTGGGTCCAGCCTACGCAGTTTTGTGTTGAGAATCACAGTTTACAGTTGAAAGAACATTTGTTTGACCACATAAACACCAGTAGGACAGCTATACAGTCGATGTCAGCTTGACCTATATTACCGATAGGATGCTGTATCTAGGTCAGCGCTTGTTGACAGTTTTTCGCTGTACAGACGGTATTACACAGGACAGTTGTATCAAGTGTAGAAAATATCTGGAGCAGTATTGTTGACATTTCTCAACGTACAGAAGAATCACAGTGTTGTTCAACATAAAGTGCATATTTCATCGTTGGATCTTCATATCTTCTCTTCTCTTCTTCCGTCCTTAGCCACCGACCGTCAAAGCAGTCAGTGGCCATTACGCCTAGTGGCGTCTTAGGGCAACAGCAGATAGGTTTTCTTTGCCATTGTTTCCCATCACGCCTATTGGCGTCTTTAGGGCAACGGCAAATCAATCCATTTGCTGTTGTTTCCGTAATCGAAGTGACTGGCAAACGGGTGATCAGCCCGTTGGAAGTGGATCTTCATATGCTCAACAAAAAAAAAAAATTGAACTGTGTAATAGTTTAAAATTAAATCTATTACTGAATAAAGTGGCAAGATATTAGTATTAAAATAAACTGTGCCTGCTTTGCAACACTATACCTGCAACACATTCCATTCATGATATAAATTATATGGTATGCTATATGCTATTTATGTTTACATGTTATTTGTTTATATGTGTAGGTGTTTATATGTTGCGGGCCTGGATGGGAGGTGACTAGAACAGGAAATACCGAGTGATATTGGTCTTGTTCTGGCGTTCTATAGGGAGCAATTTCTTAATTGAAATTTGCATGCAACATAGTTTGCAAATATTTGGTTAGTTGTGACGACTGTTTCATATTTGTATTTGTAACATTTTTTCTGTTCTTTATTTTTGTTTGATTTGTTTGTATAATTGTAGGTCTCATCTTTCCTTTCATTTCAGTTCTTTACACCCTTATGTTTATACACTGTGGCGTTATTTGTCTTGTTATCTTATTGCAGTTATCATCACGGTTTCTGTGATCATTTTTTTTCATTTCTCCTATTTAATTTAATTTGATCTCTGCAAATGTGTTCATATTGTCTTTTCTTGTTTGTCCTTTGTAATGTCTTTAGTTGACATATGACATAGGAGTTATAGTGGTATACACTGATAGTATAGTACAGATCAGTACTTTATGATTATTTTCCACAGGTACCCAAGTGATCTTTGATTACATTGAGGTATACAAGACCTTTGTAAGGCTTGTCTCCCACAGTATTTGAGATACAGTTATTGTTGTCCACAGGTACTCAAGTTATCATTGGTTATTATAAACCATACACGTTTGCACTAAGACTAAGTCTATGGTATAGACTTGTCTCCCATTAAAGTGAAATAGGGTAATTTATTTACTTTTTCAGGTTTCTGATTTAAGAAGACAAGATGTCTACATTAGATTATTTTATTGCACAAGGAAAATCCCTTGATAAAACTGGGAAAGACTTAGAACAATGGGCTGTTGCTCAATATGACAAAGCATTAGCGGCTGAAGAGAGAAAAGCTGCTGCTGCTGCTGCTGAGGAAAAAAAAGCTGCTGCTGAGGAAAAAAAAGCTGCGGCTGAGGAGAGAAAACTTCAAATAGAAGAGAAAAAATTAGAAGCTGCTGCTGCTGCTGAAGAGAGAAAAGCTCTGGCTGAAGAAAAAAGATTAGAAAAAGAAGCTGATACTGCTGCTGAACTAAAGAAATTGCAGATGCAAGTGGAGGAAAGGAGATTTGATGCAGAACAGAAGAAATTGGAAGCTGCTGCTGCTGCAGAACAGAAAAAATTAGAAGTTGCTGCTGCTGCAGAACAGAAAAAATTAGAAGTTGCTGCTGCTGCAGAACAGAAAAAATTAGAAGCGGCTGCAGAACAGAAAAGATTAGATAGAGAGGCAGAAGAGAGAAAAGCAATAAGAGAACATGAGTTTGAATTAGAGAAATTAAAATTGACATGTATGAGTAATGTTAATCAGGCATCTGGTGGTAATGGTAAACCCTTTGTGTACAAGGTCAAGGTACCAGCGTTCAACTCTGCCAGTGATGATATAGCATTTTGGCTTGATAGATTTGAACGTGCTTGTCGAGCTCATAATGTTGACAAATCACAGTATGTGAATCAGTTGTCTGAAAATCTAAAAGGGGACTCTCTGAGTAAGTTATATTTTGTTGAAGAGGCCGACAAGGATAATTATGATGCTGTTAGGGCAGCTTTGATAAAGAGATATCAGCTGTCTGAGGAAGGTTATCGTCTTTTGTTTAAAACAATGAGACCTGAGGTAGGTGTAGAATTCTCAGAATTCATCTCAAAAGCACGAATTACACTTTCACGATGGATTGAATTATCCAAAACAGAGAAAACATTTGATGGTCTTACGGATTTATTGCTAAGAGACAAGGTCATGTCTTCTGTAAATAAATCATTCCTAGAGTTCTTACATGAGCGTAAACCTAGTACATTAAAGCAAATGGAAGAATATTGTGACCAGTATGCCACGGCACACCCTGACATGATTCTTAGTAACTCTAACATTAAAGAGAGTATGCCAGTTGCTTCGGCAACAGAATATAATCAGAATTACTCACACAAATTCCAAGGAGCTAAAAATAAATTTGATAAAAAGGTTAATTGGAACAAGTATCAAAACCAAGATAACCACTCAAATCAGAGTTCTTCTTTGAAGAACTGGAATCGGGCTGATAGTCCTCGACACGCGAGGGGTACCCATAATGTTAGACATTCTCGAAAGGGGAGTAGCTATAGGAACTACCCAAGTGCTTCATGGAGAGAAAAGAACCAATATTACAGGGATACTCAGTATAATGAGCGTGATGATTATGATCATGAATATTATGATTCAAACCCAAATAGGGGTTATAAAAGGGGAAATAATAATTATAGAGACAATTATAACCGAGGTAGATCACAACACAAAAGACATGGTAAATCGTATTACCAGGCTAACTCTGCACAACAGGAGTTCCACGACACGGATAATCAGAATAATGATAAAAAAGACTCCAATAGTGTAGCAAATTCCGCTTTCGATTTTGCTAGAGCATCTCAGTGTTCGCAATGCAAAACATTATTCGATCCAACCACAGTTTCTACTTTAAGCTGCGGTCACCCGCTTCCCGCGCTCCATGCGTCAATCGCGCATAATGGAAGGGGTGCTCTTGTCTTTAATAGGGGCCTAATAGATGGTACTCCGGTATCAATTCTTTTCGATTCGGGGTGCACTACCATCGGAGTGAGGCAATCACTCGTAAATCCTTCTCGAGCTACAGGCAATATAGTCAAATGTGTAACATTTGGTGGCACATTGGAGAAGTACTCCACTGCCATTATCAATATTGCTACGCCTTTCTTTACAGGAGAGGTGCAAGCATGTCTCTTGCCGAATCCGATCGCTGATCTTATCATCGGTCGCATTCATGGAGTGAAATAATGCACTCCACAGCAAATTTCTAATTGGGAAAATGTTAATATGCAATCTGCTAATGCAGTAATCACTAGGGCTCAAGCTCTTAATATGCCACAATCTTCACATTCTGAAGATAATGATGCGCAGATCCAAGATGATCCCTTGGAGATTTCCCATGATTCCTTTATCAAACAGCAGGAAGATGATCCTACTCTAAAGAAATTCTTTACTCTGGCAACAAAAGGTGATCCGAATAAGGATACAAATCGTAAATCTTGGATTACGATGAAGAATGGCGTACTTGTACGTATGGTACAAGACTCCGCTAAGTCCATTCATTCTCAAATCCTTGTGCCTAAAAATATGAGAGTTAAAATCTTACAGCACGCTCATGATTCGCAGTGTGCTGGACATATGGGTTTTTCCCGTACTAAAGCTAGAGTTCTTCAATCTTTCTTTTGGCCTGCTGTGAATAAGGACATACGAATCTATTGTCGATCTTGTAAAGTATGTCAAGAGATTAAATCCAGAGGTCCACGCCATGATGCACCTATTCAGGCTGCAGACATTCCCATTCGGCCATTTCAAAAAATGGCGATAGACATCATTGGTCCATTTAAGATAAAGTCTGCTAGAGGACACCAATTTATTTTGACGTGTGTTGATATGTGCACACGTTGGCCGGAGGCTGTTCCTCTAAAGAGCATAACTACTGCTGATGTCGCAGATGCTCTTTGGTTAATATTTTCTCGTCTGGGGTTTCCAGCAGAAATATTATCCGACCATGGTACCCAACTCATATCGGATACCATGTCTCAAGTAATGTCGACTCTTAAGATAGAGAGATCGCTGAGTAGTATTTATCATCCTATGTCCAATGGGATGGTGGAACGTTTGAATAGAACTCTGAAAAACCTACTAGGTAAGATAACAGAAGATCATCCTCAGGATTGGGATAGGGTTTTACCCGCGGCTCTCTTTGCATATAGAGAGGTCGCCAACGAACATACAGGATTTTCTCCCTTTGAACTTGTCTTTGGCGCGAAACCGCGAGGTCCTATGTCCTTACTTCATGATCTTATAACTGCTGATAATATTGTCGATGACACAAAATCCTCTTATGAATATGTCATCGCACTTAGACACAAGATTATTGAAGCATGCAAATTGGCAACTGCTTCTTCTGAATTTGCGAAACAGAAGGCAAGGGAATTTGCCAATAAAAAGAGATGTTTGCGACAACTTTGTCCAGGTGACAAAGCATTTGTCTTGCTACCTTGTAGGGAAAATAGACTTCTTATTTCTTGGAAAGGTCCGTACGATATAATATCAAAAGTTTCCGATGTTGACTATATCGTCGATATTGACGGGAAGCGTAAAACCTTCCACATCAACATGCTCACGGAATTCCATGAACGTCCTGATTATTTACAACCTGTTTTCCAGGCAACGGACGATTTTCCAGTCCAACATGGACAATACTCATCTCTGTCAGTAATACAGGATGAGGAAACGAGTTTCTCGGATGTAAATTTACCTTTTCCAATGATTCCTCTTCACTCTAATGAATCATGGAAAGATGTTGCAATTTCTCCAGAATTATCTCCAGGAGAGCAGAAACAAGTTTCTACTATGTTAGAACAATTTCAGGATGTCCTTACTGACATTCCTGGTCAAACTGATGTCATTCAACATGACATTATTCTTACTGACCATAGTCCTATAAGAGTCAGACCGTATCCTATCCCGATACATTTTCAAGCACAGGTAGAGAAAGAGTTAGATGAGATGATAGAGTTAAAAATTATTGAACCATCCACATCAGCATATTCTTCGCCGATGGTTATTGTACGAAAAAAAGACAATAACATACGTCTTTGCGTGGATTATCGCAAATTGAATCAAGTGACTAAATTTGATGCTGAACCTATGCCTTTACTAGAAGAGCTACTTACGAGACTATCGAATTCTCATTTCTTTACTAAACTCGATTTGTCTAAGGGATATTGGCAAGTTCCATTATCCGAACACGCCAAACCGTTTACTGCTTTTTCGACGCCTAGGGGTCTATTCCAATGGAATTTCATGCCTTTCGGTCTTATGAACGCCCCTGCAACATTCGTACGCATGATGCGTCGAATCCTATCTCATCGCTCAGATGTCATTGCGTATCTTGATGACATCTGCCTTTTCAGTGATACTTGGAACGATCACTATAATGGGATAAATGAACTATTGTCTATCTTACGCGAGCATAACCTGACAGCGAAACCATCGAAAGCATGTATTGGTTTTAGCGAAAAATCTTTCTTAGGACACCGTGTTGGTCATGGGTTCCTAAAAACAGAAGACCATAATACAAGTAAGATACTTAACATTTCTATTCCTAAGACTAAAAAGCAAGTGCGAAGTCTCTTAGGTCTAATACAATTTTATGGACGATTCATTCCGAATCTGTCCTCCATTATGTCACCTCTTTCTTCCTTGCTAAAGAAAGGGTCTCCTAATGTAGTCCATTGGACTCAAGAATGTCAATCCTCTTTGGATAAGGTTAAAACTATGTTTTCTACTTCACCTATCCTAGTATTGCCTTCTAAGGATAAGACATTTATTCTTCGTAGTGACGCTTCATCCACCGGGATTGGAGCAGCACTAATGCAAGAGTACTCTGGAACTCTGCATCCTGTGATGTATATTTCTCGGAAATTAAATGCCGCAGAGAGAAGAATTACTCGGTCCTAGACCGTGAATTATTGGCTATGGTTTGGTCAATCCTTAAACTGCAAAGATTTCTTCTGGGCGCGCATTTCATTGTGGAAACTGACCAGAAAGCTCTTACGGCTATTCAGAGTAAAAATCTGAAGAGCGCGAGATCAACGCGATACGCGATTGCTCTACAGCCATTTCATTTTTCGGTGCGAGCTATCCGTGGGTCAGAAAATGTGATGGCAGATATTTTGTCTAGATGCCCACATGATTCATAACTGTTATACAACTTTGATACAGTTGTTTCTATGTTGAAATGTGTACACATATGTAATATATCATATATTGATTGTAACACTACTTAGCGGTTCATTGATATTTATTCACCGCTGATCTTTCAATGTTTTTCGTCTTTGATGATCATGATGTTAAGATATCTTAGATGAAATTTATGTATAAACTAATGTGGAAATTGTGTCATTGCTAATATTGTAGTATGCGTTGGTGACACCTCTCTGGAAATATTAATACTTAGAGAAGTACCTTCTCTAAGGTCATAAAACTTATGCTTATCATCTGCGCATTGTTATTGGTGCGTTGTGAGCCTATTGTATGTTGCTCCTAGATGTATTTCAAAAAAAAAAAAAGTACCATTTTTTTTTTTCCCGAGGGGTGTGGTAATCTGTTGCGTGCATATTTTGACGCACATATTACAAAAATCGATATGGCTATTTAATATGGAAAAGATATAGACATTCATTCATTTGTGTATGAAAATGCTGTCTATGGGGAAAGCGAGATAATCCATGTTTGATTCACACTTTTGATTATAGGAGTAATCGTTCTTGATATTGATCCGGCGCACGGATATTGCTCTTATATCTGTACTTATTTTTTAGGGCCAGAAAATAGATTAATTTGCTTATTATGTTTATGGCCTGAATTCATATGTATTACATATTATTAGTACAAGTAGAATCAGTCCTATATTGAATATTTTGGATGGGTAGGCGGGACTAGATTCTTGTTATTCCGCTCTAGCGGAAGTATGAGTTGTCTTGACAAGTCGTGATGAGTTCCGATGTACCGTGATAATGGCGGGTACGCATTTTTCAAAGGGCTGGTAGATTCTTAAGGAAAAATGATTTATGAAGTGGTTTTCTTCTAAAGGAGATGGTATCTCTACTAGAGTTTGTGTTAGAGACTCTCCTAAGGTACGGTACAATGTATAATTCGGACTCCATGTATTGCCAGACCCTATTTTGATGATCTCATGTCGGTTAGACCTAGATGGAACATTGTGCTTCGTATCGCTAGGGTCGTGTTTTGTATCGACGAAGATGACAGGCTTTCCTACAGCGGTTATGGCTACGTGAATTAACCTGATTACCGTAGAGCTGTATGGAAACATTTATGAAATGATTTATATGCCCATTATAAATTAACTTTGGCTTATATTCACCTTCCTACGAGTGAGTGAGTGACAACTCAGGGAGGCGGCCATGTTATATTTCTGTCATCATATGTTTTGATCACTGCCAAGAGAACAGATTACATATCCTATTATCGGACAGTGGCAAGGAGATCTCAATCTTGATAGGAACCCCCTTTTCGTGGTTTCATAATATGCTACAAACTATGGACGTCAAGCAACTTTAGTTATTTACCGATCCGCCTTCACTGACGCGTTTAGTCAGATAGGGGATGCGGCCATAATGTATCATGACATTGAACTTTTGATGTACTACCCATTATTTACGAATGTGTCATGACTTTGGATCTGCTATGTATGCCTACAAATTGATGTGTCAACATACCCATGATGTACTCGTTATGTCCCAGTGTGTACGTCTGAATAAATTGTGTAAACAAAGATTCCAGCAGTCTGCATTGGTGCCTTGTAGACACAAGTGTATGAGTGATTAGATTGGTCAGAACACGAACAGTACACCATTCGCGTTAATCACACTCTACACTTCTACTCCATACATACACCATCCTGCGTCGGTTGAAGTGACCAAGTTAGGGCCTGCTTCCCCTGGAGCCTTAGAGGGAAACTACTGTTGACAGCCGCCTTTGCCTTCCCTAACTCAGGACTAGGGTGAGTTACCCATTTACCGCTGGGTAGACTGGAGCATGCCTGATCTCAACAACACACCACACTTCTTTACAGACTGACACTTTACAGAGCGTGCGAGTTGAAACAAACTTTACAGCCATCTCTGACAGCCTGTTTGTAGGGACACCAGTCAATGTTGCAAAAGTTATGAACAGGATTATCATCTGTTGATGTCTTATGGAAATATACCGCCCAAACCTCTTCTCGCATCTTGCAAAGGTTGTTTTTGTTAGCTCGTATGGCATTTCCATAGTATACCTGTAGCTTATCAATGACACTATCTGTTAGTCTACCCTTACCACCTATGGATTTACCATCAGGCAAAGACTTCCCTTTAGAAAGTTTCTTAAGATTTCTCAGCCGAGTGCCCATTCTTTTCTGAACATGACCCACACATTCAATTTTTTTCTATCAGACTCTTTGTCTGAGTATCTATTACCTTTCCAGTTTGCAAGCCAATCACAGTTGTGGCACCAACAATAGATGAATGGCCTCTGGTCATCCAGGTACCATCACAAGATACATCAATGTCTCAGAACTTGTTGTCACCTTCTTCTGCACTCCCATACTCTTGAACAGCAGCATTTTTCATGCTAATAATTTGCACCCTAGTAGCAGCATCCTCCATTCCTTTCTGTATAATAGCATTGCTGCTGTGTCTAACTGGGGGTGGTAAATCCATTATACCACAGAAAGTGTTTAAGTCGGTGTGACTGCAGCCAATACAGCGCATGGCAAAAGCTGCACGCCGATTGATAAGATTTATCTTTGCATTCCCTACTGAGAGCTGACTACTTGAAGGGAAATGTTTTTGTTCATGACAGTTTGCACTGTTACAATGAAATACAAATTCACTCCCAAGTCCTTGCCTTTTGACTTCAACTAATTGTACAGAACTTTGGCAAAAGGTACACAACAATTTTTAGCAATGTTCTGACCAAGAAGACCCATGTCAACAATTCTGTGCCCCTCAAGCAAATCAGTATCATTAACATTATAATTACCTTCCTCGTCAGTTTCTGCAGAATCTGTGTCACAGCTTCGCTCAAACATATCCTCATCAGAGTCATGTGTTAGGTTGCTAATGTCCAGAATTTTCTGCTCTGATCGTGAAAGGGGTGTGGCATTTCGTTTCATTCGAATATGAAAACATTCAGTCTGCATCGATGATGTTGAATTATGAACGCATGGTTCAGTACCGAATGTCGATGCATTCTGTAGGATTGTTTTCCTTTCATTTCGTTCAGCCGTATGTTGATTGCCATGAAATTTACGCTTCTTTGATATACATTTACCGAACTTTTTGTCTGAAGGCATAATTATCACAAATATATTCACGTACTTCCACAAATTAAGTCAAAGTTTCAATCACATTTATGTTTTTTTTTTACGCCATGATGGTGAAAAAGGAGTATTCATTGTATTTGTTGTATTGAGTATATTTTTTCTAGGGAGTGTTTATTATTTGGTATACCTTCCAATATGAAGGTTAGCAAAAAAGCATATTTTGGGACTAAAAGTCAGCGATTTTTGGAACACACTCATTCTCTGTGAACATTGATAACTCATAAACTATTACAGATAAACACATAATTCAAAAAGAATATCGAAGTAAAAAGGCTTATAAATATTTAAAACACAATTATTATATGCAAATCAAAAATAACCTTTTTTGTCTATTTCTGGGTGTATATGCCCCCTTAAGGAAATTGGCACGATAGAGGAGAGAAAGCAAAGAAAAGGATGTAGAAAAGAGAGTAGAGGAGTTATCGTTTAAGAAAGAGGAAATGACTGATATTGAGAAATTACTCACAGAAGAGAGATGCAAAGTTATGACAAGTGATAACTTAAATAAGAAACTAAGCGAGGATATCTCACTTAAAATTACTGAGATTGCTGAACTAAGAAATAGAGTGGATGGTTTGGTACATGTTGTTTTAGGCATCAAGGGGTTGTCCACTGTCAATGTTGACAATGCTAGACAGAAAGTTGTTTATCACCAAGTAAAACAAACAAGAAGTCAGCCCTTTACACTTTTTGCTGATACGAAAATCGAACATGGTGGACGTAGATCCTTACGTGGCAAATACAATTTTCCACGTACTACTACTGCTAACATTACTGAGTCTTGGCGTCAGGCCAGCAAATATAATTCTACTTTAACAGTCAGTTCTGTAGATTACAAAAAAATGGAGATAACTGTCAAGTTAAAGTTCGAAAGACCAACCATTATTCTGATTATGGAAATTCTGATAAACTGATAATAAGGGACAAAGCTATTAGTAATACTTGTGCCCAAAATGTTGATAACTATAAGGATTTTGTTATCACTAGTACTGAGCAATTTGGTAAGCATATTGTCACAAAGGAGAATAGAAATAGTTTTGGTGAAAGAAATAACTACAATAAAGGTTATCAGCCTTATAATGATGGTTCTAGAACACAAAAAAAATCCATCGGTTAGATATTTTTATCAGAGGAGAAATGCTAATCATAATAATGTTGCACAACAAAAGAACAAACTTCGTTTTAGACAAGGTATCAATAAGAGTATTGTTTCAAATACTACTGCTTGTTATGCATTTTGAGTTCGAGAGAATATCTCGTTGTGTGTAAGTAGGATTTTATTTCAGTCTACTGCTGTGATGACCTTCATTTTCGGTCAGGATGTTCCTATCCTTCTGTGTATCGGCTATGAGACGAGGAAATGATGGCATCATATAGAAACCAGACGTTTTCACTGCCACAAGTTTTGGGTAAATGTAAGACTAACTTTCCGTTTTACCTCAATAAAGCTCACAAGTTGATTAAAATAGAAATTTTCATTTGTATTTTCCCGCAGCATTCGGCTTTGCGTTAAGAATCATTGCACCGAAGTTATTGTTAGCTGTGAGAGGAATGTAGGTCAACTTACGACCGTGTGTCTAATCAAGCGCAGCCCAGCCAGCCTGTTGACCCCGTGTTATCTGATGTCACCCCGTGCGGTTTACAGAATACTATCAAGGAAGCCGGAGTTGTGCCCTATTTTTTTTCTCTTTAGGAGTTGGTTTAAGATTGCTACAGTATTTCTTATACTTAACTTTTTTTTTTTTTTTTGGATAATGAATTACTGTATTGTATAGTAACATACATTATATAATGTCGTATTGGGTATTGTGTATGTTCATATGTATGCACTGATGTAACATTTTTTTTCAAAGCAGATTTTTTGTTAGATAATGTTAAGCTTATATGTTTACAAGTTGTTATGCATATAATGGGGTATTTTTTTTTTTTTTTGGTTTACCATGTGTTTTTTGGTGCCGAATTCTGTTTAAACTATACTGCTCAAAAAAACTTAAAGGCCACTTTCAATTTTTAGGTCATTTCAACTAAGCTGTTTTTTTTAAAACCTGAACACTCAGTCAAAAATGTTTTGCTGCATTTTGTTGCATGCTTAAACAATGTTTGTTAATCTGACAATAAATCAAATCTGTGTTACGTGTGTGTACCTCCAAGGTCAATCAAATGTACGTGGTGGAAAGGGAAATAATGCATGTTTGAAAATGCTTCCTATGACAAAGCCTGTTGATAAAATTGCTGAAATTTGCTTTTCACGTGCAAGTCGTGACTATTGTGAACACATGTCACCCACTTTTCGGAAGGAACGGGCAATGGGTATGTTTGTAACATTTACCATTTTAGCCATGGCTCAGCGAAGACGCTTGACCAATGTTGACAGATGGAGAGCGATGGCATGGCTGCAGGATGATGAAGGACTGCGAGAAGTTGCTAGGAGATTAGGAGTTGCCCACTCTGTCATACAAACTCTGCGTGATCGTTATAATGCAACCGGCAGTGTCGAAGAACAACGCAGGTCAGGACGTCCAAGGGCTACCACAAGACGGCAAGACATGCTGAGCCATGGCTAAACTGGTAAATGCTTTAAGAAACTTTTTTGTATTGTAAGTTTTTATGGAAATGTATTTTTCTTTGACATTGTTATATTTTTTCTGCGCCAAAGCGCTTAATAAGGTGTAATAATATATGTTGATATTTCCACATTTAGGATAGTAATATTTTTTTTGTTGAGATTGTGATATTTTTTATATATCGCACTTTTTTGTGTGATGCCTGTGATATGTCATTTTAGTTATGAATAAGTTTTGTAACTTGGCTAAATTATTTATTATGCGTTGTTTGGTTGGATAGTTGTAGGGATGTATTGTTGTCGTCTTTCTATGCATTCATATTTTGAATTTCCTTCTTCCTTTTCGGATGATTCTTCGTTTCAATCCATTTCTTTTGTAGCGGTTTATACTTTGGTTATGCTTCTATGTGTCATCCACGTGTCACTTGATTCTATTTGTATTTTTTTGCTTCTTACAGTTCTTATACTTCAATTCTTTGTATTGTTACGTATTGTAATATGGATTAGTATATGTAACTATTGGTAACAGTTCTATTTATTTTATGCAAGGAATTGATTAGCTTAATTGTTACTATTAGGTATCATGGATCTTTCTTCCTATTTCGATTTCATTGCTGATTTTCAGTGTTGGTCGTACTTCTTTTGTTTGATCTTGACTTTACTTTCTATTTATTGCATCCTGCTTGGTCTACAGTAGACATACTTAACTTTGTTTGGTAAATGATTATTTCAGTGTACTTACCAGATTATTTTGTGTAATTTGTTTATTGTACACTTGCTTTATTATTTGTCGATGTATTACTTTTGACCTTAACATAAAACAATTGTTGTAAGCGTATATTACAGCTTAGCTGACCCCTCATTTTTCGTTGATGTAGTTTTTTTCAAAATTCTCCGGGGGGGGTGTGGTAGTCTGTTAAGGTCAAAGGGAAGTGATCCGTACTATGCTGATTGTACAGAGTGAATTTAGGGTTGTGGCGCTTGTTGGCTTGTTTAATTGTGAGTTGTTTAAACATTTATATGTTAGAAAACAGAGAGTACAGAAAGCGTCTTGAGCGCTAGTCATTTAGTTATTCTGTACTGGTTTCGTGCGGTAGTGAATAGCTCACGGCTAGTCCGTGAACAGCGGAGTCCGGTGACTGTTTGAGCGGGAGATGTGTGTTCCCGTGGCAGTCTGAGGGGGAGTCTAAGTTTGGGCGTTGACTGGATAGTCAGCCCTGTGTCTTGTGGGTGTTCCCAGGGTAGTGTTCGAGAAAGATGTTGATTATTTTCCGAGGTGTACCTGTGGATTTTGGTACAGGCATCATTGCCTATTACTTGCCTATTTATGTGTGATTATCTGCAGATAAGAGAAGATAAGAGGAGATAGGAGAAGCTAGGATGTAATGTATTTGGAGGCCTTATAACTATCAGTACTGCGATTGCCAGCAGTCTTCTTGATGGATTAATAGAGCTAAGATGTAATGTATTTGGAGGCCTTATAACTATTAGTACTGCGATTGCCAGCAGTCTTCTTGATGGATTAATAGAGCTATGGTGTAATGTATTTGGAGGCCTTATAACTATCAGTACTGCGATTGCCCGCAGTCTTCTTGATGGATTAAATAGCGCTAAGATATAATGTATTTGGAGGTCTTATAACTATCAGTACTGCAATTGCCAGCAGTCTTCTTGATGGATTAATAGAGCTAAGATGTAATGTATTTTGAGGCCTTATAACTATCAGTACTGCGATTGCCAGCAGTCTTCTTGATGGATTAATAGCGCTAAGATGTAATGTATTTAGAGGCCAAATAACTATTAGTACGGCGATTGTCATCCGTCGTTCTGGTGGATTTACTGATGTAACATTAGAACTGTGATGTAAACATGGTTTACATCATACTGGAGAGCTATGACATTCTGCGCAATTGATTATTATTGGATTTTGTATGCTGTTGTACCTGTGTAGTGTATCGTACCTGATTGATGTTACTGTGTGAATAAATTATGTGCTGTCAATTGGAAATGAACACCAGTCTGATTCGTTGGTCTATGCTTGACAGTACAGTGTGAGTGACTGTACCCTCCATACCACTCACCACAGACTTTATACACAGTAACAGTTCAGTACTAACCCATTTATCATCTGCCCTATGTGTGGCGTATGGACTAAGAGGTTCTCTCATCTGCAACATTTATTATGGTGGTCTTCAACAGTGGTGGCAAAAACCACGCCAAAAAAAGTGGTTTCAGTCAGGGTTGTATCCTGTCCCCAGTGCTCTTTAATATAGATCTAGAACATATTATGCAGGAGGCTCTCTACGACTATACAACAACCATATCGATTGGAGGCAATCTACGTTTTGCTGATGATATCAATCTTATAGCTGGAACAGAATCAGAACTTCTAGACCTTACCTCTAGACTGGAGAAAGTAACAAGAGCTTATGGGAGCAAGATATTGGTGAATAGCCATAAGAAACATGTTCCGACCAACATTACGTTAAATGGGCAAACGTTAGAAGAAGTGAACACCTTTAAATATCTGGGGTCCACTATATGTAGTGATGGAAGATCAAGTAAAGAAATCAAGACAAGACTTGAGATGGCCTCAGCTGCCATGACAAGGCTGAATGTGATCTGGAAAAGTAACATTAGTTTTCCTATGAAGATCAAATTATACACATCACTTGTATTATCTATTCTCTTGTATGGGTGTGAGGGCTGGCCACTCACTGCAGATACGGAGAGAAGGATTCAGGCTTTCGAGTATAAATGTTACAGAAGAATTTTGCGCTTTTGCTATAAAGAGCACAAAACAAATGTCTATGTCAGAGAGAAAATAAACACGTATACAGGCCACCAAGAACCACTTTTGTCAGTAGTGAAACGTCCAAGGCTTGCCTGGTTTGGGCATGTAACTTGTCATGACTCCCTTTCAAAAACGATCCTCCAGGTGTAGCGAAATCTGTGAAACAATCGCTAAATTCAGTAAGATTTTACTCCTATGAAAATAAATAAACCCGCCCGTGTGTGTTTGCCTATCGTCGTCTTCTACGCCAGTAGAGCGCTGAATTTTATACAGTAGTAATGCTTAGAAAATGATCCCGCCGACAAATCGTACACGCTTTCCTAGTTTCGTCCTTGAGACTTACAATTAACATGTGCCAGAACTGCGACACCAAACTGCCGTTCTGAATTAACGTAAGATTTTAACTTTAACGCCACTAATAGTAGCAATTCGGACATTTTCCAGAAGTGTAGAACGAAACTGCAGTAAGAATTAACGCAAATATTAACGCCGCCTTGCAAAACCTCTCTTCACTCGACACGCAGTTCTATGCCTATATCCACGCTGTTGGACACGCCAAAATAAATAAACACACACACACTAGTGTATTTCGGGCTAAAAAGTAACTATAAGGTAACATACGGCAAACGCGTGGTCGAATTGTGTGACGTACTACAAAAGCGCTGTTTCGTTCTGAATGAGAACGACAGTTAAAGGAAAAAATTACGATTTAACGTGGAAAATTTTGAAAATACAGTACGGAACGGGGGAGAAAAGGAGCATAGTTGGTAGTGTCTTGATTTCGTGTTTACATAATTTGAATTTTGTACCCAAGCAGGGCATAGCAGGTTAAAGAGAAGAAAAACTTAGATAATGTTCTTATATGCTAAAATGAAGGACAGTTGACGAATACAATGACATTTATATGTTATTTGAAGAAATGAAGAATAAAAACGATAATATTGAATATAGTAAATAAAAGAATAAAAATATAACCACTGTGTGACAGACAGCAACAGGATCACTAATTACTTGTCAGAATTATAAACGTTTAGGAAATAACTGAGATATTGACGAAGACAGATGGACGAACAGACTTGAATCTTTCTCAGTTTGCCCTGTAGTGGGGATAGAGGGGAAGTTAGCCCACGGTTTGAAAATTGAGTTCAGTTTTGAAAAAGGACGCAATAAGCCACAGAGTCCCTGATTGGCTGGCGTCTAATATACTCGAGAGTGATAAAAACCATTTGGAAACGGCGTTCGTCGCCACTTGATCAAAAGTTTACTACGATAAAGTTGTTCTAAAAGCAAGATAATAGTACTATCTTGTCTGTGCTGACCTGCACCAGCACGCGATCTGGATTTGACCATATTTATCGCAATTAAACTTATTAGTAGGAATTTTCATTGATGCGGTAAGAAATAAAACCTTTGTATCATTATTCCGTCGTCTTCAGCAAGTCAATGTGATTGTACATGACTTGATATTATTAACTTAAAATGTTTCCTTTGTCAAGGAAAGTGTCAAACTATAGTTTGAAGTTTATTTGACCATGAATGGGGTAACAAACCAATTAAGAACGTTAAATAATTGTTTAGTTACCATGCTGAGTCTGAATATGATTGAAGATGTTTATTAGTTAGGGAAAGAGAGAGTATATCAGAGGTTGAGTAGAACGCATTTATATCGTTCCAGGGTTTCATCTATGCCTCCAAGTGAGCCCAGGTCAACCTATACCTGTTTATACTTCTGCATCTAAAGAATTGAGGCAGTATCGACTGTGTGCCTCCTTGTTATATTTCAAGAGCAGAATCCTGACTTGGCAGTGGAAGCTGGTTATGTGAACATAATTCATCCTGTATACCAGAAGATACTAAGATAAGAAATCGTCTCCGGGCACTTGATATATCAAACTCAACTACTCTCATTTCCCAAATGTGTATTAGATCATTCAGATTATGATGAAGACAGACGTTCTTTCAATCATTACCCATTCATAGGAGCAAGAGTAAATTAACACTGTTCCAGATTGACATATTCAATTAAAGTTGTGAATAATAATATACTCAGTTATAAATTGAATCAATTTTATGTAAATACTTTGAATTATCATTTTGAGTTTCAATATTCCAGTATACACAAAATTGTGATACTGGAACAATAAATTTAAAACAAGATTTCACATTTTAAACTTAATTCTGGGTGTTGTTAATTACTTATCATAGAGTTCTTAGGTGTATCTGTTGTCATTTTATTACAGCACATTTCACATTACCCTAGACACTAGCCAGATAACAAACATACACCATTATTATACTTAGGATAAAATACGTCGCAGGTTGAGGTCGTAGGGTGGTAGCAGAAAGGTACCCTGAAAACACAAACCCTATTATCTATTAGACTCAGGGGCCTTCACAGCTTGACCTCACATCTGCATAAAATTCACATTTTACCAATTAACATCAAAATCCACCACACCAGGGAACAGTCGAAGGTAAACAAAGAAGAGAACGGCAAAGAAAATCCTTGTCTTACAACATCAAAGAATGGGCAGGGCACGGTTTTTCCACACTTGTACGCATTGCTGAGGATAGAGAGCAGTGGAGGACCTTGTCTGCTGATGTTTCCACAATGGCACCCCTACGACCCATAACGGTTACGGGTTGAGATGAGACGATGATATGTTGGACATCTGTGAAGCGGATGTTCTATTTGAGTTAGAATTATGGCATTTTCATATTTAAAGTGACAAATGTCCAAAGTGTCAACGACCTGCAACAATGCAATGTTCACAGCTATGAACAACTGACGATCAGTATGTATTGTTACTAAATATATAGTGAAACACGCAATTGTAATTTGGTGTCTCGGGTCCCTCACTGTGGGCGTTTTGAAATGAGCACAACCTTCTATTAAAAAAAAAAAAAACTTCTCGAGTTAATAATTTGATGGTATTATTCTTTTATATATAGCCTTATTCGGCTCTAATCTTGCAAAATAGCAAAATTCTGTGTGAGATTATGTGTGATTTATATGCACCAATGGGTCGGTCGATTACATTTATTCTTCTTCTGTGGTCCTTGGCCGCTGATTGTCAAAGCAATCAGTGACCATCACGCCTGGTGACGTCTTGTAGGGCAGCTTCAAACTGTCTCCATGTTGCTCAGTCGCCAGCCATCCTTTGGGTTGTATCCCAGCTGTGACGTTATTGGTCGCCCCACTTTTCGTATTTTCTCTCTCTACCATTATCTACTTATTTCTCATTTTCGGAGCACAGAAATACGTGCCCAGTCACTTGTTTACACTTCTTCCAGTAATAATTTGTCATGTCTGTTTACCTGATCATCCCGGATGAGAGAGTAGACATGTGATGTACTACTGAGCGACAGTCACGTTGGTAAAATTCTCGTGTACTAGACAATGGCGAGACGGATTAACACGAAGATCGTCCCGCGAGCTTGATTATCGCTGATATGGATATTGTAACTTTCTAATTTCTCTCGTGGACAGAATCCAACCAACCCAGATGGTCACACGATGAATGAATGTTTGCACAAGAGCAAGACCGTAAATTATTCAGGTGGAGACCTATTACAGACACGCACCTGAATGACGGAATGTTGTAATATGTTTAGGACCCCAAGATGCAGCAATAGTGAATGCAGTCAGCGACCCATAGCTTGACTGCTTGCATCAGGATCAGTGAACCAGAGCTGATCAAGACCGTACTCCACCTCCACGTGGTGGTCCTGGAAACAGTCTGCAGCAGTGCAGTCTGGCTGAGCGAGTACGGATCGAAATGGGAAGGCAAACCCGGTCCCTAAAAAATGCCGTGCAGAAGTCGGATGTGTCGACCGAAAGGTGCAGATATCACAGCTTAGGCGCAAACAGACACAACGCAACCACCGTCCTTTTCAGGGCGAACGAGGAAGAAGAAGAAGAAGTAATATGTTTCCTGGAAGACATTATTTGCGAAAATGAAGGAAGTCGTGAGTGTTAACGGGACCGATAATCGACTGAAATAACGATTCCTTAAATGGAAAGCGACTATTAAAAAATTATGCAGACCTTTCTTATGGGGAAATGGTTCCTTAATCATAACACGCATGATTGAATACAATTGCCACGGCAATTCTAGATGTTATAAACAACACGTCTGATTGGAGCCTGGTCAGATAGTACAAACAACGTGCGTGGGACGAAAGTTGCAATATAATCTGACACTTTCGCCCGTTTAGAGCACTGTGAAATTCACCTCGTCAAGAAGACAGCCAACTAGCCAGAGTAAGGAATAGAATCAGAATTCCATTTATCGGACTGGACCTTGCTTGAGCATCTTGTGGACATATATCCCAGGAAAACTCTACCTACATTAACACGGAGATTATAGCCAGAATCCTGGTAATCTGATTACAGTCAGAGCGGGAACCAAGTTTAAAGTAATATCCCAGACAGCTGGTGACTGCTTTATGGGAGTTTCTCATAGAGAACCAAAAGCAGAGGTAGTCCCAGGATCCATTAGGAGCAGAGAGTGGATAATGATAGAACTGATGTACATAATTATTACATTATTCACCTTTTCAACCAATGCAAATGTGAAGATATTCAATATAAATGTCATGAATGTTTTCTGCTAACTAGGATTAATATTAATGCTCATAAACGGTAAAGTTCTGAGGTAGATGGGATGGTGGAGGGAAAAAGGGGAGGGGGGCACATGATTGTGTGTCAGGAAATCCAATGCTCTGGAGAGTATTTGTTACTCTTCTTTCATGATACTAGTCGGCTGTACCACTTGAGGGTGCTGTCTCTGAAACAAAGTGTGTGGTATAAGTGGCCAGCTGTCACAGCTAGACACCATCATTAGACGGGTCTTGAAGACGCTGGATCAGCTTCGTGATTATTCCCTGATATTTCCTGGAATGTGTGACAGCATCCATGCTTTACCAGTGACAAGAGTAAATCAGTCCATAACCTGCAAAGAACCAACCATCGGCTGGAGCTGAAACCAACAAACTTGCTGGCCGCTAAGTACAATCTTAAAAGCTGCCAAGTGAACTTTCAGACAATTCCTCAATATCTATAACATCACCCTGTGATGATTCCTTTTTTTAAAGAATTAATCATTTTACACTATAAAATATACTGTATTATTAAATTTGTTATTTGTATATATACAAATTTATAGTTGATTTAATCCTTTTTAGTGCACTGCATCCGTATGTCTCAGTCACCTTAAACACACTTAAACAGAGCTACTAAATTAAGATTTCACTGAATTAAATCAGGTGGGAGCTTGAACGAGCTTAATCTTACAACATATATCTTCACAAAAGTTGTCGGGCAGATAATAAGTTAACTGTGCTAAGACACATTCAGCATTGTTCTTGATCTCTGAATATCTTGTGAAGACAACTTCAAGGTAGAAGCATCATCTTCCTTCTATTTGCATCTCTGCCAAGAGTAATCTTGTGCGAATTTAGATACCTTTGAAAACCAACATTAGATACTCTAGCTTTTGGAAATTGCTGGACCATCACTGCAGAGCAGGGGAATAAATCCCGTGACACCGGCTCTGCTTCATGATTAGCATCTCTGCCTTCACAGTTCTCCGCCAGGAAGCTTTTGGTTGTCCTTGCTTTCGCTTTCCTTCTGGAGTTCATAGCATGGCAGTTCTGGGGATGGCGTCAGGGTCTCGCTTGAGGATGTGGCCAACCAAATTCCAGCGTCTACCCGTTATGATGGCGCACATGTTTTCTTGCGATCACACGTAAGAAGCACTTATCAAAACGCAGACGCTACTGTTTTTGTGAGTCAGTAAACTGCTTATTTGCATTTTTGTGTGTTTATAACCATTGTGACATAACCTTACATTTTTACATCATAATTTTAAAGGCATCTGTTTCACGCAGAAGAAAATAAAATAACTATTATCTCACAATGCTTATTGTTAAAGAAAGAAACAGTACAAACCTGGCTCTAGGGTGTAGCATTTATCAGTTGTCAAGCACACTTTTGCTTCGTTGTAAATGTTCTCTAATTGGGTCGTAATCTCTGTAAGCTTAAAGTAAAAAAAAAAAACATTGGCAAATCGTACGACGTAACTATTCTGCATATTTGAAATCTTTTTTTTTTTTTAGAACTGCGTCGACGGAGATAATATGCGGTTACATTTAAGAAGTTCTCCATTCTTTATCAACTGTTGGTTATCTATACTTTCTATTCTCCGTGTGTCTGTGTGTTATTCATGCCACTTTTTTCACTGTTACGATGTTTCTTTTTTTTTCCCCCAAAACATGCTTAATAACAGTATATTGTTTGTTTCTTGTGTGTATAAATTGGCTTCTTGCAGGACATTATCGCTACGTTTTTTAGCTATCCATGGGATTTTTAACCATCTTCTGAAAATTAAATCACCATTGTCTTCTGTGACATTCATGTGTGCTATTACAAAAATACAATAATAGCAAGTCAATAGACCTAAAGGTCATTCATATTTGGACATCCGCTCTAATATAAGCGACTAGTCAAAATACTAATGTGGCCTTCAGTTGACTTTGCTTATGAGCTTCTCTCTCAAGACTCCACAATATACACTTAAGAGACACTTTGGAGCGGCTGTGCTCGGTCACTATACCGGAAAACATTTTTGGTTGGACATTTAGATTCTTGATTTGTGCTTCATATGTAGAAGAACAACTTTTGTAATGTAGGTATCGGACCAAATACAACTATTGTATACAGTCATTATCTACAGGGCTGTTTTAGGTCATTTGGATCCGACGAAATGAATAATTGCCACGCCTAACCATTTCGTCTCCAAAGATTCTCAAGTGTTTTCACAACAGTTTTTACGACAGTTTTTACGACCCAAAGCTACTACAGCCTTCAACTATAATCTTATACTTAGGTTATAATTAATCACAACCTCAATGTTGAAGAGCTGCGCACGAACATTGAAGACTTCGGGTTTTTCCGATAGAGGGTTCCTTCAATTATTGTTGCAGACTTTATGAAAGAAGTAAAAGGCGATGTAAAGGATGACGTCAGGGGGAAAGTGTGACGTCAGTTAGAGAGTGGACGTTGGTCGAGCCGGTAGAAGGACAAGGTGTCCATTTTAATTGTGTGCAGATTTCATAGTATTCAGGAATTGTGTATTTCCGAGGCAGGTTAGCCTCTCAGGTATCTGAGGGGATTAAAGTTAAAGCACACGCAGCTTATCTGCAGTTTATATTAGAAAATGCTGTCAATGCCGGAAGTGGAATGTCAGGGAGGGATGCCGGAATTGATGTGTATACAGTTCGCTCTGTTGTATTTTATCTTAAAGAACAAGCCTTGGATTGTCCTGGCCGGATTTATTCATTGAATCCATGTTATGTAAATCTCTACGCCACTCCATCCTGTGAGAAGTGTATTAACCTGAAAAACAACATGTTTTCTTTCCCTGTTGATGGGTCAACCGATTTCACAAATAAATGTCATCTTGTAGCACTTGTAACATTTGTAAATGATAGTGAAATTTCAGAATAATTTTACTGCTGTAAAGAGCTGCCCAAAACAAGCAAAGGCCAAGATACATTTAAAGTTATGTCTTCATATCTGGAAACAAAGAGTCTGTCTTGGATGGACTGTGTTAGCATCTATACTGATGGCACGCCATCATGGTTGGCCCCACGAGAAGTTTCACCTCTCTTGTTTAAAAAAAAAAATCATGATGTTGTCACAACGTACTGCTTTCTTCATAAGGAGAAGCTGGTGTCAAAAACCATTTGGAGATGACATGAATTATGGTACAAAAATGGATAATTGTATTAAACATAGACGAGTTCACTTAAGAATGCTTAACAAACTGTGAAAGCCTGGACAATGAGCACATAAATCTCTTGCTACAAACAGATATCCGGTAGTTTAGCATAAGAAGACTTCTCAACAGGGTGTCTGAGCTGAAAGGGGAATAGCAGGAGTACTTTAAAGACAACAATAGGTCAGATTTTGCTGAGTACTTTCTTCTTCTACTTCTTCTGTGATCCTTAGCCGCTGACCGTCAAAGCAGTCAGTGGCCATCACGCCTAGTGGCATCTTGTAGGACAATCTTAATTTTGTGCTTGTGCTATATTGAGAGAACTTCCAGATGTTGTTTAGACTATAAAAGGTTGTTCTTGCTTTGTTCATTCTGTTGTTGATGTCTTTGATTGCTCCGCCTTCTGGTGTGACTAAGCATCGTAGGTGTGTGAAGGTGTCTGTCTGTTCCTGTTGTTGATTCCTTTCTGTTATGGGCTCGGGGTTGCTCACATTGAGTGTCATGACCTCTGATTTCTTTAGATTGATGTTCAAGCCCACCTGCTGGCTATACTTATTAAGTCTATCCGTTTTTTCCTGGATGTGTTGATGTGAATATGCTAGTAGTGCAATGTCATCTGCATATTCCAGTTCTTCCAATGTAGAAAACATAGTCCATTTTATTCCTTTTGGACTGCCCTCTGTTGTCTGTCGCATCACCCAGTCCATGACTGTTAAGAATAGAGTGGTTGATAAGGGGCATCCCTGTCGTACTCCTGTCTTCACCTCAGAGGCTAGGTTGCTCTGCCCTACGCTACACGTAAAGTTGGCATAAAGGCTTTTTATGATTGACACTATGCAGCTTGGAATTCCATAAGCCCTCAGTATCTTCCATAAACTGTCCCTACGCATACTGTCAAAAGCCTTTTCAACGAAATTAATGTACAGCTGCTTCTGACATTCTGAGCACTGCTCTATAATGTTCGTGAGGGTAAATATATGATCTGCGCATCTTCTGTTCTTTCTAAATCCTGCTTGTTCTTTCCTCAGTTTGTGGTCTACTGCTTTTGAAATTCTCTGTATAATTATCCTGCCTAATATTTTGCTGGCAACTGAGAGAAGAGTGATTCCTCTCCAATTATTGCAGTCTGCAAGGACTCCCTTCTTGGGCAATTTGACAATTATTCCTTTTTTCCACTCCGTTGGTGTTGTCCCTGTTTTCCAGACTTGTGCAAAAAGTGGTTCTAATAGTTCTGCTGCTAGCTCAGGGTCTGTCTTAAATAGCTCTGCATTTAAGTTGTCGTGGCCAGGTGCTTTTCCATTCTTTATAACCCTTTGATTGCCGTGATGATTTTTTCTTTTCGTGGAATGTCTGTATTAACATCTAGATCGTTTTCAGCCTCAGGAACATTCATCTGTGTCTCCGGTGGTTCCCTGTTCAGAATTTCTCTGAAATGCTCTGCCCATCTTGTTTCCTGTCCCATTGCTGTCGTGATGAGATTTCTTTGCTTATCTCTTACTAGTGAAATATTGTTTACACCTCGTTTTCTGCTGATGGTTCTAGTTATTTTGTATACTGTGCTTTGTTTATTTCTCAGTGCTGCCTCTTCTGCCTGTCCTGCAAGGTCGTCTAGGAAATTCCTTCTGTTGGCTCGGGTTTGGTGTTTAGCTTCCTTGTCCAGCGCACTGTACTGTTCGCTATATAGTTGCTTTAACCTGGGGGACTTTACTTCTATTTTCTTTCTTTTCATTCCTTTCTTATCGTAATGGTGTTTAATCCTTCTGGTGTTATCCAGTCTTGCTTCTTCTTTTCCTGGAATCCCAGGCATGATTAGCTGCTTTCCTTATATATTGTTGAAATGGTGTGGAATTTCTGGTCCAGATCATCAGACGATGCCTTTTCCTGACTTTTGGCAATTTGATATCGTTTGTTGTTTTCATCCGCAAAAGCTTTTCTGGTAAGGGAGTCCTTCAATTTGCTGATGTCAAACCTTTTCTGTGTAGTTAGTTGGTCCAGCAGTTCTGATTTTCACCTTCAGTTTTGCTACGACTAAATGGTGGTCACTTCTAACATCTGCACCTCTTCTTACCTTCACATCTTGTAATGCATGTCTCCATCTACAATTAATCATCATGTGGTCTTTCTGGTTTCTGTCCCGGCCATTTGATGATTCCCATGTTAATTTGTAAATTTCTTCTTGTGGGAAAAGTGTTCCTCCAATGACCATGTTGTTAATGCTACAGAAACTTATTAATGTATCCCCATTTTCGTTTGCTGTTCCGCTGCCGCATTTCTCCATTACTCTTTCATTATATGTATTGTGTGATCCAACTTTCGCATTGAGGTCTCCCATTACTACGATTAGATTGTATCTTGATGTGTCTTCCATTTCTTTCTGCAGTTGTTGATAGAATTCATCTTTGGCCTCTTCGTCGCTGTCATTTGTTGGTGCGTAGCATTGTATTATTGTGGTGTTGGTGAATCTCCCTCTCAATCTTATTCTTATCAGTCTGTTGTTGATGGGTTTCCATTCCATTAATGACCTTTCTATTCCCTTCTGTAGAATAATGGCTACACCTTCATTGTGCTGTCCATCCTCTCTGCCAGAGTAAAGTACTGTTTCTCCTGTTGCTGTTTTAACTTTTCCTGTCCCTGTCCATCTGCTCTCGCTTATCCCTAGAATGTGTAATCTGTAGTTTCTCATTTCCGCTGTGACCAGTTTTAGTTTTCCTGTCTCGTTCATTGTCCTGACATTCCAAAATTCTATTCTTGTTTCATGTTTTGCGGTCAGGACGTCTGTTCTCGTGTAAGTGGCTTCCTTTCGGCTTTCACCACTGACAGTCATACGAGCCTCAGACTCCGGATGTCCGTCCCGCAGCAAAGTTTGTTCATTTAATGTCGTTTCCGTAACTTCGTTTCTTTTTTTTTACATAGACAGGGGTGTCAGCCCTAAGCTAAAACCCCCAACCTGGAGGACCAGGGCGTCTGCTTTAGTCTGACCCCCTACCCACGCAAACCTGTCCAGCTTGGTAGGACCTTCCAGGAGTAACAACTCTCGCTGGCATAGCTCTGGGGGTAATCAGGGTACGCAAGCCGCCATACCTCGACAAGGTATTGACACATGTGATGGCAGCTGAGTGCTTTGAGAGTGAAAAATGGCTTCAGAAATAGCCCAATGTTTGATGGATAGAATTTTCTGCCGCTTCGATTTTTTTTTTTAATAGGGTCGGTTCTTTCCAAATATTTGAAAAATTAATAAAGTTATACACAGCTGAGAAGGGAATTGAATGCGAATTAATTAGATATAAAACTAGGATAAAATGAGACAAGAAAGAAAGTTGTAATATACCGGCATTTTGTCACAAGTACATGAGAAAATCGGCCACAAATGCTGGCCTCTCGCCCTTTAAGATTTAGCAGGCTTAACTAGTTTTTTTTTTCAAGAAAGTTTGGCTAAGAATGCCATTTTTAGTTTTTGACAAGGAAGAATACTACTTTTGCACATACCATATTTCATAGTAACTTGTTACATAGAAATTTGTGATAAGACTTATATATACACATAAATAGCAGAATCCATAAAGGTCAACGCAACGTCTTCAGTCAAAAGAAAGAAAAGAAGCACAGCTGACTTATAAAAGTGAAAGAACACTTGTTGACAGCACAGTTTTGCAAGTTCAATATCTTTGATGCCTTCAATACCTTCAGTTCCTTCAGCAATGTGCGCATGTTCAGTGTTTTCAGTACTGTCAAAAACGGCTCTGCTTCCAACAAGTCCTAACACTTTTTACATGCGATGCTTGCAGTACCTTCTTTGAAGGTCACCAACTGCCATACTTCCTCAATGTTAGGGACACCAATACCTTCAAAGATATCTACAATTCAGAAATTTTGCCAACTACTGCAATCACGTGTCATTGACAAAGCTGTGCAATCAAAGGTGGAATCTTACCCATGGACCATAAGATATTTTAAAGTTCATAATTAGTAATCCAATTTACTAGATGTTACTCTCTCTCTCTCAATTCCTTTCTTTCTCTCTCTTTCTTCAGTACTCATTCACTTTTTACTCTCTCCGATGAGGTATAATACAAAATTACAAAATTTCATTGTTTATATTAGATTGACTGCTTCATTATATCACCATATTGAGTATGTCGTTGATTACTATACTGTATATAAATAATTAACGCTATCGACACAGCGCTTGGAATTTTATCAAGGATTTAGTTCATGGTGTCTCGTAGTAGTGTATACAAAAAGGTGTATATTTTAACCATAAGTGGGAGGTCTAATAACTTCTACTACTTATCCGTTTCTGAATTGCAAGATTAAAGGGAATACAGTCGCTAGAGAACTAGAATCCACTCCAGTATTCTTAAGAGATATTTAGATAACGAAAGGTATTCGCTTTCTCTCATCACCTCAGTACCCGAAGTAGGTCTCCTTCTTTTTAATGAACCATATTACCACTACAGATTAAGTGTGTTTACTTCCTAATACATACCTTATCCATTCATGTCTTTCCTACGGCGTGACAATAATTCAATACCACAATTCCCGCCGTAAGTACTTCGGTCGGTCGGTCGGTCGGTCAGTCACATGTTGCACACTTTCATATGCGCACTTTTTCTATTTTCGACAGAGTACATTAACTTTAAACCACAGCCAAGGGGTTGCAACTATAATTGAAAGTTAGACAATAAATGTATTGTTTCCCCTTATATGTACTCTCCCGAAAATAGAAAAAGTGCACAAATTAAGATGTGCATGAACAGTTTGATTATGGAAAGAAGCCAACAACACAATTGATAAACAGTACATGAACTGGAGTTTCGTCAAACTTCGAACGTTGTTCTCAGAGGCCGTAAGTCGACCATGGCTTCTCAGAGGCAGTAAGTCGACCAGGGCAAGATTTTGAAAGATGCACGAACAATTACGAGACATGTTGTCATAAAAGAAGTGTTAGTTATTTAGATCATTATCACTGCTCCACGTGTCATTTAGGTAAGGTTACTCCATGTCTTCATATTTAATACATCCACATAATTTTCACTACAAATATCTAATGACGGTCGCCTGCAATGAAATGACCACAGTAGTAATACATGTAACAGAAACACCACACTAGAATTAATAACCTGTCAATGATGACGGGGTATTGCTAGTATAAATATAATTAAGAACCCGGGGTAACGGGATAAGGGTAAACCCTACCAATAGGAGATGTAAGGCACCTCCTTCCCTCCGCTAGCCTGCGGGACACCTCACGGGCAGGGGTGGAGTACCCGCTTACCCCCCCCCCCTCCCACTTCCTTCTTCGAATCAGGGTCACGTAAAGTCACGGCAGGCAGGTGATAGATAAAAGAAGTATAAGTATGCAGCTGGAAAGTTTTTTTTTCAGGAACTGGGCATCACTTTAACTGTGCTTCGCAGAGGATGCCAATATAGGTACAATGACTAGGACAACCCGCCCAGTATGGGTACTGCCCTTACAGAAAGAAACTGCAACCTACTGTGAGTATTTATGCAAAGCAAATCATGACTCAGAAACCAAATAAGATGATAGTGAACAGCGTGTATGGGGTTCAAGGGAACACCTCGCTCGGTAGGGAACTCCATGTGCGACAGGTGGAACCAGACCGTTATCAAGCGACTGTCAGCAATCGTACATCTAAAAATATCGGAACATGGAATGTTAGAACAATGCTACAGGAAGGTAGGCTGGAAAGCATTAAGAAAGAAATGAAAAGAATGAACATAAATATTCTCGGCATATCAGAAGTCAGATGGAAGGGAGCCGGATCGTTTTCATCGGATGGATTGACCAGACTGTATTCAGGTGGAGAGCAACATCAAAGAGGAGTTAGGATTATACTGGACTCAGAGACAACAAAAACAGTGAAGGGTTCCTGGTCAGTTTCAGATCGAGTGATGATGGTTAAGCTACAGGGAAAGCCTTTTGACATAGGTATAATACAGATCTATAACAGCAGAACAAGAAGACTCCGAAATAGAGGAATTCTACGAAGATCTAGACAAGGCTATGAAACAACTAACATCACAGGATATAAAGATCGTAATGGGGGACTTTAACGCAAAAGTCGGACAAGGAAGAATTGAAAATATAGTTGATCCATTTGGATTGGGTGAATTAAATGAAAGTGGTGAAAAGCTTATGGAATGGTGCAAAGAACATGACTTCTCGATTTCGAAAACATCGTTTCAAAATCATTCAAGGAGACGTTGGACCTGGAAAAGCCCAGGCGATAGAACTAGAAATCAGATTTATTTGATCCTGAAATAAAAGCGTTTTAAGGATGCCGTATAGTCATCAAAGTCGATGCTAGGGGCAGACTGTGGAAGTGATCACATTCGAGTTGTGTGTAATCTAAGAGTGAAACTGAAAATACTCAAGAAATCAAAAAGAACTCCCAAGTTTCAAACAAACATGTCGAAGACCAATGAGGATATGAGAGAAAAGTTCACCATATCGGTAAGGAATAAATTCGAAGCACTCGCTTGCCTTACATCAATAGAGGAGAGATGGCAGGAAGTCAATAAATGTATTGAGATGTCAATGCAAGAATATATTCCCAATCCATTAAAAAAAGGAACATAAAAAATGGATGACACAAGAAATTTTAGACCTCATGTAATCGAGAAGACTGGGGAAAAATTATGATAAAAAATATAAAAATTAAATAGAGAAATAAAGAAGAAATGCAACGTGGCTAAAGAGGAATGGCTCAACAAGCAATGCAAAGAAATAGAGAGCAACAAAAACAGTGATAATAAAACTATGCACAAAAAAGTAAGAGAAATATCAGGGCAGCGTACCTGCATTCAAACAGGATGTATAAAGTCAAAGGAAGGAAATATTCTAATGGACAAGGAAGATATTTTATATAGATGGTCAGAATATATAGAGGAGCTATATGATGATGATAGAGGCGATAAACCAAACATAAGAAAAAACATGGAAGGTCCACCCATATTGAAAGACGAGGTTGAATATGCTATTAAGAAAATAAAACATGGTAAAGCACCAGGGCCTGACAATATTCCTGTAGAAATCTATGAAGCACTAGAAGAACTTGGCATAGAGGAAATACAAAACTCCTGAACAAGATATATGGCACAGGAGAGATACCCCCAAACATCTGCAGATCAGTATTCATCACTATACCTAAAAAAAACCCAGGAACAACAGAATGCTAATCACATAGAACAATCAGCCTAATGAGCCATGCCACCAAAATACTCCTTCGCATCATAATGGGAAGGACAAGAAATAGAATACGACCAGAAATTTCTGAAACTCAGTTTGGTTTCGTAGCTGATAAAGGTACCAGAACTGCAATTTTCACACTATCAATGCGCATGGAGAGATGTATTGAGGTAGAAAGAGACCTTTATCTATGCTTTATAGACTACTCAAAAGCTTTTGACAAAGTGAAACACCAAGACCTTTTTTATATTTTATATGAACTAAATATAGACGGGAAAGATATAAGGAACATATATTGGGGAGCAGGAATCCGCGATCAGATTTGAAGAAGAACTAAGTGAATTCAGAGCAATTAAAAGAGGAGTTAGACAGTAATGTGTTTTATCACCTGATCTTTTTTACTTATACAGCGAGACGATACTTCGAAACATCGAACTCCTCGAGGGAATTAAAGTCTGAGATATGCTGATGACACAGTTTTAATAGGACAGTCAGAGGAAAATCTAAAAATCTTTCGTGTAGACAAAATAGTAGAAGAGAGCGAGTTAAAAGGATTATCTTTGAATGTCAACAAAACTGTATGCATGGTAGTTTCTAAGAAAATGCAAATACCAGTATGCTCTTTGAACAGCAAAAGAGAAATAATCAAACAAGTCAATTGCTTTAAGTATTTAGGCTACACATTGGCATCATATGGCAGATGTGACACAGAGATAAAGAAAAGGATCGCTATGTCCAAAGAAGCCTATACTAGGATGAGCAACGTAATGAAAAACAGAAACATCACTATAAGCATAAAAATTTGCTTACTACGGGGCTACGTGTGGTCCGTTCTTTTATATGGATGCGAATGTTGGACAATGAGTAACCAAATGGTGAAAAAATAATATTTAAAACAATATTTTAAACACAGGCTTCTAATGCACCAAAAAGCCACAAATAATTTTTCAAGGAGTTGCTTGCAGTCAAAAAATGTAACATCAAATTGACAAAATGTGTGGGGTGCTTAAGCGCTTATCATATATTTTATCCACAAGTGTGTAATGAAGTATAAAGCAGAAGTTAATTTCATGTAGAATCAGCGCCCCAGGTCTTTTGTCAATTTGATATTATACACTCCTTGACAAATTATTTGTCGCTTTTTAGTGCATTAAAAGCCTGTGTTAAAAAAAAATTTTTATTATAATTTTAATTTTCTTCTGTTAGTGTTATTTTTTTGTTGTTGATTTTAAATTTAAGTCAAATGTAATCGATCCGCTAATGACATTATTAGTTTGTGATAAACGAGTCTGGATCATAGGAGTCGGATTTCATTATTCAGTATATTACACGGAAAGTTAATATATTTTTTATTTTTTTTTTATTTTTATTTTATTTTGATAAGAGTGTAAATTACATTTTTTAAATGTAGTTGTCAGTTGTATGTATGCCTGTGCACAGGCGTGCGATAGTGTGTGTGTGGAGGGGGGAGAAGTTTCAATATTTATCTCAAGAGAGGCAATCTTGTTGGAAAGAATACACCTAGATTATTTGCAGCTATATCCCATTTCACTGATGATACAATACAAACACATGAAATTAATATTAATTTTAATGGTATTCATTTTTTTTTTATTGTTACGACTGATTATTGTATTGTCATGGGGAATACACAAACTATGCCAAGTTTCAGAGCTATTGCTCATCTGGAAGTGATTGAAAAATCGATTGCAAGATTTTAAGGTGACAAGAGAGTAACATACACTGCAAGTTAAAGAAAAGACTGTAAAATGTTGGAGGTTTTGTGGTTTTTGAGAAGGATACTAAGAATATCGTGGACAGAGAAGAAAACAAATGCGAGTGTTAATAGATCGCTAATCACAACCATCAAGAAAAGAATAATGAAATGTGTGGGATATATTAACAGAAGAGGAGGAGTGGAGGAAATAGTCTTATGTGGGAAAATACCAGGTAGGAGAGGAAGAGGAAGGCAGAAAAAGATGTATGTGGAAAGCTTAAACAACTGGGCAACAAACAACAGCATGGGCAACAACAACCTCATTAGACTGTCAAAAGACAGATTATATTGGAGGGTCATGATCGCCAATGTCTGTTCCAGGCCAGGCACCTGAAGAGGAAGAAGAATTAAGAACCAACTGAAGTCGAGAGATATTGCGGCTGCTACATACGTCACAAAGCACAATAAAAATGAGCTAACTAATATTTGTTGAACTGACTAGCGTCGATTAGATAATGAAATGAAGGATGATGACTGGAAATGTTCGCACATTTTCCTGTACCTCTTTCACTTTTGCGGCATCTGGCTCTGCTGCAGTTCCAATATTCGAGATTAGAAAGAGCTGACGCTTAACACCAGCAGGCATGGCGGAGAGGTCGAATTCTATAGCTTCATCTCGACTGGCTTTTCGAAACTTATCTGCTAACAACTGTTCCTTCGTCTGTAAGAATATTATAAACCAATTGATTGGCAGATATTAAAGATTAGATCATCAATTAATGCAATCTCATTGTATCAAATTTCAAAACCGTCGTAAAGATTAAATCATCAATTAATGCTATCTCATTGTATCATATTTCAAAACCGTAGTAAATATTCGATCATCAATTAATGCTATCTCATTGTATCAAATTTAAAAACAGTCGTAAAGATAAGATCATCAATTGATGCTATCTCATTGTATCAAATTTCAAAACCGTCGTAAAGATTAGATTATCAATTAATTCTATCTCAAAGATTAGATCATCAATTAATGCTATCTCAATGTAATCAAATTTCAAAACCGTCGTAAAGATTAGATTATCAATTAATGCTATCTCATTGTTTCAAATTTTAAACCGTCGTTAAGATTAGATCATCAATTAATGCTATCTCATTGTATCAAATTTCAAAACTGTCGTAAAGATTAGATCATCAATTAATGCTATCTCAATGTATCAAATTTCAAAACCGTCGTAAAGATTAGATCATCAATTAATGCTATCTCATTGTATCAAATTTCAAAACCGTCGTAAAGATTAGATCTTCAATTAATGCTATCTCATTGTATCAAATTTCAAAACCGTCGTAAAGATTAGATCATCAATTAATGCTATCTCATTCTATCAAATTTCAAAACCGTCGTTAATTAAGATTAGATCATCAATTAATGCTATCTCATTGTATCAATTTTCAAAACCGTCGTAAAAATTCATCATCATCTCAACCTGTAACCCGTTATGGGCCGTAGGGGTGCCATGGTGGAATCATCAGCAGACAGGGCATTCCACTGCTCTCTATCCTCAGCAATGCGTACAAGTGTGGAAAAACCTGTCCTTCCCATTCTTTGATGTTATCATCCGAGGATTTTCTTTGCCTTCCTTTTCTCCGTTTACCTTCGACTGTTCCCTGGAGGAACGTTTTCGAAAGGGAGTCATGACGAGTTACATGCCCAAACCAGGCAAGCTTTCGACGTTTCACTACTGCCAAAAGTGGTTCTTGGTGGCCTGCATAGGTGTTTATCTTCTCTCTAACATAGACATTTGTTTTGTGCTCTTTATAGCAAATGCGCAAAATTCTTCTATAACATTTATGCTCGGAAGCCTGAATCCTTCGCTCCGTATCTGCAGTGAGTGTCCAGCCCTCACACCCATACAAGAGAATAGATAATATAAGTGATTTGTATAATTTGATCTTCACAGGAAAACTAATGTTACTTTTCCAGATCACATTCAGCCTTGTCATTGCAGCTAGGCCATTTCAAGTCTTGTCTTGATGTCTTTACTTGATCTTCCATCACTACATATAGTAAACACGAGATATTTAAACGTGTTAACTTCTTCTAACGTTTGCCCATTTAACGTAATGTTGGTCGGAACATGTTTCTTATGGCTATTCACCAATATCTTGCTTTTTTCTATATTAATTTCCATCCCATAAGTTCTTGTTACTTTCTCCAGTCTAGAGGTAAGGTCTTGAAGTTCTGATTCTGTTCCAGCTATCAGATCGATACCATCAGCAAAACGTAGATTGCAAAGAGGTCGGCCTCCAATCGATATGGTTGTTTTATAATCGTCGAGCCTCCTGAATTATATGTTCTAGATATATATTAAAGAGCACTGGGGACAGGATACATCCCTGGCGAACTCCTACAGTTGTTTTGAAAAATTCTCCAATGTCATTGCTTGCAAAAACAGCACTGCTTGCGTCCTTGTATAGTGCTTCAATGATATCTATGATGTTGGTATCAAAATTGAATTTTCTCATTATTTGCCATAAGCCTTCACCCCAGACTCGATCTAAGGCTTTTGTGAAATCGATGACGTTATGGTATAAATCGTGTTGATGCTGTAGATGTTTTTCGATCAGTAATCTAATATTGAAGATTTGTTTTGAGGTACTTCTTTTTGGTCTAAAGCCAGCCTGTTCCTCGGACGTAAACATTAGATCATCAATTAATGCTATCTCATTGTATCAAATTTCAAAACCGTCGTAAAGATTAGATCATCAATTAATTCTATCTCATTGTATCAAATTTCAAAACCGTCGTAAAGATTAGATCATCAATTAATGCTATCTCATTGTATCAAATTTCAAAACCGTCGTAAAGATTAGACCATCAATTAATGCTATCTCATTGTATCACATTTCAAAATCCTCATCATATTCCTTTCTGCTAGTTAAAGAGTTTTGAGCCACCATTGCACCATGTACCCTTACACTAAGCATTTGGGGGTCGAAGTGCCTAAGAAGTTTGCGTCTGCCTCGAATTCTGGTTCGGTTCCCAGTAGAGGGAATATAATTTATGGATTTTTTTTTTCAAAACCGGTGGTCCTAATGATGTCATACTCCCCACTGGTCTCATAGGTAGTGAGATCGGATACCTAACCTTCTCGGATAAGAGCGAAAAAATAGGAGTTCCATTGTGCAAGTTGCGCATGTTTAAAAATCACATGGCAGTTGGAAATCGTAAAAAGTAGGCCATAAGGCCGCTGCCCTGGCAAATTTTAAAAATTAGAAACCTACCCACCAAATACAGTTATAGAATGTGTTATTTCTATATAAAATCATTTTGATTCTCGCCAGTGCTACGGAGTTCGTGCACTGTGCTGAGATCCTCCTTGTGTGATCTAAGGGAGGGGATCGGAGCATTGATGGAGTTGTCCGTGTGCAATGAAGATAGTCCTCCAAACAAAACCAAATATTAAGCATTCACACTCTTTTGTACAGCTGGGTTCTGTTTAGTTTACAAGATGAGGTTGCCAATCCATGCACAACCTCATATGAGTCGTCTTGTACGACATGCCTGAGGGTACAAGTGTCCTATTCCTTCTGTGTCCCTTCAGAGACCCCCGGAAACCACAGGGGTCAATTTAAGTATTCGATTTCAAATTTCAGCACGTCGACAGGACTAGGCTTTGAAGTCATCTTTAATCACGTGATCTGTGATTTGAGAAACTCACAAGAAAATGAAAACTCAATTTCTTGATCCTGTCATCAAAACTGTAAATCATAGATCACGACTTACCTTTGAAATTTGGAAACACTGTCAGTTTTTATTGATGAACGCTATAAAGGTGAGCGTTTCTTTATGTCTGTCTATCAACTGACATATTATCTACATAAAACATCTTAGATAGATAGATAGATAGATAGATAGATAGATAGATAGATAGATAGATAGATAGATAGATAGATAGATAGATAGATAGATAGATAGATAGATAGATAGATAGATAGATAGATAGATAGATAGATAGATAGATAGATAGATAGATAGATAGATAGATTAGATATATAGTTTAGAAAGATTATATAGATAGACTAGATAGATAGATAGATAGATAGATAGATAGATAGATAGATAGATAGATAGATAGATAGATAGATAGATAGATAGACCTTTTTTTTTTTTTTTTTTTTTAATCGCATGAGTAGATAGCATGAGGTTGCATTGGCCCCTGCCCATAGCTCTGGTCAAGATGTCCCAACACAAGAAGACCCAATGACAACATGTGTCACCCAGTGATCTTCTGTGTTTTCACACAAAGGACCTAATGACATAAATGTCACTATTGGTCCCTGTGTGTAGACACATGAACCTTTAGGCCTTTTTTTATTTTTTTTTAAATTTCCTCGCATGAGGTTGCATATTTTTTCCTCGCATGAGGTTGCATTGGCCCCTGCCCATACCCGGCTCTGGTCAAGACCACATGTCCCAACACAAGAAGACCCAATGACAACATGTGTCATTGTAGTGATCTTCTGTGTTTTCACACAAAGGACCTAATGACATAAATGTCACTATTGGTCCCTGTGTGTAGACACATGAACCTAGCCAAAAGCCGGATATTAGGCCTTTTTTTTTTTTTTTAAATTTCCTCGCATGAGGTTGCATTTTTTTTCCACGCATGAGGTTGCTTTGTTTCCCGCCCAAAACCGGCTCTGGTCAAGACCACATGTCCCAACACAAAAAGACCGAATGACACCATGTGTCATTGTAGTGATCTTCCGTGTTTTCACAGAAAGGACCTCATGACATAAATGTCACTACTGGTCCCTGTGTGTAGACACATGATCCTAGCCAAAAGCCGGATATTAGGCCTTTTTTTTTTTTTTTTTAAATTTCCTCGCATGAGGTTGCATATTTTTTCCTCGCATGAGGTTGCATTAGCCCCTGCCCATACCCGGCTCTGGTCAAGACCACATGTCCCAACGCAAGAAGACCCAATGACAACATGTGTCATTGTAGGGATCTTCTGTGTTTTCACACAAAGGGCCTAATGACATAAATGTCACTATTGGTCCCTGTGTGTAGACACATGATCCTAGCCAAAATCTTTTTTTTTCCTCGCTTGAGGTCGCATATTTTTTCCTCGCATGAGGTCGCATTGTCCCCGCCCCAAACCCGGCTCTGGTCAAGACCACATGTCCCAACACAAGAAGGACCCAATGACAAACTGTGTCACTGTAGTGATCCTCTGTGTTCTCACACAAGGGACCTAATGACACATGAATGTCACTGTACCGGTCCCTGTGTCTAGACACATGATCCTAGCCAAAAGCCGGATATTAGGCCGTTGGGTTTGCTAGGAGCATTACAAGTGCTCAAGCAGGAATTATAAGCGGTGATTTGGTTTTGGTTAAGGGGGAAAGTATAAAAAAATGGTTTAAGAAATAAGAATGGATTTGAATAAAGACTATTTGTCTTGCTAAAAGGGAGATAAAATGAGTGAAATAATACTTTGATCAAAGGGAGGAGACTCTGAATATTAAGGTCAGGGGAGGAAAGTGCTTAATTACACTTAAGTAGATTTGGTGAGTTGGTAATTATGGTTTAGAAAATGTACATATAAGAATTGTATAGCAAGCTTTAGAGAAGACAATATAAGGTTAAGTCAAATTATGCAAAGGGAGACAACGGTTAATTACCTCCCTTATATGATTAAGTGAGTTGAGAGAAAAAAAATATGCACGTGAAAAGTTTACCAGGACAACGGATGAAACTTCACTGAGTTGTTTACACAGCGGATTTTTTTTTTTTTTTTCCTTAACCAGCGGCACTTGGGCTTTCAGCCCTTCGGCCCAATGACATGTCATTGCGAGGCTGGGGAACCTGAGGACTTTCCTACCAACCCGGTCAGTAGCTTCGCTCCTTCCCATCCACAGAGGGTTTATCACAGGAGCCGTTCAGGCTATTCAGTCAAATTTCCGGCCGTAAACATTTCTTCAAACGCCGACGCCCGGGTTTGAACCATGAACACCTGGTCGCCAGTACAACGCCGAAGCCATTACACCAGCGCGGCTCCCTTACACAGCGGATAAGCGTGAACATATTCCAGCTGAGTGGAGAATAGGAGGAACCAATTAATTTACAGTGTACAAGGACAGATCAGCTGATAATGATTTTATAGAGGAGAACACACTTGGACACGCTGGTGAGCGGTCGCATTTTTCGGAGGAGCAGTCCTGGTTAAGGACGTAGAGTGGCAGGAATGTGTTTTCTGCCAGGCTCAAGTTCAATTTCTGTGGGAAACAGAATGAATACTTCTGAAGAATCCTATAGACCTAGTTAGAGTAGTAGAATCTATTCACATATGAAAGACAAAGCTGTGTTTAAAGTATAGGCTTAGTGATAAGGGGTGATAGTAAGAAATATGAGTTTTGTGAGGATTCTGTGAATCCAAAGTAAGTAGGTCCTTTGACTCATAACTTTTGATAGACATTGAATAGAATGATTTCAGAAGCTGAAATAAAGTATTACAAGGTTAACGACGCTTACAACTAAGTGAGCACAGGATAATGAGAAATGAAGCTGAAGCTACAAAATTGACTATGAGGTGGATAAAATGAGACTAAGTAAGCATCTGAGAAGATTTACAGAAGAATATGGATTTAATAGCCGTGCTGGGCTATTGTGTAATGAACTTTGCAATACTGACTGTTACAAGTAAGATGAGTAAGAAATTGAAGGGTGATTGTATTTACAGGATGAAACATGCTCTCTCTAGCAGGTATAAGTATGAGGATACTGCAACAGGTGTACCCAATGTGCTAATTGGCATATATGAATTTTAAGATGATGGTATTTTGATTAATATGAGTCAAATCTGACAGGATTAGTAGAGGAGAGAAAACAACTCAGGAAAGAGTTGATGAAAGGCTTGGAAGAAGCCAGAATAAATAGAATAGCCTTAAGGGAAGAAAATGGGTATAAACCATATCTGATAATGTTCTCAGGTAGAGATCTATATATATATGCATAGGTACATGAATGTGCCCAGGAGAAATGGGACATACAAGAGACAGTTAGGAAATGTTTGTACCTGGAATTTGTACCACATGCCTCTGTTATGATGAACTTCTGAGATGTAAATAAAATGTTTGTTTTGATGGAACTTTTTTCAAGTTGGGTTAAGTCTCGAAAAGGTTGTTGAGTGCTAGAGTAAACAAGATACTGGATAAAAGAAAATCACCACTATATGAAGTTGTCACTAAATAACATCACAAGGAGGGATGGAACGAGTTAGGTTGGAAGCTTGAGATATATCATCCAGGAATAGTCAGCTCTGGCGGTGATGGCCAGTATTAAGATATACTCTTACTTGGAAGATTGTCAATAGACTAAACTGACAAAATAAAAAATCCGACGACTAGGTCTGCCCCAGTCACCTAGTTCGTTGGTTAACAATTAGTGCCAATATTCATATACAGGGCACTGTCTCATACATTACTAATTAGTCCTAGGAGTTCACCACCACGGTGACATATTACTAATTGATGCCGTAACCAGCTCACGGCACTGTCACACATATTACTAATTGGCGCCGTGACCAACCCTTCTTAAAGCGACATGGCTACATCACAAGGAGAGATGGAATACCAACAACATTCCATATTTGTTCCACCACCTGTGGAGCAAGAACCAACAATGGCCGCTCTTAAGAGTATTACTGAAACGCTATATAATGTTGACTTATATGCATAATTTAATCAGATTAGATCAGTGATAACCCCATTTAAAGGAGACTCGAAAGAATTTAGAAAATGGATGAAGGATGCAGACAGATTTGCCACTATGATAAATGCAAACACAGATATGGAACGGAAGAAGATACTATATTTCTCGTCTGACGCTCTTGTTACGGATTTCTTAAGGAGACGTGATAATACATATCCAAGTGAGACATATGAGTCATTGAAGAAAGAGCTAACGAAACGCTATAGTGACATTACAAATACGGAACATGCATGGTCATTGCTTCGCCGCATCACACAACAACAACGTAACTAGCCTATACAATCCTATGCAGAAAAATTATTAAATTTGGCGGAGGAGGCATTCCTGAATGGATTGACAGCATCACCGGACCTTGAGAAACATCTGGTAGGAATTTTTATTGACGGACTGTTGGGCAGTAGTACAGAACTCCATATGATTCGTAAGGATCCCAATACAATAAATGAGGCGATCCAGATAGCGATTACAGAAGAAAATGTCCAAACGAGGTTTAATCAACGTATCGAACAAGAACCAACAGTCGAGGCACAGACAGAACATGAGCCGATGGAGATTGGACATTCCCGTTCTCGTTGGCGTCGCCCAAGCCGGACGGAAAACCAGAGACAGGTGAACACAAGCTATCCTCGACATTTTCATAGGTAGCAGAGTATACAGCAGGTGAATATTCCCATTTGTTTTAGTTGCGGTTGTAGAGGACACATAGCCCCTGAGTGCCGACAACAACATCCTCGCTGGCACCAGCAGTATTATAATGTTCCACAACAGAGTAGTTATGATAGTACGCGAGGACATAACCAAAACTTTAGAGGAGCGTATACACCATCCAACTTCATAGCCAGACAAGCACGAAAGTATAACCAGGAAAATGGAACGGTCAAATCACTAAGTAGGACCGTTAGTGATGACCGTAAAGTAAATGAAGACAGCTTCCTTCATCGAAGGTCCAAAAACATAAATAATAGCAACATGGTGTCACATCAAAAACCTTTTCAGCAAGAGACACAGCAGCAACAAATTCATTCCATAAATATTACTCCAGATCCTAGCTCATGCCTGATCAAGATCCATGACAAAAATTATCGCGCACTTGTGGACACTGGCGCTTCAATAAGTTTGATTAGAGAGCAGCTGTACAAGCAGATCAAACACTTGGTAACTTTCAGACCTTCACAAACGTTTATGGCATCAGTGACGGGACAATCTCTGAAGTCTTGTGGTAAAACATACATCAAATTCCACATAGGACAACAACTGATCACACATCCTTTCATAATTACACGTGGGATGTCCAGAAATTTTATTCTAGACAGAGATTTTCTTACTGCTCACAATGCTAGGATATATTTTGACCTCAACAAGATCAATATTAATGGGGAGTACATACAACTACAAGACGATATACACATAGCATCTTTGGTGCGGTTGACGACTCCAGTCACAGTACAGCCTAACACACTTGTGATAGCTAGAGGACGAGTCAAGAGCTCTAGTTATATCAAGAAAGGACAGTCAATACAAATTGAACCTTTGGAAAATGAGGATATAAATGATGAACCCCTCATGTTTGTTACTGAAGGTATAGCACAAGTTTCAGCCTCACGTGACTTCCCTGTCATGATTATAAACACGTCAGGACAGGCTACAACGATACACAGAGGTACTATAGTCGCCAAAGTACAAAGATCGTCTTTGAATACCACCAAGAATGGGAAAACACCTGAAGTTAGTTGCAATCAAAACCAGCACACCCTTATGTCACGCACATGGCAAAATAATACCTTAGGTTACCCTTCCGACCCTAACAGAAACTTTTGTCGGCAGAGCACAGAGGTCAACCAACTCAATAACAGATATGGAGGCAGGAATGATACACGAACAATAAGGGAGAAGAGTCAATTAAATAGAGTGGATAGAGGTGCAATTGGAGACCAGTGGAAGAATGAAAAACAGAGAGATCAACAAACACTACATAGAAATAGGAGGAATGGCACATTGTATAAAAAAACCTAGCAGAGAAGAACCTGAACACATACATGCAAATGCGAAGGAAGACGAATATTATAGTTGTCTACGAAAAGTGAATCAAGTGATACAAAGAAAAACACAGGATGGTATATACAGAAGAACAGATGGTAGCACAGGTCAAGCTACTTATGTTAATCTTGTTACTCACCATGCACTACCAACCTCAACAAAGCCCTTTGAAAATACTCGTGGTCAACGACAAAATAACAATCATATTGGTAATACAGAGGAAGAGCATACTCCAAGGCGGAAACCCTATATGAGATACTCGAATAAACCACTGTATCAGAGGTACCAGTTTAGATGTGCAAGTCCCTTTGAATATAGTCGTAGTAAACGACAGAATGGAGGCAATGTATATAATGAGGAGAAAGAGTATACTCCATGGCGGAGACCCAATGGGAAATATATAAGTCAATCAATGTCGCAGAGAACAAAGTCCAGATGTTTCAGACCTTTTAATTGTCCTAAAACAGAACAAGAAAGAACAAATTTTACAGAGATGAAGAACATAGTACATATGTTAAAATACCTTGGACAGATAATGAGTCCCATAGACAGAATGATCCACCAGATCGGTTGGCACAGGTTTTAGCCACGTTGAAAGTAGATGATCAACACAAGTCCAAACTCACTAAGTTTGTTACTAAACACCAGGACGTGTTTGCATTAACAGATATGGAGTTAGGTAGAACTAATACAGTATATATGGACATTCAAACTACAACAGAAGAACCCATTAGTTTGAAACCATACCACACTCCATTAAAAAAAGGCAAATAGTAGAGAAAGCTATAAATGACATGTTGAATGCAGGAGTTATAGAGAGATCGAGATCAGCATGGTCGTCACCAATAGTGATTGTCTCCAAGAAAGACGGAACGAGTAGATTCTGCTGTGATTATCGAGCGTTAAACAGAATTACAAAAACGATTTCGTATCCATTGCCACGGATAGATGATATTTTGGCAACACTTGGACACTCCACACATTTCACTACATTGGATGCACGCTCAGGATTTTGGTGCATTCCTTGACACCAGCAGCGAAAGAAAAGTCAACGTTTTGTACACACATGGGTAGTTACAAATGGAACGTTATGCTTTTTGGGTTGAAAGGAAGTCCCGCGACATATATGGTGTTGATGGATGAAGTCCTACAAGGAATGCATTCTTTCGCATTAGCTTATATTAATGATGTATTGATTCACACATCAGGTACTGTGGATGACCACCTATACAAGGTTGAACAAGTTTTTGATCGCCTACGACACCACCAGGTTAAACTCAAACTAAGTAAATGCGAGTTCCCAAAGACGGAAACTAAATACTTAGGGTTTATAGTGAATAAAGAAGGTATTCGCCCTGATACAGATAAAGTGGAAGCAATATGGAACATGCCCGCTCCCACAACAGTGAAGCAGGTACGAGCGTATATTGGTTGTTGCGGATACTACAGACATCACGTCGTTAATTTCTCCAAGGCTGCTGAACCACTCATTGCACTTACCAAGAAATATTCAAGATTTAGGTGGACAAAAGAATGCCAAGAATCCTTTGATTATCTAGCACTTACAAAGATACCACTGCTTGCACATCCGGATATATCTCGTCCAATGATCTTGTATACAGATGCTTCAGATAGAGCAATAGGCGCTTGCTTAGTCCAACTCAGGGAAGAGAATGAGACACCCATTATACCAGAAATCCCTAATGAAATGCCTATAGCATTCGTGTCACACGCTCTCTCTAAAACTCAGAAACGATGGTCGACAACGGAGAAGGAAGCGTTTGCTATACATTACGCGATACAAAAATTTGATTTTTATATCAGAGGTACTAAACTCACTATCAGAACAGACCGTCAACCATTAGTGAATTGGCTTACTAAGACGCAGGAGCAGCCAAAAAAGTTACAAACATGGTCTCTGAACCTACAATCATATGATACAAAAATTGAATACATTCCCGATATTCAAAATACGTGTGCAGACCTCCTTTCGCAAACGCCACAACCTAGTACTATACTGGAAGATGATCTAATTGCTTCTACAGATATCAACGACAACGCAAAGGAAATTAACATTACAAATTCCAACAGAGTAGATGATGGGAATACCACTACCATAACAGATAACGGCACGCAGCAAACAACAGATGTAGATACACTTGATGTACATACTGAGCAGAGAAAAGATCCCGAAATTCTTAAGATCATCAAACAGGTGCAAACGAAACCTACGTCGCTTAAACGGTTTATAATCTTGCCCAATGATCAACTACTATATCATATTGATGAGAAACAAGAGGGGAGATTACAGAAAGTAATTCCACAATCAATAATACCCCAACTACTAGAGCAGTTTCATGATAATAATGGAACTGTAGGGAGAGATAAATCCATTGATATAATCAAGAAAAGATACTATTGGAAGTCTATGTACAAAGATATAGTTGAATATGTTGGTACTTGTAGGGTATGCAGAATCAGAAATATGAGACCAACTAAAGTTCCTTTACAGGAAATGAAATCATCTCATTTTCCTATGGAAGTTATAAGTATGGACATTTCTGGTCCATATCCTGTTACGCAATCTGGAAATGCATACCTTTTACATATTGTTGATCAATATTCAGTATGGCCTGAAACTTATCCTCTTAAGAATATAACGTCAGCGACAGTGACAGAGTTTTTCCTACAAGAATTTGTACCAAAACATGGTTGTCCTAAAAGAATCATCACGGACAATGGAAAGCAATTTGTAGGCAACCCTTTTAAGAAGACACTTCGGACTTTGAATATTCAGCATACGACTAGCACTTTTTATAGACCGCAGGCAAACGGACGAAATGAGAGAATGCATGCTACAATGCATGATATCCTTGCTAAATATATACAAGGCAATGCTCAATATTGGGACGTATATATCAAACAAGCTCTTGAAGCGATAAGAGTAAACATAAACGAGACGACAGGACTATATCCGTTCTACATGCTATATGGACGTGAGCCTATGTTCCCATTAGATAATCTTTTGCAACCCCAAAAGAAATATCAAGGTGAAGATCCTATAGAAGTTATACTACAAGAAAAGCACAGAGCACATCAGATAGCAAACAGTAATGCACAGAAAGCCTTCAAGAAATGGCAGAAGCAGCATGACAAAAGAGCGAAGTTAGAGCAATTCAAAGTCGGAGATAAAGTATATTACAAGAAGAACGTTAGAGATAATAAGTTGGATGCACGATGGCTGGATGGATATAAAATAGTAGAACAGACAACACCCGTTAATTACAGACTATGGCATGAGCAGAGACATTAAATACTTCACGTGAAGAAAACGACATGAATGTTGAGCACAACATTAGCCTACAACAACGTAACACTTCAGGTCAACTCCAAGATGCTGTACATCGTTTAGTTCGCTGCAGAGAAGACTCAGAAGATGAAGATGACATTCCACCCGCAGAATTGAGACAATCGCCTACACGGGAGAGATAGTAATACGCCACTATCGACACAAGACGAAGAACCTCATTCGTCCATAACAAGTCTAACATACTATGGTAGTCAAGGACTACAACCGTTAACCTCCAGTCAACACCAGTCTACACATTCTACTTGGGATAGTGAAGATGACAGACCTTTGAAATCAACAACGAGAAACATGGTTCCCCACGGTAGCAACTTTACAGAAGAACATGCGAGTCAAGGACTACAACCGTCAACCTCCAGTCAACACCAGTCTACACATTCTACTTGGGATAGTGAAGATGACAGACCTTTGAAATCAACAACGAGAAACATGGTCCCCCACGGTAGCAACTTTACAGAAGAACATGCGAGTCACGGACTACAACCGTCAACCTCCGGTCAACACCAGGCTACACATTCTACTTGGGATAGTGAAGATGACAGACCTTTGAAATCAGCAACGAGAAACATGCCCCCCTCTCCCCTACAGTACGAACTTTACAGAAGAGCATACGACTCAGAGGTCACCACTGTTAACTTCCAGTCAACACCAGCCTACATACTCTAGCTCAGATAGCGATGACGAACAGTCTTTACAAGTGACGAAAAGTAACATTGCTCACCATACCCAGAGCACTACAGCGGAGCATATAAATAACAACAAGAATGTCATTGATACGCCTTCAGCACAGGTGGAATCTGAACTTGACGTAACAGAACGAGAAGACAGCGACATAGAGTGTATGGATGATACAACCAGCACCGAAATACGCATAGCTACCAAACGCCCTTACCAACCGTCGTCACCAGATTCACCACCAAGAGCGAAATTGCTACGATTACCGCAAGAACATCTGCGAACAAGATTCAAAAGAAATCATCGCCAAGTACATAAACCTTCACTAGGTTTCCAACAAAATATAAATATTCCTTCGCCCCCTACCTCCTGCAGAGCGACTATAAACACAACATCGCAATGCATATCAACTTCGTCACAGTATGACAGTCGCCTCTCCAGTAGAGAAATTACACTGTTGGAACTCGCAAAACAAATCTCCAACTTAGTGTAGTCGTCGTAAAGTACTTACCCAGCAATAGTACTAATTTGCAGCACTAACCCAGCTATAGTGTTTAATTCGGTACTCTAACCAACATAGTACCTAAAGTTAAGTTAATTAATTGAGTCACACTGTGTTTAGCTTAAGTTAATATTCATATACTGGAGCACGCTTAGACACTTACAGTACTCACTAACTTCTTTAAAGAGAGTCGAGTTGACAAACTAGATTACACATAGTCTTAAGAGTGTGATAGAGCAGATTGAACACATAGTTTTAAAGAGTGTGACAAACTAGAGTGAATACACAGAAACTCATCATTGTGACACACTAGAGTAGACACATATAGTCTTAGGAGTGTGACAAACTAGAATAATTGCATATAGTTTTAGGAAACTTAACAGTGTTCTTCCCAAGGTACAAGATGCAGCATACCAGATGATCAAGACTGACATTGGTTAAAATATGTATAGTACATTAAATGCATGTTAATCATTATAATGTACCTATTTCAGGCATAAAGGTATTCAGGACTAGAGAAAAAAAAGAGAAAAGAAAAGAAGAAAGGAAGTGATCCAGACGCAGTCAGGTGGAGTTTCACTCATGGACATAGGCAAATGTTGCACTGAGGATGAACGTCCCCACTTGTTACTGCACTGGTTATACAGAGATACAAGGGATAAAACTTGGTTGCAGTATTGGTATTATGGTTACTGCTTACTTAAGAGATGATGGTAATGACAGTTATAGGGTCGTGACTATATTACTTCTACATCCTAAGGTTAGATATTTTGTTAACCCTGACGTACTACTGCATGTATATATAGGTTTAGACAGAGTTAAGGATTTGACTGATGCATCCAAGGCTAGAATCAGTCGGGCACATCAACTCTGACATAGTGACATTGTCACAGTGTGATGAACACAGCTGTGGACTGGCAGTGCTCCGCTGGGGGCGGGTACATAATGTTAGTCGGGTATGAGACGTGTTCTCATACACATAACTTAACAACAGAGACTGCGAGGTCAGCAGGTCAGAGGTGAACGCAAGGGGCGTTCTGATTGGGGCAGTGAAGAAGAGATTGGGGAGAGAGCGGGGAGATGGTTGGTCATGATGGCGGACGTGAACTGTCGAGGGCAGGTTGATATTTATTTGTGACAATATAATGCACTTTGTTATCAGGGATTTTCACCAATGTGTTACACTTCACGGACTATGTATATTGTTGTATCTTTGTGGTGACAAGTATTTAAATACATAAGTCAGAGTTGGGAATACTGATAGTGTTGGTTATTCCTTGAATGTGTTTGACTCCACCCCTCTCTCTCTCTCGTGTGTAGTATTTCGAGGACTAAGGCATAGGTGTATTTAATACAAAATACCCTGTGTCAGCTGGGGAGCTCGTATTTCGGTCCTCAAGTTTGATTATCTTTTCCTATGCTGATGAAAAATAGGAAGTGTAAATTTGACACTGGTATGAGTTTCAGTGCAGCGCCAGGTCAGAAATCTATTTTGGGTCACGTACATCGCAGACCTGTTTGTCATTCACGCAGTTGTCAGGTACTTTTTTTTGAATAGTGTGTCACGGGTCACGGATTAGCGATACACAGTGAAGGGTGGTATTTTTTTGCCACGAGTGATTTTCAGTTCACGAACGGTGTTGCAAGTTTAAAAATTTTGGAGGTGTGTTAGAGGAGTATAAAGAATTATGACTTTCATTAAGGATGTAGCGAGAGCGAAAATACAAGGCAGTATTTTTTATTAACAGTACGCTGCCACTTTACATGTGCTATAGCGTATAAGGACATTTGTGGCTCTTTGCAAGTTGAAGGTAACTTCAGATGATAGGCAAAAGTTGTCAGTTGTGTTTAGCTGGTAATTCCCGGTTGTCGATGAAGATGGTTAGCCTGATATGAACAGTTGGTAGGGACCTAGAGTTACGTACAGGTCCTGGTTGTACGAGAGTGCCAGATCTAAAAAAACGTCAGTGCAACAGTGAGCACTCCTCTGGTTAAGAAAACGACGCCGTTGTCGGCCAACGTCTGCAGTGTGAACCAAATTGTAGCAGGTTTGTTGGTTGTCATTCATTTTACTGTCTGCAAAGCTGAGAGGACGAAAATGTTGCTGCTAATACATGTTGGGCGAACAAGTGGATCGCAGCCTTGGTAGCTTTCATTTCAGCGTCTGACTGGTCAAGACGAGAGGCCGCTGCAGCGCCGTTTGAAAGCCAACAGTGGGACAGTGTTGCCACTACACAGTGTTTACTGACTCAGGAGACGATGTACTTGTTGAAATTAAGTGGTTCAGTCTTCTTGTGGAACTGCGTGCATGCCAAACACTGGAACTGATGCATTACAGTATCAACATTTTACACACAGTCGTTACGGAAGTTGCCAGAAGCTGAACAGTACCAGATTTACGTTACGATCGTTGCCTTATACAAAACATTGCAGTCCATCATCACAATCTGTATTGAACTTTTTCTCACGTAGAAGGCTGCATTACACTTGTGCAAACGGTGTTAACTTTCATGAACTCGTGAGATGTTATTGGAGTGCAGCTGACAAAACCTCGCTTTGTGCTGACGACGGGCTAGCATACTTTTGTGGTAGAACTTTGATGCGAGTGGACTGACTTTTTGCTTGACATCCCTGTGATATTTCAGTGAAGACAAGGCACTATCTGGAGACAAGCGTGGACTTTGTGCCTTACATGATAGTGCTAGGACCACTCAGGGGTCATCCTAATGGACAATATTTGTAACTTTGTAACGTGTTGTTCGTTGTGTGGACCATTGGATCATTCGTAACTAGGGTGCTGTGGATATCAACGTCATCATCAGGAACCCAGACCTTCGGAGATCATCAATAAGGATAGATTTTAATTTTCCTAATGTAGTATTATTGTTATTATATATTATTTGACACTTATTTTTCTTCTAGTACCTTTCTACTTTATAATACTATATAATTAGTAATCATTCTCCGGTGACCTTTTTTACATTTGGTTGGTGAATACGTCATCCAGCTGGTGTGGTGTTGCAACATACTACCTTTGGTCACTGCATTGTCTATTGTAGGTTTTTGTTGTGTCTTCGTAGAAGTATAATTTTGGTGTCATTTGGTTGTTGTGTGGGTTTACGATTTTCTCTTTTGTTCGTCATGTTTAATTGGAGTATTCTCTTGTATTTTTCTTACTATCATGTACATACGTTAATTTCCCAAACTCTTGTTTTCATTTGTTAACAGCTACGGTTTGTAATTAGACATCTGCTGCTGTCTGAGTGTATATTTTTTCTTATTCCACCGTACTGTTGTGTTCGTTCGTATGGTAAGGTCATCTCAATCACCTTCATTAGTGTCAACATTGTTTGTATTTTTGTTTGTTTTGTCTTAGTGAAGTGTATCTCAATTTCAATTCCAATACCTATAGCAAAAGAGTAGGTTGGGTACTTTTGCTTGTGTAAACGTAGTTCTTTGTTTGGTTGAGAATCACATGTATGTTTATGCCATTAATTATATTGCAGTGAGGTTTAGTTACACTGCTTAAATATTAGGGGTGTCGGGGGTACAGCAAGTTGTGCTGTTGAATAACTTCACACAATAATACTGAATACACCCATTTGTTTGGTACAGTCAGTATTTCTGACCAAGTATTGCATATAATTTTGATTCATTTTTCTAGTACAATATCTGATAATTTTCCAGTGAAGAATACTGAATTTTTTTTTTTTTGTACACTGAGTACTACTTTAAGGAATTTTGATATTATTACATTACATAACGATGGCTAGCCTCTTAGAATTTGTTAATGCTGGTAAAGCGCTAGCGTTAACAGGCCCTGCTCTACAGGAATGGGCAGAAAAAAAATGGAAAGAAAAACAGGATCAGGATAGAATGGAACGGTGTGAGGAGAGAGAATTCCAGAAATTGAAGATAGAAGCAGAGAAAGAGATGAAGAAGATGGAAGCAGAGAAAGAGATGAAGAAAATTGAAGCTGACAAATTGAAGATAGAAGCAGAGAAAGAGATGAAGAAAATTGAAGCTGACAGAGAAGTAAATCTGAAGAAGCTAGATAATGAATCCAGGAAGCAGGATTCAGGTGGGAAAGAATTCTCACGTCCCTATAGACTACGGTTACCAAATTTTAATCAAGATTTGGACAGCATGGACGTGTATTTAGAACGTTTTGAATCAGAAGTTTTGGCGTGGAAGATAAAGAAGGAAGAATGGCCTGTTCTGCTGGGAAACTTCCTTTCAGGATCTGCGTTAGAAACTGTGTATAGCATCCCTATAGCCGACAAAGCAAATTATGACATAGTCAAGGAGAGGTTGTTAAGGAAATTTCGTCTAACGGCGGAAGGGTATCGGGCTCGTTTCCGAGACGTGAGACCAAGCGTCAATCAGGATTTTGAGGATTTCATTGCAAAAATTACTCAGCTGCTAAATCGATGGATTGAGATGGAAGGTATTACTAGAGACTTCGATGGGCTTTTCGACCTTATGTTACGGGACAAAGTATTGTCATCGTGTTCATCTGAGCTTATTGCGTTTTTTCCAGGAACGCAAGCCCAAAAACATCGGTATGATGTCAGAATTAGGACACCAATATGTGACTGCGCATCCAGGAAAGGTCATACACAGGGAAAGTATCACTGAGACTTTTTCAGCGAGTATAGGTAAGGTTACTAGAAAACCTTACAATCAACATAGATCAAAGAGTGCCGATAGATTTGGCCCCAGAAGATTTAATTATGATAGACCCTACTTTCGGGGAGACAGATCTCCTGCACGGTATGACAATTATCGGGACCTTAGATCACCGAGGAAGAAATTTAACTATCAGTCTGATAGAAATCAATACAGATATACTGGAGACAGACATGATAGGTACCCGCGAAATCAGATCCAGATAGATGCACTAAACGAGCAGGAACAAAGACGATTTCGCAAAAGCTCACCTTACCAAAGAAACAAATCATTTGAGAAAAAGGAGTCAGACCGAGTAGACAAACATTCTCCAAACAACAGTCCGAAAAAGGATAGCAATACTCAGCTACACTGTAGTCTCTGTAAGGGAACAGGACATTTGGCAAAGGTCTGTGCTAATAATTCAGAACGAGCTAATTCGGCTTGCATATTAGAAACCTTTAACAATGAGAATTGCGAAGGGTGTAGGCCATTGTTTGAACCAGACGGTAAGCCTATGCTTATCTGTGGTCACACTCTCCCTTGTCTCTCTTCTCTTGAAGAAAATGGTCATTTGGAATTGCATCCAGGATTTGTGCAAAAACAGGAAGTGTCTGTGTTGAGAGACACGGGATGCACAACTATAGGAGTGCGTAGATCCTGCATTGACGACTCATGTTTGATAGGTAAGACAGCAAGATGCGTCACTTTCGGGGGTAACATTGAATATTACCCTCTTGCCATTATTGAGGTGGACACTCCATTCATATCTGGTAGAGTACAGGCCTGTGTACTCGAAGCACCGATAGCGGACTTGATTGTGGGTAATGTGCAAGGTGTACAGGAATGTACTCAGATGGACATCAATAAATGGAGGGACAATCGTGTGCTTATGGCCAATGCAGTGATTACGAGGGCGCAGTCAAAGGCAGATGACGCATTAGAAGCGACGCGTCATGAAGCTAAGACATCAGAATTGGTCAAAGGGAGTCAGGATACACAGGTGTCGGACTTTATCCAGCACCAATGGTCGGACGGATCATTGCGTAAATTTTACAACTTTGCCGAGAGAGGTGATGTAAAGTGCACGAAGTTGGCCAGACATTGGTTCGAGCTCAAGAATAATGTTCTCACTAGATGTTTCGCTAAGGGAGTACAAACTCAGCGCCAAGTGGTGGTACCATGTAGTTTTAGAGCAAAAGTGTTAGAGGTTGCACATGACTCCCCTTTCGCGGGATATATGGGTGTGGCTCGAACGCGCCAGAGGGTGCTGTCACAATTTTACTGGCCATTGTTTAGCAAGGACATTAAACTATATTGTAGGTCCTGTAAGATATGCCAACAGATGAGGCATAAAGGCAGAACTCCCAAAGCTCCAGTGCAGGTTACGGACTTGTCAGTCCGACCTTTCCAGAAAGTAGCGATTGATATTATAGGCCCCCTCTCGGTCACTTCAGACAGGGGATATCGTTTTATTTTAACGATGGTAGATTTATGCACCAGGTGGCCGGAGGCGGTGCCGATGAAGAATATTACTTCACAAGCAGTCGCAGAGGCTTTGCAGATGCTGTTTTGCAGGTTTGGTTTTCCGGAAGAAATATGATCGGATAGGGCCGTCAGTTCATTTCTAAGGAGATGTCAGAAATCACTGGGCTGTTGGGTATTGCCCAAACATTCACGAGTCCATATCACCCTCAGTCAAACGGAGTTTGCGAGCGTTTTAACGGTGCATTAAAACACATGCTGGCAAAAGTGACCGCAGAATCTCCACAAGAATGGGATAGGTTACTCCCAGCGGTCCTTTTTGCCTATAGGGAGGCTCCCCAAGAGAGTACAGGATTTTCTCCTTTCGAATTACTGTATGGGGCAAACCCAAGGGGGCCGATGCACATACTGAAGGATTTATTAACTGGAAAATGTGCAAATAGCACTTCAGTTACGAGTTATGTGTATGTAGTAAGCCTCAGAGAACGTATTGTAAAATCTTGTTTGGTGGCACGTGATTGCTTGGCGGGATCGTTTGCACGGTATCGGAGGTACGCAAATCGGAACTCTAAACTAGTATCCCTGGTTCCAGGAGAGGAAGTTTGGCTACTTTTACCAGCTAAAGAGGATCGCTTGAGTATTACGTGGCAAGGACCATTCAAGTTGGTTAAAAAATTGACAGATGTCGATTACCTAATTTCGGTCCGAAATAAGGAGAAGGTATTTCATGTGAACATGCTGAGACCATATATAGAACGACCTGAGGCATTGAAAGCAGTCACAAGGGCAGCACAGACTGAAGCAACAGTGGCATGTACGGCAGTCATTGATGACACGGGAGACGAAAAAGGTGAAGGGAATATCCAGTTATCCCTCGTACCCCTATTTCCTTCAGAGTCATGGAATATGGTGCGGATCAGTGATGACCTAACCGTAAAACAAAAGTCGGAAGTACAGAATATATTAGCGGAGTTTAAGGATGTCCTCACAGATCTGCCAGGACGGACAGACCTGATTTGTCATGATATCACTCTGACATGCGATCAGCCTATTAGGGTAAAACCGTATCCATTGCCCATGCATTTCAAATCGGCTGTCGAGAGAGAAATTGATGACATGCAACGACTGGGTATCATTTCTCCGTCGGATTCACCATATTCTTTTCCAATGGTTGTGGTTCGCAAGAAGAACGGATCTCTTCGTATATGTATTGACTTTCGGAGATTGAACAGCATCACCGTCGTTGACGCTGAACCAATACCTAATCAGGAAGATCTATTAACACAACTTACCCACGCTACATATTTCAGCAAACTCGATCTGTCTAGAGGCTATTGGCAGGTACCCCTCGCGGAGGCTGTGAAACCTCTAACAGCGTTTAGCACCCCCAAAGGATTGTTTCAGTTCAATGTCATGTGCTTTGGCTTAGTGAACGCGCCAGCCACATTTGTGAGGATGATGAGAAGGTTGTTAGGACATCGATCTGATATCATTACTTATATCGACGACATATGTTTGTTTCATGAGTCATGGGAGGATCACATGATTGGGTTGTCTTCCCTATTGCAGTGTCTAAGAGAGCATAATTTAACGGCACGGCCGAGTAAAGTTTACATAGGTTTTAAGGAGTTAAATTTCTTAGGACATACTGTAGGTCATAATCACCTGAAACCGGAAGATGAGACAGTTACAAAAATTTTACAGTTGCAGACACCTAAAACAAAAAAGCAAGTGAAAAGTCTAATTGGACTTGTGAATTTTTATCACAAGTTCATCCCTCAGTTCTCTTCCATTGCAGCTACACTTACCTCGCTAACGAGTAATGGGATGCCAAATAGGGTCGTGTGGACACAAGATTGCGAGATAGCCTTATCCAAAATCAAGAGGGTGTTCTCTAGGAAACCCATCTTACTGTTGCCAGATTTATGCAAACCCTTTGTTTTGCGGACAGACGCATCTTCTGTAGGAATTGGTGCTTGTTTAATGCAAGACGACCAGAGTACCTTACATCCAGTGATGTATGTGAGTCGGAAGCTGTTGCCGGCTGAGACTAGGTACTCTACGATTGAAAGGGAGTGCTTGGCAATTGTGTGGGCAGTTTCAAAGTTGTCCCGATATTTGATAGGTTCACATTTTGTATTACAGACAGACCATCGACCACTCTCATTTTTACAGTCGTCGAAATCGACAAGCTCAAAATTAACTCGTTGGGCTCTCTTACTGCAGCAGTACACGTTTACTGTTTTACCTCTAGAGGGTAAGCTTAACGTGGTAGCTGACACTCTGTCTCGTTTGTAGAATGCTTGTTTATTTCTTCGTTTTCCCCCACATGATGTTTAAGTGAGTATGCAAGATGTGTGAAGACAAGAAGGAAATGAATGCATACTTGGCTCAAAAGCCGGATGTTTGGTGTTTGGAGTGCGCCCAGCCGCCCTCCAGAGAAAAAAAAAACTTCGTTTTTTTCCCCCAGGGGGGGGAGAGTAGATGTCACAGTGTGATGAACACAGCTGTGGACTGGCAGTGCTCCGCTGGGGGCGGGTACATAATGTTAGTCGGGTATGAGACGTGTTCTCATACACATAACTTAACAACAGAGACTGCGAGGTCAGCAGGTCAGAGGTGAACGCAAGGGGCGTTCTGATTGGGGCAGTGAAGAAGAGATTGGGGAGAGAGCGGGGAGATGGTTGGTCATGATGGCGGACGTGAACTGTCGAGGGCAGGTTGATATTTATTTGTGACAATATAATGCACTTTGTTATCAGGGATTTTCACCAATGTGTTACACTTCACGGACTATGTATATTGTTGTATCTTTGTGGTGACAAGTATTTAAATACATAAGTCAGAGTTGGGAATACTGATAGTGTTGGTTATTCCTTGAATGTGTTTGACTCCACCCCTCTCTCTCTCGTGTGTAGTATTTCGAGGACTAAGGCATAGGTGTATTTAATACAAAATACCCTGTGTCAGACATGTATCTTTCACTATCGCCCCAAGACATATAAAGGTACTGGTGCATGTATATTAACATGTAAACTTTGAATATGTATACAGGCGCGTTGATGATGGTATGTTAAGTATAGGATGGGATTGCTAGATGACTTACTTACTTACTTCGTCGTTCCCCTTCTACCGTGAGGTGTAGAGGTTTGGAAGAGAGAGCGCCAGACTATCCTATCGGCTGTCTTCCTCCTGGCCTGGTTCCATTCTAGTCCTCGATCCTTCAAAGATTGTCTAATGTTGTCCTCCCAGCGGTCTCTGGGTCGTCCTCGGGGTCTGCATCCATGTCTCTTGGGTTCCCGTACTTGAAGTGGGATCCGATCTTCTCCCATTCTGCAGACATGGCCAAACCATCTTAATTGGGACTGTTCTACTTGGGTCTGCAGGGGGTAGGATTAAAGGCCTTGACGTATCGTCTGGTTGCGTACCATGTCTCTTCTTGTTACTTCAACCACCTTCCTCAGATACTTCATTTCTGAGGTTTGGATCTGGCTTTTATGGGTTGTAGTCATTGCCCATGACTCGCATCCGTATGTCAAGACTGGGACATAGGTGGAGCGGTATACAGCCATCTTCGTTTTCTTACCAACCTCTCTCTTGCTGAGGAATCCTCGATTTATGGCCTGAAAAAGTCTCCCAGCTGCTGCTTTTCGAGTGGCCAACTCTTCTTTGATGCCTCCCTTTCGGTCTATAATAGCTCCTAGGTATTTAAAGTGGTCGACCTGCTCAAGGACCTGTTCTCCCAGCTTAATCTGATGTTTTCTTTCTTCTCGTGATATCACCATGGATTGCTAGATGATGGAACACAAATGTCTCCCTATGGGATACATTTGTATGGCCCCGGGTTGTATGTCACCGTTGACTTTGCTAAGAGCATTATAAATGCTCAAACAGAAATTATAAGCTGTGATTTGGTTTTGGTTAAGGGGGAAAGTATAAAAAAATGGTTTAAGAAATAAGAATGGATTGGAATAAAGAATATTTATCTTGCTAAAAGGGAGATAAAATGAGTGAAATAATACTTTGATCAAAGGGAGGAGACTCTGAATATTAAGGTCAGGGGAGGAAAGTGCTTAATTACACTTAAGTAGATTTGGTGAGTTGGTAATTATGGTTTAGAAAATGTACATATAAGAATTGTATAGCAAGCTTTAGAGAAGACAATATAAGGTTAAGTCAAATTATGCAAAGGGAGACAACGGTTAATTACCTCCCTTATATGATTAAGTGAGTTGAGAGAAAAAAAATATGCACGTGAAAAGTTTACCAGGACAACGGATGACACTTCACTGAGTTGTTTACACAGCGGATAAGCGTGAACATATTCCAGCTGAGTGGAGAATAGCAGGAACCAATTAATTTACAGTGTACAAGGACAGATCAGCTGATAATGATTTTATAGAGAAGAACACACTTGGACACGCTGGTGAGCGGTCGCATTTTTCGGAGGAGCAGTCCTGGTTAAGGACGTAGAGTGGCAGGAATGTGTTTTCTGCCAGGCTCAAGTTCAATTTCTGTGGGAAACAGAATGAATACTTCTGAAGAATCCTATAGACCTAGTTAGAGTAGTAGAATCTATTCACATATGAAAGACAAAGCTGTGTTTAAAGTATAGGCTTAGTGATAAGGGGTGATAGTAAGAAATATGAGTGTTGTGAGGATTCTGTGAAACCAAAGTAAGTAGGTCCTTTGACTCATAACTTTTGATAGACATTGAATAGAATGATTTCAGAAGCTGAAATAAAGTATTACAAGGTTAACGACGCCTACAACTAAGTGAGCACAGGATAATGAGAAATGAAGCTGAAGCTACAAAATTGACTATGAGGTGGATAAAATGAGACTAAGTAAGCATCTGAGAAGATTTACAGAAGAATATGGATTTAATAGCCGTGCTGGGCTATTGTGTAATGAACTTTGCAATATTGACTGTTACAAGTAAGATGAGTAAGAAATTGAAGGGTGATTGTATTTACAGGATGAAACATGCGCTCTCTAGCAGGTATAAGTATGAGGATACTGCAACAGGTGTACCCATTGTGCTAATTGGCATATATGAATTTTAAGATGATGGTATTTTGATTAATATGAGTCAAATCTGACAGGATTAGTAGAGGAGAGAAAACAACTCAGGAAAGAGTTGATGAAAGGCTTGGGAGAAGCCAGAATAAATAGAATAGCCTTAAGGGAAGAAAATGGGTATAAACCATATCTGATAATGTTCTCAGGAAGAGAGCTATATATATATATATGCATAGGTACATGAATGTGCCCAGGAAAAATGGGACATAAAAGAGACAGTTAGGAAATGTTTGTACCTGGAATTTGTACCACATGCCTCTGTTATGATGAACTTCTGAGATGTAAATAAAATGTTTGTTTTGATGGAACGTTTCTCAAGTTGGGTTAAGTCTCGAAAAGGTTGTTGAGTGCTAGAGTAAACAAGATACTGGATATAAAGAAAATCACCACTCTACGAAGTTGTCACTAAGTAACATCACAAGGAGGGATGGAACGAGTTAGGTTGGAAGCTTGAGATATATCATCCAGGAATAGTCAGCTCTGGTGGTGATGGCCAGTATTAAGATATACTCTTACTTGGAAGATTGTCAATAGACTAAATTGACCAAATAGAAAATCCGACGACTAGGTCTGCCCCAGTCACCTAGTTCGTTGGTTAACAATTAGGGCCAATATTCATATACAGGGCACTGTCACATACATTACTAATTAGTCCTAAGAGTTCACCACCACGGTGACATATTACTAATTGATGCCGTATCCAGCTCACGGCACTGTCACATAGATAGATAGATAGATAGATATATAGATAGATAGATAGATAGATAGATAGATAGATAGATAGATAGATAGATAGATAGATAGATAGATAGATAGATAGATAGATAGATAGATAGATAGATAGATAGATAGATAGATAGATAGATAGATAGATAGATAGATAGATAGATAGATAGATAGATAGATAGATAGATAGATAGATAGATAGATAGATAGATAGATAGATAGATAGATAGATAGATAGATAGATAGATAGATAGATAGATAGATAGATAGATAGATAGATAGATAGATAGATAGATAGATAGATACGTACGTACGGCAGCAAAGTATTCGCCCGTGTCACAAGAAACGGGTCATAACAGAAGGCTAAAGAGAGTTGCGCCGTGGGTTAACAGCCAGGAGTTAGTAGTCGGGAAATGACAACGGGAAATTAGCAGCTTCACTAAGTAAAATTAAATAATAGAGAAACCATACACACGTACATGTAGGGCTTATTGGCTGGCTTTCTGCAAGTGTCTTCTGTAGTGATAGTCTCATTTTCCGAATAGAGCAATAAAAAGGGACACATAATAATCTAATATGTATATCTGTCATCTGTCAGCGTTTCTGTAAGTTTCTTGCTATCTTGCTGGCATATATAAAATCAGTTGCTATATTCAATGTATTAATAATCTTGCGCATGATTTGATCTTCACCGAAATACCCAAGGCAATGACTAGATACGAGTACCTTGTACATGTTCCACATGTCATGTTTAAACATACCACAATATATATTCATCATCATCATCATCCCTTACAGAAGTTCACCATCTTACAAGAAGTCTGCACCAAGCATTCACACGCTCTTGCAGTGGTGATCATTGTGGCAATTAGTTTAATATTGTGATGAGAGGTTATTTAGTGTGTAATAATAATGGACAATTAGGTCTTACAAGAAATACCCCATTCTCTGAAAAGAGTAATGGTGTATCGAGGTCAAAAGTTAAAGTCAGACTGTATAGGTTACTGAGTGAGATGGTAATGTGCACTCCTAGCCACCCATGATGCCTCCTCTCCTAGATCAACCTTAAGATTATAGCTTATCTAGGGGTACTTAATTATCAAATTCTGTCGTAGATTTTTGATAGGGAAATTAAGACTTGCGTTGGTCCCTTCTGAATAGGTTAGAATGAGTGATAGCCACAGTGAGATGTGATATTAGAAATAGAGTTCCACAAGTGAGATGGTAGAAATGTATAGAGGCTGTCTCGGAAAATCGAGAATCTCTCTCTCTTTCCGCCTATCTTCTACAACAGATCCAAAGGAGTCAGACAGTCTATAAAAAATATATATTAATATATATCTATCCACTCACGTGCACGCTCATACAATTGACGACAGTTAGACACACAGACGTGGGAAAACTATAACAAGGATTATATAGATATTATGGGAACGAACTGACCACCACACTGAAATAAATGTAGGTATAGTTTAATTATCATAGTAAACTTACCTCACAACATATAAAATACATCAAAAGCATACACATAGTCATAAAATCAAGGAATGCTACAATAGTGATAGACCCGTTTGTATGGTCCTCCCCTGGATATATAGCTCACAGTCCCGTTAGAAGAAAGTGATAACCCCAAAGAGTTACAGATACATATGATTGAGTCTATGGTTTCCCCCTTTTAAGGTATGGACAGACTTGATACTCTGCTTTATTCTAGGGGAAAATATTGTTAGCAATAACTTGCGTAAAGGAATTCAGGCAGCAAAATGGGTGCCACATTACAACAATTAAGAAATCACTCAGTCCTGCATTCACTCTATTCATTCAGCAGTGATCACGTGCAGTTGCTCATACTCACAGCTTTGGTAGCCACTTCTGGGAAATACAATTTTTCAGGACATTTACCTATAGAATCGTCAATGGCAGCATTGGCCAAGAAATCCTCAGTTCCAAAAAGACGGGTGGAATTCTCTGCTTCAGGGAACGATACCTTGGGGGGGGAGGTTCTTACTTGTCGAATGTCTGTTTAAGTCACATAAAATTTTCCAGGTACGAACGTTAATAGCAAGCAAAGTGTCACTAGCTTAGTTTCTAGAAATAAGGAATGTCAGGTCGGTGGGTTCTTTCAGGCTAGGACTATAATCGGTCACCACATCACTTGTCAAACTCCGTCGGAATGTTACTGACGTTAATAAGTTACTTGCCACACAGGCTAAAAATGTACTAAAGTTTTTCTCAGGAAGAATTTAATATGGCGCGATAGGCCTGTTTCTTCATTTATCCTTTAAAGTCTTCTTCTTCTTCTTTGATCCTTAGCCGCCGACCGTCAAAGCAGTCAGTGGCCATCACGCCTAGTGGCGTCTTGTAGGGCAACAACAAATTGATTCCACTTTGCTCGGTCGATGGCCATCCTTCGTACAGTGCCCCAACTCTGGTTCATTCTTTGCATCTCAGCCTCCACAGTCCTCCGCCAGGTTGTTTTTGGTCGGCCTCTCTTTCGTTTTCCTTCAGGAGTCCAAAGCATAGCTGTTCTTGTGATGGCATCGGGGTCTCTTCTGAGGACATGACCAACCCAGTTCCAGCGTCTGCCAGCTATGATGGTGTGCATGTCCTCTTGCTTGCTACGAGTAAGCAGATCTTGGTTAGTGATGGTATTCGGCCAAAAGATTCGGTGAATTTTTCTTAGGCATGTTGTGTGAAAAGAGGACAATTTCGACATTTCCTTCTCTGTAACTCTCTAGCATTCCGCACCATAGAGAAGCACAGAAAGCACACAGCTCTGATATAATCTTAATTTTGTGCTTGTGCTGTATTGGGAGGACTTCCAGATGATGTTTAGGCTAAAGAAGGCTGTTCTTGCCTTATTCATTCTGATGTTGATGTCTTTGCCTGCCCCGCCGTCTGGTGTTACTATGCTTCCTAGGTATGTGAAGGTATCTGTCTGTACCAATTGCTTATTCCTTACTGATATGGGCTCAGGGTTGCTCACGTTGAGCGTCATGACCTCAGATTTCTTTAAATTGATGTTCAAGCCCACCTGCTGGCTAAATTTATTAAGTCTATCCGTTTTTTCCTGGATGTGTTGATGTGAATGTGCTAGTAGTGCAATGTCATCTGCATATTCCAGATCTTCCAATGTAGAAAATGTTGTCCATCTTATTCCTCTTGGACTGCCCTCTGTTGTCTGGCGCATCACCCAGTCTATGACTGTTAAAAATAGAGTGGTTGATAAGGGGCATCCCTGTCGTACTCCTGACTTCACCTCAAAGGTTAGGTTGCTCTGCCCAACACTATTTGGTATCGATACACAGGGAATTTCATTGTCTGCCGTAATATCGCAAATTCGAAACTATTTTTTTTCATAGCTCTGAGTGAATTGTGTTTGAAAATTTCCGTAATTTTACGCTAATTGCCTTATAAGGAGTTGTCACGTGGTGACCTCATTCCCTCATTCCCGACTCATTGAAGACACAATCGTAAACAACTGTTTTGATTGGTCATAACAACATTTTGGCTGCGTGCGCAAATGTGGAAGAAGCAACAGCCATTTCCGCCAGTCAACAATTATTGTTTGCTGCAAGTTCGATATTTTTCTTGTTTAAATTTCAGTGAATTGTGTTCTATTACTTCAAAATGGGTAGAATAAGTAAGAGATCAAAGCAAATATCTGCTGCCAGGTTACGTCGACAGTATGCGATTTCTACTAGTAAAGTTTGCATAGAGGCTTTTTATGATTGACACTATGCAGCTTGGAATTCCATAAGCCCTCAGTATTTTCCATAAACTGTCCCTATGTTTGCTGTCAAAAGCCTTTTCAAAATCAACGAAATTAATGTAAAGTTGTCTTTGCCATTCTGAGCACTGCTCTATAATGTTCCTGAGAGTGAATATATGATCTACACATCTCCTGTTCTTTCTAAATCCTGCTTGTTCTTTCCTCAGTTTGTGATCTACTGCCTACTGTGATCCTTTAAAGTACGGTACTCGTAAAGATTTTGCACCAAGTCACTCTAAGGAAAATGGGTTAGTTCTTCACAGGTATTTACTCTGTACTAACGCCGGCAAAGTTTGGGTTACCCCAGTATTCACTGAATAAAGAAAAAACACAAATGAAATATGTTACATATGATGTACTCAATATAACTTACGTTTTTAAAATGCAAGCGTACAGTTTGACTTATCATTTAAAACTTCCCGTGCAATAAGTTATATATTTAAAAATTATCAATCCTCATGAATTAGGAATACATACGTATTCCGTCAACACTCAGGAGGCATCTAGCATTTATAAGTTAGTTTAGAAAAATTGTTCCCGTCTGATTATTTAGCAGTTAAATTAAATTCGTTATAGCTACATTGTTGTTTAAGCTAGAAATTATAGTTTATTCTGCTTTCCACTGAAACACGTCACTAGAAAATAATACAGACTCTATAATTAAGCACTCTGCACCAAATCTAACTAGTGAAATATGAAATAAGCGATTATCACTTTAAACACTTCACAAAATATTAGATAATTATTATAATATATACCTCAACACACAGAACTACAGGTAATCGCACACTTTAGAATTATACGCTGATATATTTATTTGAAGTCTAGAGTTCGGTACATTTCCGAACAAACTAGGGCTTTGCTATACAGCTTATTCTATTCACGAACAACCTGTCTACTGCGAATTTTGAGGACTGAATGAAAATAAAGTTTAACATTTTGGTTATATCTATTACTAGACAAAGGGGTCCCAACTTTATTTCGCCAAACGAAATAATCTCCCCTTTCCGTCTAAAACACCTTACATCAACTAGAAGACTACCAAGAACTGACACTCGTGCGTTTTTACACCTCACGCTGACCAGGCCAACAGTGAGTGCCTTGTCAGCTGGGATTTGCAGAAAAATGTCTCAAACTGCGCCGAGGAGATGTCGGCTATCGCGCCTCACCTAAGCGCTCAGCCGATGCAACTCATTGTGGCAGGTGAAAATGCAGACAAATTTGTCGCCTATAGGTCTGGCGAAAGCGAATATTTACAGTGTATTTCGTCTGGTGCAGGGAATGATGTAGACATATGTCTGCTCCTATGTCTGGCCAGACGAATATATTCACAGTTTCGTCCACTAATGCAATAGAATGCATTTAACGCTCTCTCTCTCTCTGACACGTTATGTCATAAATGCGTTTACCAGTATGAGAAAGAAAACGGTAAAGTTGAGAATGGGGAAGAAAATATTTTTCGCAAACGAATGGATGCGAAAAATACAGGAAAAAGGTAAAGAGTGATAATAAAATAGAGGATACGGGTGAAAGAAAAAGAAGAAGATATAGGCAATTTATGCTCAATAAACTCTCTGTGACAGAACGTCCCCCCTTTAAGATATGGAATCACTCCATGTCTACGTTATGGAAATAAATTTCCTATATCCGTAGCTTCAGGATGTCTGTCCTCTTCCATCTCATCTCCCCCCTCCATCTCTCTCCAATTTCTACTCAAGTCTACTCCCAAAGTTTCCTTTCTCTGGAATGTCTCCCATGCGCGCTTGAAAGAGCGTCGCCGCTTTTGACATTTTTGAAAGATTTCGTGTGTGTGCAGTGGAATGCCCCTGCCACTACCGTCATCTTCGTCAGTTTTGGCGATCGTCAGGAGATGGTCGGAGGTTGGCACTGGTCTTTCCAAGTATCTCTTTAACAGATTTAAGTGGAAAACCTTTTCCTTTCCTTGAATAGAGATCTGGTAGTTAGCCTTAGAAATCTTTTTCAGGATGGAAAACGGCCCTTGCCATTCGATCCTCAGTTGGTTGTTTCCGTTACGGAGTAACACCAAAACTTTCTCTCCTGCTTCCAGTTCTCTCTCTTTCGCGACTTTCCTGTATCGGTTAGTGTGCTTTGTGCGTGCTCGCTTAAAGTTAGTCGTTGCTAGGTCCCACCCTAGTTTCAACCTTTCCTTTAACTCCGATACGTATTTACTTGCTGAGACGACTGTCTCATCAGCCTTCTGGTCTGTCAGCGACCAAAGTAAGGCTTCAAGCGGGCCCTTAATGGGTCTGCCAAATAAAAGCGTAGCTGGCGGAAATCCTGTGGACGTATGAGGAGATTCTCTGTAGCCAAATAAAGCTGCAGGAATACAAAGATCCCAATCGTCAGGTTTCACTTGTGCCAGTTTACTTAGCATCATGTTGAGGTTTCCGTTAACACGTTCCACGAGCCCATTTCCGGCCGGAGTATATGGCTTTGTGTAGATGTGTTGGGTCCTCAAGATCTTCACGATCTCATCCATCAACAGGTTTCGGTATGGGGATTCGTTATCCGTCAACAGTTGCTGAGGGAATCCCAACCGAGTGAAAATCTGCACGAGGGCTTCTGCGACACGCTTGGCATCTGCGCATGTTAGCGGGATAGCTTCTGCCCATAAAGTGCATGTATCGACTAAGGTCAGGATAAACCTGTTCCTTCTTTTAGTCCTTTCTAAGGGTCCTAAAATGTCGATCACAACCCTTTTGAATGGTGTTCCCACTATTGGCATTTCACCCAACGAGACTGGGGGTGTCCGTTGCTTGGGTGGTACACGTTGGCACTGGACACAGGATTTTACATATCTGATAATATCAGTATTTACTCTTGGCCACCAATAATGAGTAGTTATCCGTTGGTTTGTGGCGTTCTGTCCCAAATGTCCGCTGAAGGGAAGAGAGTGCCCCATTTCTAATATTTGGCTTCTGTACTGTTTCGGTACTAGGAGCTGATTGTAACCTTGGTCAGGCTTGCCCGTTCTGCGATAAAGTACGCCATCCTTAGAAAAAATGTCCCCGTGCTGTCTGGGTTCCTTAGCCATGGGCAGTTTCCTAAAGCAGGGTGCCAAAGTAGGGTCCTTTTGTTGCGCTTCTTTAAGTTCCAAAGGTAACAAATTTTGAGCAAGCTCCCGTTCCTTCTTGGTTTGCCCTCTTGTAGTTACTGCTGCCACAATCGGCTCTTCCGGTTTCCCAATAAACACGTATCTCCCGCCAAGTATGACTGGGTAGATGGGATCATCCATAACAGCCGCTTTGATCTCGCCTCTGACAAAATCAGAGTGGATCTCCACCAGTGCGATGGGAAGCGCTGTAGGTGCATCACTCTTAGAGACTCCACAAAGTTCGACGGTCACTCCTGTCTCTTGACCGGGTTTAACCAGGTTTCTGGCAACAATGCAATCATAGGAAAGCCCCGTGTCAAATAAACAAGAAGTTTGAGAACCGTTCAATATAACAGTACCTCGCGTTGAGGGTGTATCCCCAACAGGTTGGGAATCACTGTCAATAACTCCGCCTTGCGAGATTGTTAGTAAGCATCCGATGCGTTTAGGCTCGGTGTGGTCACTCTGATCATCTGTCCCGTGCGCAGGGGTTCTCCCTTTGCCACCTTGTCCTTTCTGGCTGCACTGCCATGTAGGGCGGTCGGGTTGATCAAACTGTTTACTGTGGTTGGGGTACTTGGTTTTGTAGAACTTGGGTTTCTCAGGAGGGGGTTTTTGAGGTCCAGTTTCTCTGTGGTTATTCGGATTAGTCTAGAAGCATGAGAAGATTGGTCTAGATTATTTTTTCGAAAATGCTCTTCTGTCGGTTTACGTTTTGAGGCCGGTAGTTCAGCCAGCGCATTTTGATAACGCTCAGACTTTTCTAAGATGTCTTCAAGCTTTTCTGCACCCTGCTCAGCTAGAAATCTCCGGGTATCAGCAGACAACGTGTTCTTTATTTGTTCGGTTAAAACAAATTCCTCCAGACCTTCATAGGTAGAGGGGAGCTGGGAAAGCTCAAGGCACTTCATCAAGTATCCGTTCAAACGAGATGAAAACTGCTGAAAAGTTTCAGAGCTCTCTTTCCTGCTGTTGCGAAACAGTTGCACAAATTTGCTAGCATTCATTTCAAAACGCTCAAGCAAAGCTTTCTTCAACATGTCGTAATTGTCTTGTTGGCTGCTTTCCAGTTTGGCGTAAACATCATACGCACTGCTTTTCAGCGCCTTAGAAAGCTTCATATTCCAACGCGACCTCTCTAAACCGTACAGAGTTGCAATTTTCTCAAATTTTTCTAGATACGTGTCAATATTCTCATTAGGACAAGGAAAAGATTCTAGAGCACAAGACATCGCAGTGAGATGAGGAGAATGTGTGTTAGAAGGATCAGTTAAGGAAGAATGAGGAGAAGACTCTCCATTGCTGGAGGTAGAGGCAGCGCCACGACTTTGAGCTTCTAGAACTTTAAGCGCCAACTCGTGCTGTCTCTCCTCCCTCTCCTTCTCAAGCTGTCTCTTCTCCCTCTCCTTCTCATGCTGTCTCTCCTCCCTCTCCTTCTCATGCTGTCGTCGTTGCTCATTTTCTCTTTCCTCGTGCTGCATCCTGCGAATTTCCATTTCCTCATCCATCTTCTTCTGCTCTCTAGCTTCAGCTGCTTTCCTTTCCGCATCATATCTCTCAAGTTCGTCCCTGACGAAAGCTTTCGCTTCTTCTCCTTCCAAACCTTCTTCTCTTGCCTCGTCCCTGAGGAGTTGCCTAAGCTTTGGCCTTTCTGCCATAGTAAATCAGTAGATGAGACTTAGACGAGAAAGAGATAAGAAAAGGATACACTGGTTCCTACCACTTACGAGAAAATACCAAACAAAAGATGATATACTTTAACCTGGGATACCTCCTCCAAAAATATAGTGTCTAACTATCGCTGCTATTAATCGGCAATAAAGCACCTAATGCAGACGACTACGCCAAATAAATGGTAGTTAAGATTACTCACTGAAAAATAAGTTACTACAGTGGAAACAAAATAATTATTGCAAAATTTTAAGGAGAAAAAAAAATCCCTTAATTTTTAATCCACTATACGTTTACCCCTGAAGACAGTTCGGGTAAGGGAGGCAATTAATCTGGACGAGATAGTCCGAAACGCACTCCTTAGCTTAGCTCAAACACCTATTTCTTCAGAACCCTGTGAATGTTATACACTCACAAACTTTACCAGCGTTTAGTATTACAAAATCAGTAATCAACATATATTCCGACAAAATCAACCTGTAACTCAAATGTATAATGCTCAAAATGCTGTGGATAAAAACAATTATTAATTGTGTGGTCAGCACGCCCATAAACAGATCGATACGTCTAGGGGATAAATTATTTTTTTAAAGTACAAAACTCACAAGACATCACACTCTTACTCTATATCAGAATAAAGAAAATTAATCCTGCAAATGAGCTGATATTCGTATTTGCTCAGGACTAGAGTTCAATTCCCGGAAAAACAAGCCACCATTCTGTCGTAGATTTTTGATAGGGAAATTAAGACTTGGGTTGGTCCCTTCTGAATAGGTTAGAATGAGTGATAGCCACAGTGAGATGTGATATTAGAAATAGAGTTCCACGAGTGAGATGGTAGAAATTTATAGAGGCTGTGCCGGAATATCGAGAATCTCTCTTTCCGCCTATCTTCTACAACAGATCCAAAGGAGTCAGACAGTCTATAAAAAATATATATTAATATATATCTATCCACTCACGTGCACGCTCATACAATTGACGACAGTTAGACACACAGACGTGGGAAAACTATAACAAGGATTATATAGATATTATGGGAACGAACTGACCACCACACTGAAATAAATGTAGGTATAGTTTAATTATCATAGTAAACTTACATCACAACATATAAAATACATCAAAAGCATACACATAGTCATAAAATCAAGGAATGCTACAATAGTGATAGACCCGTTTGTATGGTCCTCCCCTGGATATATAGCTCACAGTCCCGTTAGAAGAAAGTGATAACCCCAAAGAGTTACAGATACATATGATTGAGTCTATGGTTCCCCCTTTTAAGGTGTGGACAGACTTGATACTCTGCTTTATTCTAGGAGAAAATATTGCTAGCAATAACTTGCGTAAAGGAATTCAGGCAGCAAAATGGGTGCCACATTACAACAATTAAGAAATCACTCAGTCCTGCATTCACTCTATTCATTCAGCAGTGATCATGTGCAGTTGCTCATACTCACAGCTTTGGTAGCCACTTCTGGGAAATACAATTTTTCAGGACATTTACCTACAGAATCGTCAATGGCAGCCTTGACCAAGAAATCCCCAGTTCCAAAAAGACGGGTTGAACTCTCTGCTTCAGGGAACGATTCCTTAGGGGTGCTTATTTGTCAAATGTCTGTTTAAGTCACATAAAATTTTCCAGGTACGAACGTTAATACCAAGCACAGTGTAACTAGCTTAGTTTCTAGAAATAAGGAATGTCAGGTCGGTGGGTTCTTTCAGGCTAGGACTATAATCGGTCACCACATCACTTGTCAAACTCCGTCGGAATGTTACTGACGTTAATAAGTTACTTGCAACACAAGCTAAAAATGTACTAGAGTTTTTCTCAGGAAGAATTTAATATGGCACGATAGGCCTGTTTCTTCATTTATCCTTTAAAGTACGGTACTCGTAAAGATTTTGCACCAAGGAAAATCGGTTAGTTCTTCACAGGTATTTACTCTGTACTAACGCCGGCAAAGTTTGGGTTAACCCAGTATTCACTGAATAAAGAAAAAACACATATGAAATATGTTACATATTATGTACTCAATATAACTTACGTTTTTAAAATGCAAGCGTACAGTTTGACTTATCATTTAAAACCTCCCGTGCAATAAGTTATATATTTAAAAATTATCAATCCTCATGAATTAGGAATACATACGTATTCCGTCAACACTCAGGAGGCATCTAGCATTTATAAGTTAGTTTAGAAAAATTGTTCCCGTCTGATTATTTAGCAGTTAAATTAAATTCGTTATAGCTACATTGTTGTTTAAGCTAGAAATTATAGTTTATTCTGCTTTCCACTGAAACACGTCACTAGAAAATAATACAGACTATATAATTAAGCACTCTGCACCAAATCTAACTAGTGAAATATGAAATAAGCGATTATCACTTTAAACACTTCACAAAATATTAGATAATTATTATAATATATACCTCAACACACAGAACTACAGGTAATCGCACACTTTAGAATTATACGCTGATATATTTATTTGAAGTCTAGAGTTCGGTACATTTCCGAACAAACTAGGGCTTCGCTATACAGCTTATTCTATTCACGAACAACCTGTCTACTGCAAATTTTAAGGACTGAATGAAAATAAAGTTTAACATTTTGGTTATATCTATTACCAGACAAAGGGGTCCCAACTTTATTTCGCCAAACGAAATAATCTCCCCTTTCCGTCTAAAACACCTTACATCAACTAGAAGACTACCAAGAACTGACACTCGTGCGTTTTAACACCTCACGCTGACCAGGCCAACAGTGAGTGCCTTGTCAGCTGGGATTTCCAGACAAATGTCTCAATTTGCGCCGAGGAGATGTCGGCTATCGCGCCTCACCTAAGTGCTCAGCCGATGCAACTCGTTGTGGCAGGTGAAAATGCAGACAAATTTGTCGCCTGTAGGTCTGGCGAAAGCGAATATTCACAGTGTATTTCGTCTGGTGCAGGGAATGATGTAGACATATGTCTGCTCCTATGTCTGGCCAGACGAATATATTCACAGTTTCGTCCATTGACACCTAATGCAATAGAATGCATTTAACGCTCTCTCTCTGACACGTTATGTCATAAATGCATTTACCAGTATGAGAAAGAAAACGGCAAAGTTGAGAATGGGGAAGAAAATATTTTTCGCAAACGAATGGATGCGAAAAATACAGGAAAAAGGTAAAGAGTGATAATAAAATAGAGGATACGGGTGAAAGAAAAAGAAGAGGATATAGGCAATTTATGCTCAATAAACTCTCTGTGACAAATAAGTAACTTGAACCAACGTAAATAGTTTACTTAAAACTGGGGATACAATTAGTAATTTTATTTATATATATGATCTTTTTTCTTTTTTGATATTCTTTGAAAACTCAGATAGAACTCAAAGATGAAATAAAATAAAAAAATGCGTGTCGTGCTTAGATAGGTTTTAAAGTTATTTAAGGTCCCACCTGAGTATAGGGGAAGGTATTAGTACGTGAGAAGTAAAGCTGTAAGAAATTAGATTTTCACGAGTGAATAGTTTAAGGCAAAGATCTGTCTCTGGACTGAGAAGTTTCTCTAGTCCAGCCTGTCTGTAATCAGAATTACATATAAGAAATTTAACAGAATACCTGTGCCCTCCCCTCATTGAGAAGATAAGAATGAAAAATTCCTACTATTCGTTATCCAATAAAGTAAACAATATTTAAACAGAGTGCAGATGATACAATGTTTCCTGTACTAAAGAAAAATATTTCACTCTCTCTCTCTCTCTCTCTCTCTCTCTCTCTCTCTCTCTCTGTCATACGTGACCACACAATCTCGCTTCTTACCCTATTTTTGGTGACACAATCTGTTGGACGTAAAAATCCATGAATATGTATATAAGGTCAGAGTATTTATCTTCCGAATTGAGCCCTGCGCTAATAATTAAATTTTATAAGGGGGACGCCTAATTTGGTGATTGATTCCTGGATAAACAATGTCACCTTGAATAGTTAATGCCGAGACTCTCTGAGATCTGGTGTTCACAGTAAAAAAAAGTTAGTTGCTTATCCTTTACAGGACGTGGCAATCAACCCCAGCTTTTATTGGCTGTTTGTGATTTATCTAGGCAATTTTTTTCATTCAGTAGTTTGCCATTGCTTTCTGAACGGTACGGTACTTATACCATTGTTAAAAATCCACACAAAGCGATCTGCTACCAAACCGCCTTCAGCAGGTTTCGAACCTGGTATATCTGGATTATGAAACTGCGTTCATATCCATTAGGCCACAGACGCCGACGTTCACAGTAAACAGTAGGAAAACATCTAAATGCTTTTTTTTTTCTTCTTCTTAATCGGAACCTCTTCTACCCCGTAAACAGGGTGTAGAGGGGACCCAAAGAGCACAAGGCTCCTGGGCAAAACATGCAATCAAAATGTCTGACAAACTGGTGATTAGCCCATTGTGCTATCTGAATGCTAAAACTGTTAATTATTGTTACTTGATGATGATGGTAAATCCTATCGGCTGGCTCTGGTGAGTGCCGATTCTGAAATAGCGTAACTCTTCGGGATAAAACAATGCACATGGATACGACTATCAAAAGTCGGGAGAATTGTTATATCTTTCACACCCCAATGGGCTGATAAAAATGCAAAAATATATCTGGGTATTTATAAGTCCAGTTAAAATTTACGGTAATCCCTGGTAGAGAAAACTCGATTTTACGTACAAAATATCGATTTTTTACTTTTGAGCTTATTTTATTAAATAATCATCGAGGAATCGAATAAGCAAGATTTTATAACATAAAAAATGCATTTGATGCATCAAAAAGCATATTTTCTGTACCCACCCCCAGCTATGATTTGCAAATTTGTGCCGAAAAAGCAAGATTTGTTGCTCAATAATACCTTAGTTACCCTATCCATATCGGGCACTATTTGGTATCGATACACAGGGAATTTCATTGTCTGCCGTGATATCGCAAATTCGAAACTTTTTTTTTTCATAGCTCTGAGTGAATTGTGTTTGAAAATTTCCGTAATTTTACACTAATTGCCTTATAAGGAGTTGTCACGTGGTGACCTCATTCCCTCATTCCCGACTCATTGAAGACACAATCGTAAACAACTGTTTTGATTGGTCATAACAACATTTTGGCTGCGTGCGCAAATGTGGAAGAAGCAACAGCCATTTCCGCCAGTCAACAATTATTGTTTGCTGCAAGTTCGATATTTTTCTTGTTTAAATTTCAGTGAATTGTGTTCTATTACTTCAAAATGGGTAGAATAAGTAAGAGATCAAAGCAAATATCTGCTGCCAGGTTGCGTCGACAGTATGCGATTTCTACTAGTGGTAAAGGTAAGACAGAATTAGCGGTGAATTATACAAAAACTGATAGGCATATACAAACAACGTGGAATTTCTGCATCCCACTAGTCGATAGGCCCATGGTTCACATTGCAGATCCAGTAGTGCCTGGCCCAAGTCGATCTGATATAAAAATTAGCTTGAGCACGAGCAAGAATGTTGCATCTCATAATACTGTCTGCGCTCAGCCTAAACCTCCGTATAAAACCATTGTCTATATTTCTTTCTTCAACAACCTTCTTAAAAATGTATGTTGCAATTTGTGTAAGCAAAGCACATTGCAAACAAGAACTGACAATGCCAAGTCTAAAGGTTTCTTTTTCTTCCTGGAAGTTGTGTGTCACACATGTGAAAAAGCAATTTCTAGAACGTACACATCCGAGAGGGAACCAGCAGGCCGCGGCCCTCGTGGACATGCAATCAACAAATCTGCTGTTCTTGGTGCCCTCATGTCTGGAATGGGCCCATATACATTTAATCTCTTCTGTGAGAACCTAGACCTCACTGGCCTGCACCAGAAAACATTTCATAAATATGCAGATCAAATTTTTGATCATTTGGATACCATGCACTCTACAGTATTTCAACGTTCCGTCAGCATCGTCCGAGCTGAACACGCTAAGAGTCAGCATCGTACCATTAATAAAAAAGAAGTCATTGACATCGCTGTCAGCTTTGATGCAACATGGCTAACTAGAGGTCATAAGTCACTGATAGGTGTTGGCAGTGTTATTGACATCTTGACTGGCATGGTCATCGATACGCATGTTATGTCTTCCTTCTGTCACACCTGTGAGACTACTGGATAGTGGCAACTAAAAAATCAGCCTGACAAATTTGAAAAATGGAAAGCAGAGCATCAGAAGGACTGCTGCCGTAATTACGAAGGGTCAGCCGGAATGATGGAGGTAAAAGCCTGTGAAGTTCTCTTTCTTCTTTCAGTCGCAAATCACAAGCTACGCTACACTGTTTTGCTATCAGATGGCGATTCCAAGGCCTACAACAGACTCTGCAACATCAAACCGTATGGACCAGAAGTTGACATAACCAAAGAAGAGTGCGTCAACCATGTTGCAAAGCGATTAGGCACTGCACTGAGGACACTGATTACTGACTGCAGGAAACAAAAAGTCACCCTTGGGGGAAATGGCCGTGGTCGTCTAACCCAAAATGCCATACGAAAATTGTGTATTTACTACACCAGGGCCATCCGCAAGCATAGTACAGCCCCAGAGATGAAACAAGCAATCATGGCTTCTCTCTACCATGGGTATTCGACAAACGACAAACCCCAACATAATTTGTGTCCCCCAGGCAAAGACTCCTGGTGTTTCTATCAGGCTTCCATCGCCAAAGGAGAAGCTGCCAGACCACACGAGACCAAGGTTCACACTCCGCTAGACTACAACCTGCTCCATAAGCACTTAGCCCCTATTTATGAGCGTCTTACTGATCAGCATTTGCTGAAGCGATGTCAGCTAGGTGCTACACAAAATGCAAATGAAAGCCTACACAATGTTATATGGAGTCGTTGCAGCAAGCGGAAATTTGTGTCATTAAAAAAAGCCAAATTCAGTGTCCTTGTCGCCATTGGAGAGTTCAACTTTGGTCCATCAGCCAGTGCAGAAATAAAAAGGCTGTGTGGTCAAGCATCTGGAACAAACTCAATACGCCTTGGACAGGTGCGACTGAGGAAACGTCTGGCCAACAGCCAGAAACATGAGGCTGACAAACTTGTAAAAAGAAGAAAAATTAGGCAAGAGGCAAGACAAAGGCGAGAGGAGGAACTGCAAGAAGCTGAAGGAGGTGCAGCATATAGTCCTGGAGGATTTTAATTATATTCAGCCCCCCAGAATGGAGTATATTGGACAAGACAAGGCACTCGGTGAGTAAAATGCATTTTTCTTAAAACTAACATTTTATTAACCAAAAATTTTATTACTAACAAACTATCGAACAGATCATTCTAAAATTTGGCATGCATGTAGTACACATATCTACCTTTAAATTGTCACAAGCTTTTCTTGATATTTTGGTAATTTGCTTTGATATATTTTTTTTTAATATTTTTTTTTCATTTTTTTCATACAAATAAAGTGCTTTTTTTTTAAATCATTAAAAATAGAATTTTAAACTTATCAAAAAAAGCATGTGACAAATTGTTTTAATTGTCAGTCACAATATGTGTGTGCAATTTGATAAAGTTTGGTCAATGGTAAACATAAGATTTTTGCTCTTGAAAGTTGGTGAAAAACCCAATATGGCGGTTGTTTTTTTTTGGTTACCATGTAGAAGGAAAGAAGAAAAATTAGGCAAGATAAAGGCAAGATGAGCAGCTGCAGGAAGCTGAAGGAGGTGCAGCATATAGTGCTGGACAATTTTAAACACATTCAGCCTCCCAGAATGGAGTATATTGGACAAGACAAGTAACTCGGTGACTAAAATGCATTTTTCTCAAAACTAACATTTTATTAACAAAAAATGTTATTTTTTACAAACTATCTAATAGATCAGTCTGAAATTTGGCATGCATGTAGTACACATATGTACCTTTAAATTGTCACATGCTTTTTTTTGATATTTTAGTAATTTGCTTTGATATATTTTTTTTAATATTTTTTTTTTCATTTTTTTCATACAAATAAAAGTAATTTTTTTTTAAAATCATTAAAAAACGAATTTTAAACTTATCAAAAAAGCATGTGACAAATTGTTTTAATTGTCAGTCACAACATGTGTGTGCAATTTGATAAAGTTTGGTCAATGGGAAACATAAGTTTTTAGCTCTCGAAAAGTGGTGAAAATCCAATATGGCGGATTTTTTTTTTTGGTTACCATGGTAACCACATGTGTTTTAACAAAATAAACTGTGGAATTTGGTTCATGAACATACACTGTGTCTATTGAGCACATAAAAAGTTTGAAAATGTTATTAGAACAAAAGTTAGTTTTCACTGTAGGACAGTTAAAATGTTCGTTAGTCTCTGTGGTCGGTCCTGTTCACAACTAAACTTGGGGATGCGTAAGCCAAAAGAAGACAACTTTAATCCAATCAGTAAAATGGAGAAAAGGCTCAAAATATAGACCAAAATAAAGCCAAATAAAAAGACCTCTGGTCGCCGTTGATCAGGTCATGTCTAAGGATGGAGAAACATTTTGAAAAAATGCTACTTAATATATATCTACATATAAGCACACAGTGTCTCTAGCCTATTCCTATCTGGTCAGTTTTTGCTAGCACGGCATCTCTAGATCAGGTGAAGGTATGTGCCCTCCCCGCTCATTCTGCGCGCGCTAACAATCAGCGTACAATGTCAGTTATTATTTAATTTATCCAAATGCGCACTTTAACAAATGTCACCTGTCGCTAAGTGCTAGTAGATTGTCGGCGTCTGTTTGTTAAGTCGCATGATATTTAAACAACAGTCACTTACTAACATTACACAAATGAAATAAACGTGAATTCTATTTCGTCAATTATCCGTCGCGCCTAGTGTATTAATTAGTCAACTAAACGTCTCTTTCTGTGTGCTAAAGCGGGTGCTAAAATTATCATTTGACTGCAAAGCTGGTACACAAATAGCTACGCGTTATTTTCCACTGATTCTAACACCTAAAAAATCACAGTCAATTTAAGATGATAAACCTTTAACACTTTCATACGCTAAGCACATATTTATATTACCATAAATCCAGAATGAATTCACCACGGAACTATTAACACATCTATTCCCAATGTTTCTAGATACCGTGTTTAGACTCTCCGAAAATTTCTGAGCAACACTGATAACTGATTTGGGAAAGACGCAGTTTATTTACCATCATGTTATTATGATCTCTAAAGGATGTTAATTTTCACACTCTTAGTGCATAGCAGAAAATCAGGAAACTGCGTTTCCCCGATATAGGGTTTCTGAGCCGGTTTCTCTCGTCGAGCGCTGGTCGACCAAAATGAAAAGGCCCTCGTTACGATAACGGGGTTTCTTTCAAAATCGCTCGCGTCTCGAGATGAAAGAGTTATCTTTCCCTGTATGTATGAACATCAAAGAGTACACGGGGGAAAATGTTTTTGCCTATGCAACTACTTCGAAAATCAGGTGTTATCCCACGTGCGTCTGTCTGCTTTCTTGATGATTGACAGATCTGCTCGCGTGAGAAGCTCAGGTAAACAAACCAGAGTTTGTTTACCTGTTATGCTGGCAGGTCGCGGAATTTGGTAAGTTTTCTGTTTGTTTACATTTCAAAAAATAAGAGGCGTGGATTAAGTATGAGTAAAGCAGGCTGTCAAATGCTTGACTTTGCGAACGAATCATAGAACTACACGAGGTCACGAAAGGCTGTCGGATATTGTAGGCTATATTTCCATTATACGTAACAATATGGTTCAATTACAATAAATATTTAACAGTTAACTGAATTTAATTATCAATGTCAATCTTTCTTCTGTGATCTTGATCCTTGAAGTATATCTGTTCCACAAATAACTGTTATTACAATATGTCTCTGACATGTACTAGTATTGAATTATTCCTTCAGTGTTATTTACTTGGAATGTCAAGTAGACTGATAATGACTGTCTTTATTCTCTTCGTTTACACCACCAGACTAAATTTCATCATATAAGGTTCTGCCTGGGGTGGTAATATATGTAATATGAGGCAGCCCGAATTTGAGCCTCTTAACTTTTGAAGTTGCCACATATGACTCTTGTGCATAAGATGACTTGAGAAAACCCCACAGCTGCGGGTTTCCCAATCATTTAAGATGACAATGTTTGTGGCCTCAGTTTTTCAAAGTAAGGCACTGGTACAACACGACCATCTAATTGCTGACTATGTCTCTACAGGATTTGTTATGACACACAGGGCAGGATATTACCTGAAATATAATATTTCATAGGAAGTTTTGTCCCTCTATCTCCCTATTCAGACAGGAGGTAAGATGAGACAGTTCATACCAGCTGGGGTTAACCATAAGTGACAGAGTAAGTCATAAAAAACACGATTTATCCAAATACAAGCACAATATTCCAGTTAAACAACTTTTACATCAGTGTCCATGATTGTCCTCATTACAAACACATAGGCCGTGTGGTAAATGTTGTGTAACATCTCAAACAATACAGAAAATCAATTCTTTTCATTCATTCCTTCTTCTAGTTTGTATAGTCCGATCCAGCAAGCAAAAAATCTTTAAAGGCTTTGCAAAAACTAATATCTCATTTGATTCTTTCTTCTGATTAGATTACACAAACAAATTTAACACAGGCCGGGATTCCTTCCAGGAATTGTACACTGAGATTTTACACAAAAGCAACCATTTCCATCAAGCACAAATTGATTATATATCTTATATATATATATATATATATATATATATATATATATATATATATATATATATATATATATATATATATATATATATATATATATATATATATATATATATATATATATATATATATATATATATATATATATATATATATATATATATATATATATATATATATATATATATATATCGCTTACCCTCAATCTCCGACAGACAGGCTTTCAAGAATGATAACAGACTTCTCAAACATATGCAAATGACAATGAAGCTTGTTCCAGATGCTGCTCTCCGTGTCTGCAGCTTTTGAGTTTCGCGGCAAGTGTGTCCACCTTTCGTTTCTTCTCGCTATGTATAGGTCACTGGCCACCGTATCGGAAAGTACTAGGCCAAAGTATTTTGCTTTCACGCAAAATGTGTAGGTTTGGGCAAAGCGTGCCTTACTAAAAATCCAAAATAATTCTGGCTGCCTTATTTCTTAACTGATATCCTCCATCCTAGGCTTATATTACTCGTATGAATGAGCTCTTTCAATTGGGCTATCTATCTTATTCCCTAGTGTATCCGGCGTTTCACAGGAGCAGCCGAAACAGGGAAAAACAGAACATGGTTCATGCTCTACTGTCACACCACATCCAGGGAAAATATAGATATCTGCCTAAAGCTAATGATCCATATTATCAAACCTGGTCCTTCTTTAACGAGGTACTCCATCTATGTTCTCACACTGCCTTCCGAAATATTTCCAACATCTACACTTTTGTTGTCTCCATGTTGAATGGCCTAACATATCTCTGACCCTACGTGTACCAAGCTGACGTTTCATTGGTTGGTTACTTACACGGGTTTTTGACGATGTATAAAATTCAATGATCGGCGAGATATTTATTCAGACTTCACTGCAGATATGATAAGGTAGCCCGCCCTATGTACAACCTCATATTAGTCTACTTTTACCACATGCCTCAGGGTGTTGTGGTCCCAGAGGCGGATCTGCTATGAAGCTAATAAAGCTTGGGCTTCAGTTCTCCCAAGTCCAAGATTCGCCCTACAATGGTTGAAGATATATTTAACTATTTGAGCATCTTATCAATAGAACATGACATAGAAAAAACACTATCATATGACAAGACTGTTCAAGAATATGCTGCCAGAAAATGTAGAAAACAAAAAAAAAATATTTTGCAAAGTTAGTCAAATGATAACAGTCATTTACTAGACTAGACCTAATAAACATAATATTTCGTTTTTCCTTTTGGTGCTTTTCTGTTTATGAAGTTTCCAGTTTTCTCTATAATAAGTTTCTTTCCCATTCCATAACACTTTTTTTTAATAAAAGGGGCCCCTCAAAGAGTTCTAGCTTCAAATTTCCCAAAATGTAGATCCGCCAACGTAGCTACAGTTGTCATAACCTTTCTTTGTCTCTTCAAAGACCACAGGAAACTACCCGAGGAAACAACAATATTGCTATAGAAAAAAATGAACATAAACACTTACAGCTTCTTCTTCATTGAATTTCGTGTAGTTTGTATTAACATTCCATCCCAATATTGCTAAACGCTGTGTAAATTTCGTGCCTTCAGTGTCGTATTTCTTAAGAAATTTGTTGGCTTCATTTTTGTTTTTGTTTGTTCCAATGCAAGCGACGCAGGCGACAAGATATACTATTGTAAGCAAACCGTAGATGGCTTGCTTTATGTCAAAACATTTTCGTACCGTTACTGAAAATAAATAGAAAGAAATACACAGATATAAAGATACCAGTAGGTATGATTAAATTAACATTAATGAATGTTAACATAAATTGATGTTTACGTTTAAAAATAAAATTATGAACGAAAAATGTCCTGTTCAACATCTGATGGGTTATCAATAAAAAAACCAATACCCATTAGCTCCCAAAGAAGCGTTGGCCTTCAACACATGAAAGGTACTCCTGCTGCGTACCATCACCTCAAGCTCTTTCCGTGATAGTTTTGTTTAATTGTTTTTGAAGTTAAGAATGTTTTAATTTAGAAACACTTTGAGCATGGTATTATTGCATGATAAAAATGTAAAGAGGTGATAATGCCTATTTCTTTACCCTGATAAAATAAAGATTTCGTTCATTCCACGTCTTCTTCAATATTTTCATTTCTGTCTCCAAGTCTCTTCCCCGTGAGTTTAAAAAAAAGTAAAATTCTATTTTTGCCTCTTTTATCGTGGAGATTCCAGAAAAACCTGGTCACTTGTTGTATTATGATGTCTTAAATTTCAGATAATATTTTCAATTGCCTACACCTGATCATTGCATCATTTCGCCTTTCCATTAGTGTAAATCGAGAAAGTTAGGAGTTTCCAACTGTATGTATTTTCATTTGTCCTAAAAAGGTACTATCCTTATAACCAGAGAGAAGGGTTGGATAGCCTGAGATTTTCGAGATGATAAACCAAGTCATTGTCTGTCAAATCTTCTTCACCGTTCCACTCCCCAATGAGCATTGGCCTTCAACAAACTTATGCCAAGTCTTCTTGACCTGTGCCATCAGCTCAAGGTCTTTTAATGACTCTTTCATCCCCTTTATGGCTGTCCCCCCTCAGCTCAAGGTCTTTTCAATGACTCTTTCATCCCCTTTATGTCTGTCCCCCCTCAGCTCAAGGTCTTTTCAATGACTCTTTCATCCCCTTTATGCCTGTCCCCCCTCAGCTCAAGGTCTTTTCAATGACTCTTTCATCCCCTTTATGCCTGCCCCCCTTACCCTTTGTATTTCAAGTGTTTGGTTTTCCTCTACCTCTCTTATCCTGGGGATTACAGAACAGGGATTATATGGTAATACCATCTACAGGTTTTCAGAATGTGTGTCCTGGTCATCCCCAGCGTCTCATTCTCGCACCACTGCTGTTTTCCTAATTCTTGTTTTCAGTTCACGTTAGTGGTCTTGTCGTACCACTTCAATATTTATATTTTAAGTAAGCATCCACTAATGAAAATCTTTAGGTTTTTAGTAGTTGTTGTTTTTTGTGTGTGTGTGTCCTCCAAACAGTGTTTCATAGCCATACATGAGGACTACTGTGACTATCTATAACTCCTCCATACTCCCCCCCCCCCGGTTTTTTAGTCATTACTGACTAAGAGTGTGTGCCTGTCGCGAGTATTGGTAAATAGAGAATGTCTGAGTGTAACAGACTATGAATGTGTAATGTGAAAACAGAGAAAATAGAGTCACTAATGAATGATGGGGAGAGATATGACTTATGGAGAGTAGTGTGGCTACTACTCCATCATACCGCGACTGTGTTTTATATAGAACAGTCTCTCACCCGCCCTCTCTGAGCTAATTAGAATAATTCTAAGGGGCAGTAACGACATAGAGCACAACATCAAGTGACAGTTACAATAGAAGAGATCCTGACCACGGATCATAAGTATTATGTTTATTAAAAGTAAAGGAATCACAACATAAATCAAAGGAAAACAAATGATGCCTTCGCGATCTCAGAAGGCAAGCGCTTAACACTCACAGCTAAAATAACACACCACTTCGTTCATTCACTCTAGCAGATGTCTCCGTCTCCCATCCACACCAACACACAGATATTTCCTCACTACCAAGTTTATCTAGCTAACAGGTGACCCCAGTCTTCGGTGATGAAAACGGCCTCTCTATTCTTGAGCACAGTAATACTGGTATGTAAGTCATCCGCAACAAGGAAAACCTAACACAGTTTCTGTGAATTTGTATATATATCCAAATGATGTATAGATAAGCTCCCCGTGGAAACCGTTGTTAAAATAGTCCAAGCGCACACCCACTTTCCTAGACACGAGTGAAGGAAAAAATGCTAGTGCAAATATCTAAGCACTACGAATAAATCCGATTAGCGGCCGATAGAGACCACTGGTGGCACAGATTACAATAAATATAGCTGAGGGTTCCCAAGGGATGCACCTCTATGGTTTGGTACCGATGACTTGACTTTCCAATGCACGGGTAAAAGATTTTTCTGAAGGATACTCCAATTACTCCGGGTTTACAGGCTGTCAATGGGTATGACAGTGTTGCCAACGAGCCGGGATGGCAAAGGTAGCAGCCTGTCTGGCTTGAGGTTTATATCCTGCTGAAGGCTGAGAGTATGTAATCCACGGTGTCAGGACCTCAATGGGCATGATGATGTTGCCCGAGATTTGGGGGCAAAGGCCCTACCCGTTGCACTGACGATATTATTACTTCAATATGTAAAGGTAAAAAGGTAAAAGATCCCGTTACACGCCCATTGAGGCATATTGGGAATAGGGTGTTAGGCCCATATTTTCTTGACCATCGGCACACTAGGGGTGATGTGGTCAGCATCATGCTGGCCGCCTTAACCTTCCCAGACGTTGCTCTGGTACCCAATTGGGGCTGGGTCGGCCCAGGAGCCGTTCGAGGAATAAGAAAATCCCACATCATCTGGGGATCGAACCATAGACCACTGAGCTAGGAAGCCAGTGCACTAACCACTATGCTACCGCGGCTCCAACGGTGGCACGTAATTGCAATAGAGATGTTGACAATGCAAGGTGCTCCAAGTGGGGGTAAAGAGCACTGGTACAGGATGTTGACCACTCTCTGAAGAGAATTACAAACATGTCAAAAATCTCGTTAACCACCAAACATCTACTGTTTACCAACAAATTACATCCTTCCACTCAATCGCACCGCACTACCCCTTAGTTTGCTCGTTGCAAAACCACAATACACCTGCTCTGGTTAGCCTAAACATTCGCACAGGCAAACGCGTCCATGCGTTACTTCCGCGCTGTCTACGCGGACGGGTCTACTGACCTAGCTTTCCACCCACACACCCGCTTTAAGCAAGTCCAGTCCAGCCATTCAAAACATGAACTGAAAATTAAAAGTGCCCGTTAAATAATTTATCTAATAGGGACTATACTGGACAGGTTATGAGATTAATGTTGCTATAATACACAATAGAAGTAAAAACGCATAGCAAGAAAACTCTTTACAGAATTAATGATACACATATTCCAACGGATAATCATTGTGGAAAAAACTGATTTACATGTTAAAGAACAAAAGTTAATATGTCATGTTCTATTGTCACACACAGGCATATAGCCATTGTTATTGAGGAAATATGTCCATTTGTGCTAACTCATGTTTTTGCACGCTTTTTAACTTGTATTGAACGCTGCATAGTTAATACGTCACCGGTTGTCAATGACGTAACGCGTTGCGTTAATTTATTCTAACGGCTAATATTAGTGGCATTTTGTATACTTCAAGTCGTCAAAGCAAGACGTGTTGTGAAGAAGTTCCGCACCTTGTAGAGAAGTATTTATTCAAAAAATTTACATTCACGTTTTTGGTCCACAGTACTTGGGTGTCAATGGCTGACATGCACCTATTAGTACAGGACCAGAATTGAATAGTTGAGACGATACATTGATGCCATACTACTATGGATGCTTATGTACTTATGGACTGACCATGCACTTGTATTTTTAAGGAGACTATTGTTTCAAGATTCTCAAAATTTGCCATTGCCCGAATTAAATAAATGTTAAACGAATCGTATCGTGGACCCACTACCAGATGTCTTAAGTTCTTCGGCCAGTTATGTCCTGTGATGACCATACCCGCATCCATTTGTGTTGTCAGCATGATGCACGAACTTTGACAGTACCTCATACAACAAGAACAATACATTATATATATATATATATATATATATATATATATATATATATATATATATATATATATATATATATATATATATATATATATATATATATAAACTAAAATAAAACCGCTACAATATTTGGTGGCCAGTGTAGGGAGGATCTACTTTGCAGGACAGATTAATTCATGACGTATCCAGTTCGACTTTTTATAACTCTTCACAGTTGACCCTCATTTGCATAACTGTTGTATGGACTGCTCATGACTGCCGGCTTTTTAACCATTAAACATCGCTATTGAGTTCTGCACTTTACGTTTTACCTCAAGCCAAACTTCAAGATGTCGTTCAAGTTTCCTGTTGTCAATATATGATTTACGTGGCCATTATTTACAGCACCATTGTCCTTTACGTGTCGTTGATCCACCATGGTCGCCATGCAGCTTTGAAATCGTCTACGAACGAGCATCTGACGGATCGCGTTTTTTAAGATAAGTGGCCTGTTGTTTTTTGCGTGTGTTGTCCAGTGCACGTATGTGGTTAACTATTCCTCTTCTTTTCTATATTTAATGTCTAATGTTTCCATGTCTTTGCGGTAAGGTTGGTGGAGATCCAATGTTAGCGAAAACATGTCATTGTAAGATGACCGCACATTGGACGTTTCTGCAGGGCATTTGTAAATTTCAGTCTGTGATTTTTCCGATTTTGAGCTACCTCGCCGATGTTCCGGTCCCTGCTTTTTTAATGATAATTATTGTTAATTGTGGAATATTGTCTATTCATTTGTAAATGCATTATTGTCTATTGCTCTTTTCCTTATTTTAGTGATTGTTCTGTTCGTCCTGTTTTTCTCACCTGCCTATCACTTGTTTTATACAATTTACATTTTTATACTCTGTCTGGGTCCTGTGTTGCCATTTCTTAGCAGTGAGGTTGTTCAATTTGCTGTTTACCCTTCAGTTTCCCATTAGTATTTTTGTTCCTTGCTGCTAGTGTTTCACTGTTTGTCTATTTTCTTATCTTATCTTATTACTATATTTTTTTTTCTTGCACTATATTTTTTTTTCATTGTTCCTACACGATTTTCATTGTTATTATTGCTCTATAATATTGCTGCCTTCTTTGCTTTAACCATATTGTTTCACATATAGACCAAGTAAGTCTATACAGGCTTTCATTATGTCTACTCTGGAGGATCTTATCCAGGAGGGTGAGGAGAAAGGACTACAAGGCCACGATCTTGAGAAATTTGTCATGAACCGCTGCTTGTGTCAGGCGGCATCAGATCTGGCGGATTAAGCGAATTTTTATTTTCATTCCTTTCATCATATAAAAATATCTAGGGATCTAGCTGATTTACTACGTGTGGATCTTCGTATTTTTCTGGAATGATTCACCCTTGTAAAACATGATCATGTATTCAAAAACGTGCGACACGCAATACTAGACGAAAATGGTCATGAGAAGCAGATAAGAGGCGACAAACGGTGTGAACAGGAAAAGGAGAAGTTATTAGAAGATATTGCTGAGGAGAGAAAATTACATAAGATACAGTCCAATCTTGATAGTGAAAAATTGAACAGATTAGAATTAGAACTTACAGGTTCAAAGGCTGCAATAAACTCAGCCTTGTATAAGAATAAAGCTTTGGACGCTGAGATAGAAGACAAAAATGTCGAAGTGAAAACTCTCTCTTAGGAAGTCGAAAAATGGAAGGAGAAGTGTGAGAAATTGAAACTGGTATCTCAGAGAAATGAAGCTTTGGAATCTGAAATTGTGAAACTCAGAGAACAGGTTTCACAGGTGGTTCATCTGGAATCAGATGCTCAGACACGAGTAATGGGGGATCTCAATAATGAACATTCATGGCCTCATCTCGGTAATGACTATAAGAGCAAATTGACGGCCCTTGAACCAGAAAATGGAGACTTAAAATGCCTTCAAAGTCACCATAAAAATGGGTTTCATACAGAGGTCGCTACTACTGAGAGATTACTCCTCGAAGAGAAAAGTAAGAATTCTTAACTCGAAAAAGTAGGTGAAAAACAAATTGAAGAAAAATCACAAAAAGATCAAGAGATTTCTAAGTTAAGAAAAAGAATTGATGGGTTGATTGATATGGTTTTGGACAATAAACTGTTATCACACAGTCGCTACGACTATGCCAGCAGTAGTAAGTGTGATACGATCGGGTTCACACGCCCGAAAAAAAGTAAAATTATCTTTCCGAGGTCATTATAATTTCCCTCGAAATAACTATGCGGCCTCTATTAAGAGTGATTCTTGGCGGCAGGCCAAAAGCAGTGATCATATTGTGACAGTTGGTCCTTTAAATCACGGTAAAACCTCTGAGAGAGTTACGGTAAGGGATCCACAGACTCAACGTGCATCGAATTTTCAAAGTACAGATAAAGTTGTCACAGGGGACAAAACAATTACTACTCGTTGTCAGACTAATACCCATAATGGTAATAACAATGAGGAAACAAACCTACCTGTCCACAGCTGTATCAATGGTACTATTACTCATCATACTCAGCACAGGCAGTATGATGCACCTATTAAAAAAGTCACGACATGCAGAAAGAAAAAAAATCACCATGTCTCTCCCTCATTAGAGAGGGCACACCATCCCAGCGCACGATTTGGTGCTGATAACGCGAATTTCGTGGGTTCGAACCACACATATGGTGGTATCAATACACGCTCACGCACCGTATTAGTGCGCAACCTACCACCTCACATTCCATGGCATGAAGTAGCTGAGTTTTTTTCATTTCACTGAAGACGTCAAGTTTGTACGTATTTTGCCCTTTCCCAATTTAAAGGATAATGAGGCTTTCCTTTCCTTTTATACCAATAGCGACGCTCGTATGGTTGTTAAGCGGGTGTTATGATTAAAATTCACAACGATTATGTAGGTATTATGGTAAGCTCAACAGGGCTCCTTTTCTGACGATTTTATACGGAATTTATCACTAATAGAGGAAGTGACGTCATACCGATATGGTGTAGAAGCAGACTCAAATTGTTGACGCAGAAGGGGGTGATCGTCTGATAGAGGAGATGCGGCTTGTGTTTTAATGTGAGCGGACGTATGTGTATTGCGCTCCTGTAGTCTACTGTGTTTTTCCTGCATTGTACCATCACTAGGGCATCAAGATACTATGTTGAGGTGTCCCTAGTTTATTCTAGTCAGGAAGTAAATATATTAACGAAGATGTCAAGTGTACGATGAGATTAAATATTGCATGAGTGCCAGGACAGCGTTTGATAGTGAACGGACTGAGGACTTCTGGAAGACTGCATATTATTTCATTTCCCATTGGGCTCATAGCTGCATAGTGTCAATCATAAAAAGCCTCTATGCCAACTTTACGTATCCTAACCTTTAAGGTGAAGACAGGAGTACGACAGGGATGCCCCTTATCAACCACTCTATTTTTAACAGTCATAGATTGGGTGATGCGCCAGACAACAGAGGGCAGTCCAAGAGGAATAAGATGGACAACATTTTCTACATTGGAAGATCTGGAATATGCAGATGACATTGCACTACTAGCACATTCACATCAATACATCCAGGAAAAACGGATAGACTTAATAAGTTTAGCCAGCAGGTGGGCTTGAACATCAATTTAAAGAAGTCAGAGGTCATGACGCTCAATGTGAGCAACCCTGAGTCCATATCAGTAAGGAATCAGCAACTGGTACAGACAGACACCTTCACATATATAGGATGCATAGTAACACCTGACGGCGGAACATGCAAAGTCATCAACATCAGAATGAATAAGGCAATAACAGCCTTTTTTAGCCTAAACAACATCTGGAAGTCCTCTATACAGCACAAGCACAAAATTAAAATCAGAGCTGTGTGCTTTCTGTGCTTCTCTATGGTGCGGAATGCTGGAGAGTTACAGAGAAGGAAATGTCGAAATTGTCCTCTATTCACACAACACGCCTAAGAAAAATTCACCGAATCTTTTGGCCGAATACCATCACCAACCAAGATCTGCTTACTCGGAGCAAGCAAAAGGACATGCACACCATCATAGCTGGCAGACGCTGGAGCTGGGTTGGCCATGTCCTCAAAAGAGACCCCGATGCCATCACGAGAACAGCTATGCTTTGGACCCCTGAAGGAAAACGAAAGAGAGGCCGACCAAAAGCAACTTGGCGGAGGACTGTGGAGGCTGAGATGCAAAGAGTGAACTACAGTTGGGGCACTGTACGAAGGATGGCCGCCGACCGAGCAAAGTGGTATCAATTTGTTGTTGCCCTGCAAGACGCCACTAGGCATGATGGCCACTGACTGCTTTGACGGTCGGCGGCTAAGGATCAAAGAAGAAGAAGATTGGGCTCATAATTATGTGATGGATCTATGTCTAAAGTGAAATAAAACTGTATATCGTCTTCTATTCAAGAAGTGTTTTCAGCTCACTAAATTTATCGTGGTATGTGTCTGTCGAATAGCCCAGTTTGTACTTTTGCCACAGATACTTCTCCGGATTTTATATATGATAGACGGTGCGCATCCGTGTTTTGGGAGTCCATAAGCCGGGATCTGACTTGCCCACTTTGAACTGTACATATTTGAAATATTCAAGCAGAATATTGAAGTCTTATGGCTTTTTTTTGTGTGGAACGTATACGGTAGAATGCCTAACCGCTATTTCTACAAGAGTTGTCGTCTGCAGTCAAGTCTGACAGACCTCATGTGAATTAACTGTATTTGCTACGTAAATTTGCAAGTTTCCAGTCTTGATTTCAAGTGATCAAGAATTTCTTCAAGAATACGGAGCTACTTTGAGGTTTTCTGCCCGATGATGGCGTGTGTTCAAGTATTTGTCGAATAAATTTTTCAAGAGGTCAACGTACAAAAGGGTGTGCCTGCTTGGTTGTGAAGTGTGCTAATCCTAACCCTGATCGCTGCTTTGGTGAATCGTTTTTTTTTCCTGAGGCTCAGACGTAGGACCCAGGAGGAATTTCTTTCAAAACAGATAAGTAAAGAGTTTGAAAAAATCTATTTGACAGGGTTCTTGCTATTATATGTTTCATGTATATCTGTATTTACATGTTTGTTTGCTAAGCGGGTTGGTTGGTGGGACCAATGAATTCACTATACCTCATTCATATTCATAACCCTCCACTCCCAAAGGAGCATAGGCTTTCAACAAGCACATGCCAAGTCCTCCTGTCGCGTTCCATCATCTTAAGTTGTTTCCACGTTCCCTTCATCATTTTCACCTCTGTTTCCAGCTCTCTTCTCCGTGTGCTTCTTGGTCTACCTCTGCCTCTCTTGCCCTGGGGGTTCCAGAACAAGGACTGCCTTGTAATGCTATCAACGGGGTTCCTCAGTGTGTGTCCTATCCATCGCCATCGTCTTCTTCCCATATCTTGTTCCACTGGCACTTGTCTAGTTCTTGTCATCAGTTCCACGTTGGTAACTTTGTCATACCATTTTAATCCCTCTATTCTACGCAAGCACCCATTTATGAAAGTCTGTAGCTTTTTGGTAGTTGTCTTTGTTGTTCTCCATGTCTCCGAGCCATACATTAGGACTGACTTCACATTATACCTCATTGACGGTCGTGAATTCGTAGGCGTTCCTTAATTTTTGCATCTGTTTCTTTTTTTCAACTTAAGGTGCCGGCGAACATAGCTGTGTGTTACTGCCTTGAGTGAATTAACCAGATTCATTATTTGTCTAGTTGTGAAGTTTCTGTAATTTTGTAAATTTGTATTTGTCGTCAAGTTCATTGTACTTTATTAGGTTTATTCTCCATTATTGTTTGTAAATGTGTTCCTCTGATCGTGCTATTCTTCAGTTATTAGATGTATTATAAGTTGTGAAATTGTGCTTGCAGTGTCATAAGCGTGGTAGAGCGAATTTTGTTCGTTTGTATACAGTTTATAAATTTCTGTCTTGGTTCATTAATTAGTATTTTCTTGTGTTTGCTCTTTCTACTGTTCTCCTGTATCTTGTTTGTATTGCTATTTTTTTTTTTTTTTTTGCTCTTGATGTACTATCTATAGTTCAATGCAGTTGATTGATATTGATTGGTGAAAGATTTGGTTATGATATTGATCACATCACCCGTGTGTTACCGGGGCCTGAAAGGGGAGCAAAGAATAGTAACACTGTTCCCTGCTAAGCATGTCGTAAGAGCGACTAAGGATGTTTGGGCATTGGGCCGGTTACCCCATCCTGTAAAAAATTTAAACCACAAAAAACTTCAACAAACATGGACAAGTCAATTAAAGAAAATAAAACATAGCCATCCAAGACAGGGGAAGGTCCTCTTTCAGAGAGGCGTATGATGCAACACAGAGAAAGCCGAAAGGAGTCTGTGTTGTTGACTAACCTTCTTTCTTCTAGGAGAACTTCCAGATTTGGCACCTGGAATGTTCGGACATTAAACAAACAAGGGAAAGTGGCATACGTAGCAGCAGAGAAGAGGGAATATAAAATTGAGGTTCTGGGACTGTGTGAAACAAAGTGGAAGAAACTCATCACAGGTGAATTGGTGCTGTCCTCAGGACATGAAGACGAAAGTTCACACCACAGTGAAGGGGTAACTCTTATGTTATCTAAAGAAGCACAGAAAGCACTCACTGAATGGGAAGCCTTTGGATCCAGAATAATAACAGCTTCTTTTAAAACAGTTAGAAAGAAAATAAATGTAAATGTCATCAATGTTATGCACCAACTAATGACAAAGAAGAGTCTGTGACAGAAGCATTTTATACTAGACTACAGGAAATTACGGAAAAAGTAAAAAAAAGAGACAATACAATTTTGATGGGTGACATGAATGCAAAGATAGGTACAGTCAACACCGGCTTTGAAGAAGTCATGGAAAAACAGGGGCTAGGAATAATGAATGAAAATGGGGAACTATTCTCAAACTTCTGTGCTTCAAATCAACTGGCTATAGGAGGAAGCATGTTTCCACATAAGAGAACACACAAGGCAACATGGATATCACCAGACCATAGAACAGAAAATCAGATTGATCATATATGCATAAACAAGAAGTTTAGATCATCATTGCAGGATGTAATGGTATATAGAGGAGCAGATGTGGCATCAGACTACCACCTTCTGATAGCCAAAGTAAAAATGAAACTCAAGAGATATGCAGCAACGCAAAATTATAGACAACAATTTAATGTAGGACATCTAAGAAATCAAGAAACAAGAGACAAATTTGCGATCACAATATCCAACGAATTCCAAGTGCTCTAACAGCTGGAAGATGCAGAGAATACAGAAGACTATTGGCAGCAAATCGAAACGGTATGGAACGACAACAAACAGCATGGATAACAACAGAAACCATCAATAAAATAAAAGACAGGAAAAACAAGAAAGCAGATTTAAACACAAGAAAACCATAAGTTCCAAAGTCAATGGTCAAGAAGTGTACACAGAAGCAAACAAAGAAGTAAAAAGAAGTATCAAAAGAGACAAGAGGAAGTATATTGAGGAGTTGGCAAGAGAGGCAGAAGATGTTGCAGCCAAAGGGAATATGAGAGAACTGTAAAACAACACAAAGAAGCTAACGGGGAAATACAAGCAAACAAGTTGCTTCATAAAGGACAAGAATGGAAAACTGCTCAGCAATATACAAGAGCAAATTAAGAAGTGGACAGAATATTTTGAGGACCGTCTCAATAGACCAGCTCTACAAAACCCCTCGGACATCCAGCCAGCAGAAGAAGAGCTACAAATTAACGGTGAAAGACCAACGAAGGAAGAAATAAAGAAAGCCATAAAGCTTCTAAGAGATGGAAAAGCGTCTGGACCTGATGGCATTCCAGCAGAGGCCATCAAAGCAGATATCGACACGGCTACAGAGATGTTATATAAATTACTTGGTAAAGTCTGGGAAAAGGAAGAGATACCAGCAGAATGGAAGGAAGGATATCTGGTTAAGTTGCCTAAGATGGGAAATTTACAAGAGTGCACAAATTATAGATGAATAATGTTACTTTCAGTGCCAGGAAAAGTATTAAACAGGATTATCCTTGAAAGATTATAAGAGTACATAGACAAGAAACTGAGAGATGAGCAAGCAGGTTTTCGACAAAACAGATCCTGTACAGATCAGATAGCCACTTTGAGAATAATAGTTGAACAAAGTTTGGAATGGAATTCACCACTATACATTGGATTTGTGGACTACGAAAAGGCGTTTGACAGCGTAGATAGAGAATCACTTTGGAAATTGATGAGGCATTATGGAGTTCCTCTGAAGATCATTAATTTAATAAAGAAAACATATGAAGATATGACATGCAGAGTTCTTCATGAAGGACAGCTTACAGAACCGTTTGGGATAAGAACAGGAGTGCGACAGTGATGCCTCTTGCCTCCATTTCTTTTCTTACTAGCAATAGACTGGGTTACGAGAACATCGACAACACACAACAGAAATGGAATCCAGTGGACTCTGACTAAGCAGTTGGATGATCTGGATTTTGCTGATGACTTAGCTCTTCTGTCCCATAACTGTAATCAGATGCAGGACAAATTGAAAACACTTGATGAGCTGTCCCCCAATTGGGTTTGAAAAAACACAGGGAAAAGACAAAGATAATGAAAATAAATGCAGGTAATGATAACAGGGTTGAACTTGAAGAAGCACCAATACAATATGTAGAATCGCACACATATCTTAACAGCAATATAGACAAAGTTGGAGGGACAGACAGTAATATCAAAATAAGAATACAAAAAGCAAGAGGAGCTTTAATTGCATTGGGAAATATATGGAGATCAAGAGAAATCGGATCCAACACGAAAATAAGAATCTTCAACCCAAATGTGAAGTAAGTCCTATTGTATGGCTCTGAGACATGGAGAACAACAAAGACAACTACCAAAAAGCTACAGACTTTCATAAATGGGTGCTTGCGTAGAATAGAGGGATTAAAATGGTATGACAAGGTTACCAACGTGGAACTTAGGACAAGAACTAGACAAGTGCTAGTGGAACAAGAGATGAGAAGAAGACGATGGCGATGGATAGGACACACACTGAGGAAACCTATTGATAGTATTACAAGGCAGTCCTTGTTCTGGAATCCCCAGGGCAAGAGAAGCAGAGGTAGACCAAGAAGCACACGGAGAAGAGAGCTGGAAATAGAGGTGAAAATGATAAGGAGAACGTGGAAAGAACTTGAGATGATGAAACGTGACAGGAGAACTTGGCATGTGTTTGTTGAAGGCCTATGCTCCTTTGGGAGTGGAGGGTTATGGATGATGAATTATGAATTGATCACATATTTAAAATATATATTAATTAAATTATTATTGGACACTTTTGAGTCACATAAATAGTGAAAAATGGCTACAGTGGAATATTTTAATAAGCTTGGTAAGGACTTCGGTATGGAGGGTGAAGCTTTAAAAACCTTTGCTTTCACTGAGCATGCAAATGAAGTGAAAAGGTTAGATGACTTAGCAATTGAGGAGAGAGCCTTAGCTAGATATGATAAAAAGAGAGAGGAAGAATTGGCTGCAGCTGAGAAGAGAAGACAGGAAGAATTAGCTCTTGAACAAGAAAATAAAAGAAGAGAACATGAACTTGAGGAAAAAAAATTGGCAAATGCTCAAGCACTTGAACCTGTGGAAAAATAATTCGCAAATGCTCAAAAGATGGCAGAAATTGAGTTGGAAACATTAAGATTTGAACATAAACAGGTTATTCCATCAGGTGAAGAGGCTGGAAAGAAAGACCATGCTTCTATTTTTAAATTAAATTTGCCCAAATTTAATCCCAGTATAGACGATATTTCGTGCTTTTTAAATAGATATGAAACATGTTACCAGGAATTCAAGATTGATAGAGCTACACAGCCCAACAGGTTAATTAGGTTATTAGTTGGTGAGGCTCTTACTGCAGTCTTCACCATGGATGATCATACTAGAAATGATTATAATGCTGTGAAGGCTTTACTGCTAAAAAAATATCAACTGGATGAAAATGGATACACATTTAAACATATATCATTGTTGCCTGAAACAGCCAAAGATTTTGCTGAATTTATTTCATTCATTAAGCTTTGTTTTTCGAGATGGGTTGATTTATCAAAAATTTATAACACTTTTGATGGGCTGGCTGACTTAATTTTAAGAGACAAAGTGCTGTCTTCAGTCAGTGGTGACATTTTGTCCTTTTTGCAGGAGAGAAAGCCTGACTCATTGTTTGCTTTGGAAAGTCTTGGACGACAGTACCAAATTGCACATCCTTGAAGAAATCTTAGCAGGGCTAACATAAACGATCCATTGCCAGTGAAATCAGCTAGAACTATGCTGTACAATCCACCCAGACAAAGATCAAATAGTGTGGATAGAAATCTTCCATTGAATCGAGATAATAATACTGGATCTTTCAGAGGAAGGTATAATTTTAACAATAGGTCACAGCAACCTCAAAGGAATTTCCAATCATATGATGATGGATATATACCTCAACAATACTTTTCCAGACCTAGCAGGGATTTGAACAGAGGAGGGTGCATTTTCCAGTCAAACAGAGGACACAAGTCATTCTATGGAAACAATAGATATAATTACAATAACAGGAGTTTTCAACGGAACAATAATTTTCGACGTTCTAGAAATACTGGACGTTACAATGCAGATGTACATCAGAGTGAAATAAATACACTTCACAATGTCCAAAATAACAACGTTGCCTCTTATGCAAATGCACGTAGTGTGGACTTCTCTAATAGTACTAATTGTTCTGAATTTAATTGTTTGTTTCAGCCAGAGGGGGTGCCCAGACACCTGTGCGGCCACCATTTACCAGTCATGTCCTCTTATAAGCTCCGGCTAGGCGAATCGCAAGCCCGGCTGAAAAAGGAGGAGGGCGGCCTGCATGGAGGCCGTAAAGAGGCAGCTTCTGAACCATGCAAAGGCACAACAGGTCAATCACCTGTTGGCTTTAAACGTTTGATTACGAGAACTACAAGAGAGAAAACCGGACTCATTCTAAAGGCGACGAACTGGAACGGACTGCGGACTACGACTTATGGAACATGGAACCAAAAAAGTATAAATGGGAAAGAAGAGGAGCTGGTGGAAGAGATGAAGAAAGCAAAACTATAAATCCCGGCTATAACGGAAACACAGAAAAAGGGACAAGGAGTCATGGATCTCGATGGAGACACGCTGCTCTACAGTGGTGTACCCCTATCTGAAAGAGCTAAAGGGGGCGTTGGTTGCATTGTAGCCAAAAACCAAAAAGATAGTATCAAGGGTCGGAAATTTGTCTCGGAACGCATTGTGGTTGTGGAACTAAAGGAGGGAGAGGCCGTGGTCAACCTTGTCATAGTGTGTAGGCCAAATGAGGATGAGAGAGCAGAGGTCAATGAGGAATTCTTCCAGCTGCTTCATAAGACAGTAGATGACTGCCTAGATGAAATTGTCATGCTCGGAGATTTTAATGCCAGAGTTGGAAATGACCATGTTAGATGGGGTGGAGTTATCGGAAGATATGGAGAGGGTGCTCTCGATGGCAATGAAAAGCAACTCCTTAGATTCTGCAAAGAGCAGAATCTGGTCATTACAAACACAAAGTTCCCCCATAAGCGCATACATGCATACACTAGATGTCAACCAACAAAGAATGAGAAGACAGTGATCGACTATGCCATTGTTTGGAGGAGCTCATTCAAATATGTCCGGGATGGATGCAAAAGTCTAGTGTCGGCCAGAGATTGGAAGGGATCATTACCTGCTTACAATCAAAAGAACAACTGAAAGAGTTTCACAGCCTAGGAACTGCCCAACATCATGCAAGAAACTAAGTAAACGAACGGGAGAAATGAGCATTAAGACCTAGAAGCTGAGAGAGCCAGAAATTAAGACCAGATATCAGGGGCTTATTGCTACAGCGGTGAGAAACACAGAAGAACAACCTGATGACTTGGAAACCCTCTGGATTAAATTCAAGGACATCATAAAGACAGCTGCTGCAGAAGCATGTGGTGAAGTCCGACTTGGGAACAAGAGAAAGAGGACACCTTGGTGGACAGAGGAAGTCAAAGAGAAAATAAGAGAGAAGAAAATGGCAGGGAAACAATACTTAGGAGCTAAAAAAAACAACAGGACAAATAGAGAAATATAGAGAATGTGTGACACTCAGAACAGAAGCAAAGAACATGGTGCTAGCAGCAAAACAGAAGTCTGGGAAGAATTTGGAGAAAAGCTAGAAAAAGATGCGCAAGAAAACCAGAAATTGTTCTATAAGACCCCAAAGAACACGAGGAAGGAAAAACAATGCGCTCTCAAATTTATAAATGACAAGCAAGGCAAATTGCTTACTGCCCCGAAGGAAGTAATGGAAAGATGGAAATAATATTTCTCAGAACTCCTAGATGGTGAGCAAGGTCAATCATCAGAAATGATAACCACTAGCACATGAGAGAAAACCAATGGTAGTGAAGATGACATAAAGATGGAAGAACTGAAGGCAGCACTGGAGAAAATCAAGATGGGCAAAGCAGCAGGGCATGATGGTATAACACCAGACATGGTTAAGTACATGGGAGCATCAGGCGAGCTATTGCTCTTAAGCGTCCTACAGGCCACGTGGTGCAACACGGCCGTACCAAAGGGTTGGGAGATTGCCATCATAATACCGATTTTCAAAAAGGGTGACAATCGACAATGTGGAAACCACAGAGGCATATCCCTTCTCAGTGTCCCCGGTAAAATCTACTCTAAAATCCAAGAGCAGAGACTCCGACGCCTAGCTGAGCCACAATTGGATGAAGCCCAGTGCGGAATCCGAGCAAAACGAAGTACTCAAGACCTAATCTTCACACTCAGACAGCTGAGTGAAAAGGCCATTGAGTATAAGAGTGAGATCCATCTTTGTTTCATAGATCTGGAAAAGGCGTTTGACAGGGTCTCCTGGAGCAAACTTTGGGACTGTTTGGCAAAGAAGAACATTCCAGCACCACTGATTCATGCTATACAGAGCTTCTACAAGTCTTGCAGAAATTATGTGAGGAAAGGAAGCAATAAGTCAAAAGAATGCAGGACCAGTACTGGTGTAAGACAAGGAGATATCCTGTTGCCTTATCTTTTCATACTCCTCATGGACGATATCATCAAGGCATGTAAGGAGAGAATAAGAAAGTATTCAGTGGGGTACTGGAAGATGAGACAGGTAAATTTTTCAGGGCTGGCATTTGCTGATGATGTTTTCATGATTGCCAAATCAGAGGCACATCTCCCATCCAACCGACAAGTCTGGAAGGAAGAGCTGGAGAAGAGGGGGATGGTCATATGCAGCTCTAAAACAAAATCCATGGTGATATCACGAGACGAAAGAAGACATCAGATTAAGCTGGGAGAGTAGGTCCTGGAGTAGGTCGACCACTTTAAATACCTCGGAGCTATTATAGACCGAAAGGGGGGCATCAAAGAAGAGTTGGCCACTCAAAAAGTAGCAGCTGGGAGACTTTTTCAGACCACGGGTCGAGTGTTCTTCGGTGGGAGAGAGGTTGGTGGGAAGGCGAAGATGGCTGCGTGCCGCTCCACCTATGTCCCAGTCTTGACATATGGACGCAAGTCATGGGCAATGACCACAACCCACTAAAGCCAGATTCAAACCTCAGAAATGAGGTATCTGAGGAAGGTGATTGAAGTAACAAGAATAGACATAGTCTGCAGCCAGGCGATACGTCAAGGCCTAAAATCCCACCCCCTGCAGACCCAAGTAGAACAGTCCCAACTAAGATGGTTTGGCCATGTCTTCAGAATGGGAGAAGATCAGCTACCACGACAGGCATGGGAAACAAATAGCCAGGGATCCAGACGCCCAGGACGACCCAGAGTCTGCTGGGAGGACAACATTAGACAAACTTTGAAGGACCGAGGACTAGAATGGAGCCAAGCCGGGGTGAAGACAGCCGATGTGATAGTCTGGCGCTCTCTCTTCCAAACCTCTGCACCTCACGGTAGAAGGGGAACGACTAAGTAAGTAAGTCCTCTTATAATGGGACAGAATCAGTGGTATTCGATAAAGGTTTTGTAAACAACCAACTTGTTTCAGTGCTCAGTGACACTGGATCCGCCACTGTGGAGGTTCGAAGATCATTAGAGGACCCTACGGATTACACAGGCAAAGAAGTCCAGAGCATCACATTCGGGGGCACTGTTGAATATTATCCAACTGCAGAAGTATTTTTAGATACCCCTTATTTTACACGAAGGATTCTAGTGTGTGTGGTGGCAAAACCAGTTGCTGGGATAATTTTGGGGAATATCCCTGGACTTCATGAATGCACTAATGATGATATTTTATAATGGGAACAACATGTGTATACTGCCAGGGTTGATACTACCAGAGCACAGGCTCTTAAGCAGATGCATGCAAATTCACATGATCGGACTCAGAGTAACACAGTTTTGAGGGATGGTTATGTTGATAATTCAAAATTTCTTCCTCCCATCATTGAGGAGTCCCTTGATGATCTCCAAACTAATGAGGAATCATCAGATGACTATTTTGACTCGAGTGAATCACTGGATGCTGCTGATATGGGACCAATCACATCCATCAGTGATGATGAGATACCTAGCGTTGATGATGACGATGTTGATCAGGTGTCAAGTTCACTTTGGTCATATACTCTGCAGTCAAATCGGTATATTTAACTGCTTATTTGCCATCTTTCCACTGTTACAACAAGGTATTTGGTTCTTCCTTTTCATTTAGGAACTTCAAAGATATTAATATTACTTTGGATTTTCTCTTTCAGATGCTGGCATGCCATGATTTCATGTGTTATGTACTGGCCACTACATTGGTTATTGTGGCGGCATTGACAATATTGTTTCTTTCTTCAGGTGCTACAAGTCGTGTTACACCATTTGCAGAACATAATGACTTCATACTTGTTTATATACAAGGACGTGAATGTATTCTTCCCACTAATCATGTACAGGTGATCTTGTTTCCCATCTTTACTTATGATGAGGCTAATAATGTTGTAAAATTTAATGGTCATTGTAATGAAGAATGCTATCAAAATGGGACTATGATTTGACAGTCGCGAACTTAAACACTATTTTCTATGCTGAGCCTCTACCTTTGTTAGATTCTTTGTTGGATAGACGATCTACAGCAACCTTTTTCAGTAAATTTGATTTATCTAAAGGATATTGGCAAGTACCTCTGTCAGATAGAGCCAAACTTTATACAGCTTCCGCTATACCTTTGGGATTGTTCCAATTTAATGTTATGTCTTTTGGTCTAGTCAACGCTTCTGCGACTTTTGTTCATATGATGAGAAAATGTTTCTTTAGTCGTGATGACATCATCACCTACATTAAAGATATTTGCCTTTTCCGTTAATCTTGGAATTCAGTCTTTGTTGAATACTCTTCGTCTCCATCATTTTACTGCGAGACCTTCTAAAACTCAAATAGGATTCACTGAAATTGCTTTCCTTGGTCACAAAGTGGGAGGTGGTTTTCTTAAGCCTGAGGATTTTACTATCTAGAGGATCCTGAATCTAGAAATTCCTGAAAAAATAGGTTTGCAGATTTTTGTCGGATTCTACAGAAAGTTCTTACCTAATGTTTCAAAAATTTCTTCAGTTCTGTCTTCGTTATTAAGGACGAACTTTCCAAATAAGACTGTTTGGACCCATTCGTGCAAAGAGTCATTAAATTTATTAAAATCGTATTTGTCTAGATCTCCAATTTTTATATTGCCTTATACTAGACTTCCGTTTATCCTTAGGGTCGACGCCTCTGGTTCGGGGATCGGCGGTACACTTTTGCAGGAATTCGAAGATTGTCTCCATCCAATTATGTATGTCAGTCGTAAATTGACACCAACAGAACAAAATACCCCATCGTCGAGCGAGAATTACTCGCGGTGGTGTATTGTTTTGCAAAATTGCAGCGCAATCGTATTGGCGCGAAATTCGTTCTGGAAACAGACCAGAGGGCTTTATCCTATCTTAAAACTGCGAAATTTCTTAATGAGAAAGCAGCCAGAGCAGCACTCGCTCTCCAGTCGTACGAATATGACATTCGTGCCATCAAAGGCAGTCAGAACGTAGTGGCGGATGTGTTATCACGGTGTGTGAAAGACCCACTGTCAGCTAACAACACTGCAAATACAATTCTAATGTGAAGTTACAGCAAATTTATCAACTTCCTTCTCCACAAGTTGACCAATAGACAGTGTACCATATATGCACAGATTTTGCTGACGATGCTTATTCTTGCGGGAATCTAATGATATATTACTGCTACTTAAAGAGGATATATGAACATACCCAGTGATGAATACCAGGATTGAAATCTATCATATTGTTTCATCCAAAAAAGTGAAAGAGATCGCGCAGTAACTCTAGAGACAGTGGTTATATGTATTGACCATGATCACTCTGTACATGATGATGATGAATCCTGAGATCGTCAATTGCAAGATATTCCTCTTTTTACTCAGTTCATCACATGGATATCTTGAACCTTATTGACTGTTTTCGTATACGGTTTATGTCTGTCACAGAGAGCTTATTGATCATAAATTGCATATATCCTCTTCTTTTTCTTTCACCCGTATCCTCTATTTTATTATCACTCTTTACCTTTTTCCTGTATTTTAGCATCCATTCGTTTGCGAAAAATATTTTCTTCCCCATTCTCAATTTTATCGTTTTTTTTCTCATTCTGGTAAACGCATTTATGACATGACGTGTCAGAGAGAGAGCGTTAAAATGCATTCTATTGCATTAGGTGTCAGTGGACGAAACTGTGAAAATATTCGTCTGGCCAGACATAGGAGCAGACATATGTCTACAGCGTTCCCTGCACCAGACGAAATACACTGTGAATATTCGCTTTCGCCAGACCTACAGGCGACAAATTTGTCTGCATTTTCACCTGCCACAACGAGTTGCATCGGCTCAGCGCTCAGTCGAGGCTCGATAGCCGACATCTCCTCGGCGCAGTTTGAGATATTTGTCTGGAAATCCCAGCTGACAAGGCACTCACTGTTGGCCTGGTCAGCGTGAGGTGTGAAAACGCACGAGTGTCAGTTCATGGTAGTCTTCTAGTTGATGTAAGGTGTTTTAGACGGAAAGGGGAGATTATTTCGTTTGGCGAAATAAAGTGGGACCCTTTGTCTGGTAATAGATATAACCAGAATGTTAAACTTTATTTTCATTCAGTCCTAAAAATTCGCAGTAGACAGGTTGTTCGTGAATAGAATAAGCTGTATAGATAAGCCCTAGTTTGTTCGGAAATTTACCGAGCTCTAGACTTCAAATAAATATATCAGCGTATAATTCTAAAGTGTGCGATTACCTGTAGTTCTGTGTGTTGAGGTATATATTATAATAATTATCTAATATTTTGTGAAGTGTTTAAAGTGATAATCGCTTACTTCATATTTCACTAGTTAGATTTGGTGCAGAGTGCTTAATTATATAGTCTGTATTATTTTCTAGTGACGTGTTTGAGTGGAAAGCAGAATAAATTATAATTTCTAGCTTAAACAACAATGTAGCTATAACGAATTTAATTTAACTGCTAAATAATCAGACGGGAACAATTTTTCTAAACTAACTTATAAATGCTAGATGCCTCATGAGTGTTGACGGAATACGTATGTATTCCTAATTCATGAGGATTGATGATTTTTAAATATATATAACTTATTGCACGGGAAGTTTTAAATGATAAGTCAAGCTGTACGCTTGCATTTTAAAAACGTAAGTTATATTGAGTACATAATATGTAACATATTTCAAATGTGTTTTTTTCTTTATTCAGTGAATACTGGGGTAACCCAAACTTTGCCGGCGTTTTGTACAGAGACATCCCTAATAAATGCTTTTACTGGGCCTTTGAGCCAGTGCATATTTCTACACTAACTCTAATGTACATGCTGCCTTGTGGCGAGAAAAATTACAGAAATCTAAAACATTAACTTTCCGACATTGTTGACAAGTGTGTGGTGAACCAAGATTATTTGTTGAGAGAATTTGTCGACCGGTCATCTTCCTAATTAAGGGAAACCTCGTGTTCTGACATTGTGTGCTCGTTTAAGCCTAATTCTTACCTCGTGAGTCAAGTGACACTAACTTTAGTCTGAAATAACTATCGCATGAAGCAGACGTTCCCCGGATCCATTTTGATGAAACCAACAAACAAATCTGCAGAGCTGGGATCCGCTTCATTTAACGACAGTAACAGATAAAAAGTGTGTGTGTCCCAAAGTTTGCGCCAGACGGCGAACCACAGCACGATTGTAAGTATATCAGGACCCTGATGAAAGAACCGAGTGAAAGTAGACTGAAGGATGTTCTTTGTCTGAGTCACCAACATTGTAACTTCCTTTTATGCAAGTTATTGCTAACAATATTTACCCTTAGAATAAAGCAGAGTATCAAGTCTGGCCATACCTTAAAAGGGGGAAATCATAGACTCAGTCATATGCATCTGTAACTCCTTGGTGTTATCACTTTTCTCTAACGGGACTGTGAGCTATATATCCAGGGGAGGACCATACAAACTGGTCTATCACTATTGTAGCATTCCTTGATTTTTTATGACTATGTGCATGCTTTTGATGTATTTATATGTTGTGATGTAAGTTTACTATGATAATTAAACTTTACCTACATTTATTTCAGTGTGGTGGTCAGTTCGTTCCCATAATATCTATATAATCATTGTTATAGTTTTCCCACGTCTGTGTGCCTAACTGTCGTCACTTGTATGTGCGTGCACGTGAGTGGATAGATATATATTAATATATATTTTTTTTTATAGACTGTCTGACTCCTCTGGATCTGTTGTAGAAGATAGGCGGAAAGAGAGAGAGATTCTCGATTTCCGGGACAGCCTCTATAAATTTCTACCATCTTACTCGTGGAACTCTATTTCTATTACTACCTCTCGCTGTGACTATCACTCATTCTAACCTATTCAGAAGGGACCAACCCAAGTCTTAATTTCCCTATCAAAAATCTACGACAATGTCCATAAAACACACATTAATTGATGGACTACGATTAATTTGACATTTTAGTCTTTTGAATGAGAAGATTGATTTATTCCAGTTTCTGAACATTGTTCAAAGGTAAAGCGACTTAACTCATGAATGCCTCTCATGGACAAAGGGACATAACTTAATAAATCCTAACGTGCGATAATTAATTTGTATCAAGGTGGAAATAGAACAATGGTTATTAACTTGAATTCAAAGAGGAACCTACATTCTAGCATGGAGGATAATCATGGACATAGACTTCATGCGCGATTATAACCATTTTTACTGAACTTTAGTTGGTTATTATTTCACTAGTACGGATGACAGTTAGTGCACTGGCTTCCTAGCGCAGTGGTCTATGGTTCGATCCCCAGATGAGGTGGGAATATTTTTAGGCCATACTACACTCACACTAATTATAAAATGGAACATTTTCATTGTTCTCACAACAAGTTCGCGATTTATACCATACATCAGCGTATTCTTTCTTACCTGATCGGACACACAACTCGTCATGTTAAAAATAATATTTACTTTTAATTGACACCACAGTATACTTTTTATTACAAGTACTCCCGATATACACTTACTTGCTTACTTAGTCGTTCCCTTTCTACCGTGAAGTGTAAAGGTTTGGAAGAGAGAGCGCAAGACTATCCTATCGGCTGTCTTCCTCCTGGCCTGGTTCCATTCTAGTCCTCGGTCCTTCAAAGATTGTCTAATGTAGTCCTCCCAGCGGACTCTGGGTCGTCCTGGGGGTCTGGATCCCTGGCTCTTTGTTTACCATTCTGCAGATATGGCCAAACCATCTTAGTTGGGACTGTTCTACTTGGGTCTGCAGGGGGTGGGATTTTAGGCCTTGACGTATCGTCTGGTCGCGGACCATGTCTCTTCTTGTTACTTCAACCACCTTCCTCAGATACCTCATTTCTGAGGTTTGGATCTGGCTTTTGTGGGTTGTAGTCATTGCCCATGACTCGCATCCATATGTCAAGACTGGGGCATAGGTGGAGCGGTATACAGTCATCTTTGTTTTCTTACCAACCTCTCTCTTGCTGATGAATCCTCGATTTATGGCCTGAAAAAGTCTCCCAGCTGCTGCTTTTCGAGTGGTCAATTCTTCTTTGATGCCTTCCTTTTGGTCTATAATAGCTCCGAGATATTTAAAGTGGCCGACCTGCTCCAGGACCTGTTCTCCCAGCTTAGTCTGATGTCTTCTTTCTTCTCGTGATATCACCATGGATTTTGTTTTAGAGCTGCTTATGACCATCTCTCTCTTCTCCAGCTCTTGCTTCCAGACTTGCAGGTTGGATTAGAGATGTACCTCTGATTTAGCAATCAGGGCAACATCATCAGCAAATGCCAGTTCTGAAATACGTACCTGCTTCATCTTCCAGTACCCCACTGAATACTTTCTTGTTCTTTCCTTACATGCCTTGATAGCATCGTCCATGAGGAGTATGAAAAGATAAGGTAACAGGATATGACCTTGTCTTACACCAGTGGTGGTCCTGAACTCTTTTGACTTATGGTTTGCTGTCCTCACATAATTTCTGCTAGACTTGTAGAAGCTTTGTATAGCATGAATCAGAGGTGCTGGTATGTTTTTCCTTGCCAAACAGTCCCAAAGTTTGCTCCAGGGGACCCTGTCAAACGCCTTTTTCAGATCTATGAAACAAAGATGGATCTCACTCTTATACTCAAAAGCCTTTTCACTCAGCTATCTGAGTGTGAAGATTAGGTCTTGAGTACTTCGGTTTGCTCGGAATCCGCACTGGATCTCATCCAATTGTGGCTCAGCTAGGCGTCGGAGTCTCTGCTCTTGGATTTTAAAGTAGATTTTACCAGGGACACTGAGAAGGGATATGCCTCTGTGGTTTCCACATTGTCCATTGTCACCTTTTTTGAAAATTAGTGTTACGATGGCAACCTCCTAATCCGTTGGTATGGTCTTGTTGCACCACGCTGCCTGTAGGACCCGTAATAGTAATAGGTCACCTGATGCTCCTATGTACTTAAACATTTCTGGTGTTATACCATCATTCCCTGCTGCTTTGCCCATCTTGATTTTCTCCAGTGCTGCCTTCAGTTCTTCCATCTTTATATCATCTTCATCACCATTGGTTTTCTCTTCTGTGCTAGTGGTTATCATTTCTGATGCTTGACCTTGCTCACCATCAAGGAGTTCTGAGAAATATTCTTTCCATCTTTCCATTACTTCCTTCGCGGAAGTAAGCAATTTGCCTTGCTTGTCCTTTATAAATTTGAGAGGGCATTGTTTTTCCTTCCTCGTGTTCTTTAGGGTCTTATAGAACAATTTCTGGTTTTCTTGCGCATCTTTTTCTAGCTTTTCTCCAAATTCTTCCCAGTACTTCATATTTGCTGCTAGCACCTTGTTCTTTGCTTCTGTTCTAAGTATCACATATTCTCTATATTTCTCTTTTTGTCCTGTTGTGTTATTAGCTCCTAAGTATTGTTTTCATGCCATTTTCTTCTCTCTTATTTTCTCTTTGACTTCCTCTGTCCACCAAGGTGTCCTCTTTCTCTTGTTCCCAAGTCGGACTTCACCACATGCTTCTGCAGCAGCTGTCTTTATGATGTCCTTGAATTTAAGCCAGAGGGTTTCCAAATCATCAGGTTGTTCTTCTGTGCTTCTCACCGCTGTAGCAATAAGCCCCTGATATCTGGTCTTAATTTCTGGCTCTCTCAGCTTCTAGGTCTTAATGCTCATTTCTCCCGTTTGTTTACTTGGTTTCTTCCGTGATGTTGGGCAGTTCCTAGGCTAGGCAACTCTTTCAGTTGTTCTTTTGATTGTAAGCAGGTAGTGATCATTTCCAATCTCTGGCCCCCTCCAGACTCTAGCATCCATCCCAGACATATTTGAATGAGCTCCTCCAAACAATGGCATAGTCGATCACTGTCTTCTCATTCTTTGTTGGTTGACATCTAGTGTATGCATGTATGCGCTTATGGGGGAACTTTGTGTTTGTAATGACCAGAATCTAAGGAGTCGCTTTCCATTGTCATTGAGAGTATCTTCTCCATGTCTTCCGATAACTCCACCCCATCTAGCATGGTCATTTCCAACTCTGGCACTGACATCTCCGAGCAAGATAATTTCATCTAGGCAGTCATCCACTGTCCTTTGAAGCAGCTCGAAGAATTCCTCCTTGACCTCTGCTCTCTCATCCTCATTTGGCCCATACACTATGACCAGGTTGACTATGGTTTCTCCTTCTTAAAGTTTTACAACCATAATGCGCTCCGAGACAAAGTTCCATCCCTTGATACTATCTTTTTGGTTTTTGGCCACAATGTTACCCACGCCCCCTTTAGCTCTTTCAGATGTGGGTACACCACTGTTGAGCAGTGTGTTGCCATCGAGATCCATGACTCCTTGTCCTTTTTTCTTTGTTTCCGTTATAGCCAGGACTTCAAGTTTTGCTTTCCTCATCTCTTCCACCAGCTACTCTTCTTTCCCATTTATACTTCTTGTGTTCCAAGTTCCATAAGTCGTAGTCCGTTCCAGTTCGTCGCCTTTATATTCAGTCCGGTTTTCTCTCTTGTAGTTCTCGTAATCAAAAGTTTAAAGCAAACAGGTGATTGGCCTGTTGTGCCTTTGCATGGTGGAGGGGCTGCCTCATTACGGCCTTCATGCAGGCCGCCCTCTTCCTTTTTCAGCCGGGTTTGGGTCCGTTCTTGAGACATTACTTCACTTAGTACAAATGTATACAGACTGTGACTACGATTTTTTTAATTGATTGACTATTGACCCTGTTATGTGATCACTTCTGGCCGTATTTCCGGTTCTATAATTTATTTGATGTCGAGTATCAACATCAACAGCAACAATATCAAATAAATTTAATTTTTTTTCCCGCGAGACCGGGTATATTGTTAATATTAGTGGTCTTTCGTATACTTCAAGTCGTCAAAGCAAGACGTGTTTTTCTTTCAAGCAATTGTCTCCAAATTTGCCATTTGCCCGAATTAAAAAAATGTAAAACGAATCCTATCGTGGACCCACTACCAGATGTCTTATGTTCTTCGGTCAGTTATGTCCTGTGATGACCATACTCGTATCCATTCGTGTTGTCAGCATGATACATGAACTTTGACAGTACCTCAAACAAGAACTATATATATATATATGTAAACTAAAATAAAACCGCTACAATACATTCCTTCACTCTTCTGTCTTTCAACAACTCCGCACTTTCCGCGTCACCCTTAGTGGATTAAAATTAGTAGAGTGCTAATAAAAGCAGAAACTCCCGGTCCCACAAAATTATTTTATTTAAGAAACATATATATATATATATATATATATATATATATATATATATATATATATATATATATATATATATATATATATATATATATATATATATATATATATATATATATATATATATATATATATATATATATATATATATATATATATATATATATATATTAAAGATAAAATTAAAGTAACGCGGGGTCTAGACTTTATATAATTAATCTACCAAGAAAAACCCCAACAAAAATACTAAGTGAAATGTGCTTACCAAACGAGGAATACAATCTCCGCACTAAAATCTGTTAATAAGCTCTCAATTGAATAACGATTGTTTTGTCAGCAAAGTTTCCTCTAGAGACGAAATGGTAAAGAATGAAGGGGACAACTTCTTAAATAGTAAAAAAATCTGCAGGTGGCGTAGCGTGGCTTCGCGCACGTGTTCACGATGAAACATCATACAAACGTAACCTACGAAAGTGATTCTTCGGGGGATTCGAGAGACGAGGAAATTCTACGTAACATTAGCCTCGATTATCCGTTATACGCGCGACTTACGTTCATGATGAAAAACCCCAGGCGGCATGAAATAAAAGTTCCCCTGTGTAGACGAAGACCGTGACTCAAAGAAAATAAATTTTGCCGCTTCTCCGGGAATCGCTAGATAAAAGACTTAGTCAAACTTTACCGCTAGTTGCACGTGGAAAGGGTGACGTTAGCCGGGCTCTCTCAAAAGTGACACGGCTAACGACAGAATTAGAGCTGATAGATTAAAAATGACAGAAGAGAGAGCGTGGCCAAGAAATAGAAAGAAAACAAACAGTCCACTCAGCTTGAAGAAGCAGTATCACGGATTGACTGTTAATTTTATTTTCCAAACACGTCCCATTTTTTTTACTCTTTTAATGTTTCTGGTTTCCTCGATTTTTAGCAATTTCGGTTTCTTTTCCTTCTGATTTTTACTTACGTAGCCCATTATTCCCCTCTCAGACCCCACCACGCGGCATTGATTTCGTTTCTGGCCTTCATTATTAATTCACCATTTGGTCAGTAGTGGTCAGCTTACGATAATATTACCTAAACTGCACCTCGTGTTTGTCTGACTAGGGGAACGCTTTTTGCTCGTAACAGCGTTTGATCACGAGCGAGAAATAGTTTCTTTGAAAAAGCGAACTGCTGTCCTACTAAAGTTGGTAGCGTGAGCTAAGGCGCGATGCAACCATTTGAGATCTGGGTACCCGCTTTCATCTCCGATTCAGGGAAGACAAACTCACGTTCGTTCTGAGATTTTTGTTGTGGCCCTTGATCGCAGCACTTAGCTCCAGAATAATATTACGTATATTCACGAAAACTTTCTCGCGTTTGTTGTCTTCTGATGTAGACTCTAGAATAATATTATCTTACTCACGATTACGTTATACGCCAAACATCTGTGGAAACATGCGATGCCAGGTGGCTGGATTAGCGTCTCTTGTAGACTATAAATCTAGATAGTTTTACTCAGTCAAGCACACTCGTAAATTTTTCCTGCCCGTAGATGACCAAATGAGACAAAGGCAGTTGTGGGCACAAAACGAGATTGTGTTGACTATTCTTGTCATCTCGGGGTAAATTGACATTTTTTGTAATATAATTCATGTTAGCTTTAATATATAAAACTGATAGTGATAAAATTATTTTAGGTGATTTCTCCCCGGTAATTAATTTAGGGATAATGTAGAGCCGTCTACCGCCTAAGTTAACTGGAGCTTAAGCTGTTAGGTGTCTCCTGGTGATATTGTTTACAATGGGTTAATGGTAAACTTACGCTAACAAATACTTACTATGCGAAGAACCTCATAATCCGTTCAGTGCTTACCATGGGTTAAAGAGTGAGCTAAAAAGCTGTCATTACTTTAAGGAAATGTCAGTGGTGTAAGTTATTCACTTAAACCTGAATAGTAATGTGCGTGCGCTATAACACTTGAATTACAAGAGGAAATCACTTATTACTTTCTGAGAGAAACTTCTAGTGGTTGAGTGTGGAATTATTATATGCCTACTTGTGTAGTTAGACACCAGTTTAGAACTTTCACGGCAATCCATAAAGCAGCCACCGGCCAGGGATATAATTGTATCTTATGTTTAAGTTACAACGTATTATTATAGCAATAACATTGCATTTTTTGCATGTATTCATTTTTTGGGAGGTTATTACTTTTCCCTTTTTGTGTATCGACCCCAAAGGGCGCATACCATTTATTATGTAATCTCTAGTGCTTGTATTTTCTGTAAATTAACAATGTTGTAAGATGCCGGCTCTCTCCCGCGGGTGCTCTTCGCTGAGCGTCCCGGGTGGCCGGCGCGTTTACTTTGAAAAAATTAGAGTGTTCAAAGCAGGCCTCGGCTGCCTGAATAATGGTGCATGGAATAATGGAATAGGACCTCGGTTCTATTTTGTTGGTTTTCGCAACTGGAGGTAATGATTAACAGGGACAAACGGGGGCATTCGTATTGCGGCGTTAGAGGTGAAATTCTTGGATCGCCGCAAGACGAGCTACTGCGAAAGCATTTGTCAAGAATGTTTTCATTAATCGTTTTGCAGGCGACCTTCTGTCTTGACTGACTGTGTGGGGTGCACCATTTTGGGGACCTCCCAGTATTGATAAAACAGACAGACTGCTGTGTCCGTTTCAGATTCTGCTCTTTTCCTCAGACCTTCGGGTCCTGAGTGTTCCTCTATAAATGCCTTCGGGCAGATGAGGAAGGGACATCCCTCGACACCTTCGGGTATATGAGGCTCTGTCCATTTTGGCTGGAGTGAAGTCTCGAAGGTTTGGTGGTTTTATAGCGATTGAGAGTACACATGAGGGCAAGTTCGGGCACAATGGGCTAATCACCTGTTTGCCAGACATAATGGGCTAATCACCTGTTTGCCAGACATTTTGATTACATGTTTTGCCCAGGGGCCTTGTGCTCCTTGGGTCCCCTCTACACCTCGTTTTACGGGGTAGAAGAGGTTCCGATTATGAGATGAGATGATGTAAGATGAATCGCATATCAACTCAGCTGGAACTACAGGGTTAGATATCCCTTATGTTGAGTTGGAAGAGGACGTAGTAGATTTTGCTGTCAGGGCATTTGCTGACAGGTACATGTATGTACAAGATATATTAGCCTATGCGAGCGCATACTGATAATTGATAGAGTTGAAGCAACAGGAGGGCGACTCATATGGATAAAGACAGCCCGAGACTATCCTAGCAATGATAACAATAATTATAAATCCCATAGTGGGGCATAACTGTTTATTATAACGTTATTGTAATTTTATTGGTTGCTTAATGTAAAGGTTGTTTGTTTGCTCTCAGTTTCAGGGTACCCCACTGCTACCGCAGGATTCCAGTCAGGCGAAGAACGTAACATTCTCCTCGATCTCGCGGTTCCTGAAAGCAACTAGCATCACGAGTTGTCATCTATACCTGAAGTACAACCCTTTTCGACGTCCATCCCTCTAATGGGAAATGAGCTGACGCAGTGTATAACGAGCCATAGCAAAATCTGAAATCGTATTTGACAGTAGTGGTTTCCTACTCGCTTCTTGATCACAAGTCAGCGCATAGTGGGCTTCCAGCATATCAATCAGCACAGCTTCTCCAGCAGAATTTAAAGCACCAGACTGTGGGCTTAAACTGAGCGCTCAGTCACAAAAAAAGTTCAAACCAGCCAAACCGGATTTAAACATCAAGTACGCAGGGCTATTTCACGCGCTGGATAATAGCGCAGTGGACCGTTTGTCCTAAATTAACCTTGTCTTGTGTGTGGTTCTGGTCACTCAAAACCCCCCGCACATGTTAGCGGTCAGCCGAATATAGACAGAGTAATCTACAGCCTATCTTGTTATTTGTGTGTGAACAACGGCGCATGGATAGCGCCTACAGTGGATTTAAAGTGTAATTCATCATCTGTAGGAGGATACTCATATAAAGACATTAACTGGAGTTATTGAATTTGGTTCCACAGAAGCGGAAGGATTAGGAACTCTGTTTATTTATTTGTCGGTGTTCTACAGGAGGGTTTTTGTGTTGGTGGATTGTTAGTTTCGTTGGTGTTTAATTGAATACTTGTTAACTTGATGTGAATATTGATGCATTTCTTAAGTTGTTGTGCTGATATACTTATTTCATAAAATTTCTTCCTTCAAGAACCTTTAATAAATTTACTCATTTGTTAACGCGCTGTTCACGACCCTTCATCCATATTTAATATTGCAGCTCTTACTACTGTCTCTACATGACGGTGAGAAAGGAGAGAGAGCAGATGGTTCTTAAGACTATATAAGTGTGTTGGGGCTTGGAAAGAGAGATAGCTTTAATGAATCGTCTTCCAGGTTTGTCTCACGTTCACCCTATTTTCACACATTATCTGTGTTTTGTCTATAATTTTGTCAGTTCACTCTCATTGTCGATTTCACTCAAATTGTCTGACTCGACAAATACTCTAATACCTTAACCCATCCACGACAGGCAGACATTTCCAATCAAAGTACGACAGTGCCCATGAGGTGATATCCCTCAGCTACCTTTCTCCTTGTGTTCTTTTCTTTTCAGCTTGTTGTGTGAGCTTCTCTCCACCCAATCTGAGGTAGGAGGATCGCAGTTGATGCGATCGGAAGCTTCGTCCTCCTATGTTGTCGCCCTGCTATTCTTTTTATATCTGCCAAAAAGAAAATCTTCCTAAAAATAATTTTTGGTTCCTGGATAGAATAGATTATTTCATAAAATTAAGACTTTCGACGACTAACGATAAGGCAAATGCTGCTACCTTGAAGAAAACTAATACAGCAAGGTCTATATCACCACCACCTCCTCATTCGACTGTTTTGCATGAAACTAACGACTTTGGGACGTGGCTTCGATAACATCAGTTATACAACTCTAAGTTTTGTTTAATGCTTATAAATAATACCTCTCCTTCTCAATTCCTTCATTTTATTTCTTTAAATGTGTAGACATTGTATTCCCTTTATTACCTTACCCGGTCCCTCCTGTCACATAGTGACTTCGCACTAAACGGTCTTTCCCTCTCTTAATAATTGCTCAGTGTATCTAATTTCACTCATCCGTTCAGACCTCTTGCCCGTTTGAATAAAACAGGTGTCATGTAGGTGTCTCTGTCAAGAGCCAATTCTGAGAACCTATAGTATTTTTTTTTTTCCCTTAACCAGCGGCATTTGGGCTTTCAGCCCTTTTGGCCCAATGACATGTCATTGCGAGGCTGGGGAACCTGAGGACTTTCCTTCCAACCCGGTCAGGAGCTTCGCTCCTTCCCATCCAAAGAGGGTTTATCACAGGAGCCGTTCAGGCTATTCAGTCAAATTTCCGGCCGTAAACATTTCTTCAAACGCTGACGCCCGGGTTTGAACGATGAACACCTGGTCGCCAGTACAACGCCGAAGCCATTACACCAGCGCGGCTCCCATAGTATTTTATTCAGTAATCTATCAAACGTCAGTTCGACTTCATCACTGCTGCGACAAATGCTAAAAGATAAATAGCTTTTTGTTTACTAAACTCAAGTGAAATTCTATAAGTCGTGTGAAAAATTGTCAGTGACTATAGACACTACTGCACTTTAGACATTTTGATTATCGTAAATTGTATACATATTTGATTGATACATATTTTGTACACATGACAAATTTTTTATTTTCATCAGTAAAGTTTCATTGTAATCTTCTAAAATAAAGATTAGTTTTTCTGACTGTTCTTTAGTGTTACAGTGATGTCTAATACTGAAAGATTATGTCATATTTGTATTTAATCAATAGGGGCTCTTTCTACTAATTCAGTACCTTAGGGAAAAGTTGCATGGAAACCTCCTAGCTCATATTCTACTCAGAGGATTCTCAACCTGCTGAGAGACAGTTAATTTCCAGTATCCCTATAAATACGATCTTCCTGCGGAACTTATACTTATATTTCCGCAGACTTTCCTGAAGCCAGATTTCAGTGAGATTATCTTGGACAGTTCTCATTCTTAGTCATACCTTCACCTTTTCCATCTATCCATCTCGCATCGGATATAGCAGCCACATTTTTTACCCGTCAGATTACCTGAATTAACGATAATTCTCAGGGAGGGTAAAATTACTGAGAGAAAAGGGAAGGGGTGGTGGAACGGACAGCAGGGAAGGCTCCTAAGTGTCAGAAAACAAATACTTTGTAGAGACATTTGTTTTCTCTAAAGTTTGTGGTACAAGTTGGAGATACCAGTGTGTGATACCAGCTTGATTCTGGTCTGTGGATCAGGAGCTTATGTTCTATGCTAGCTGCCTACTTTTGACGGGTTGTGAAGATACTTGCCTTGACGTTGGAGCAGTTACCCATGCAACTACGCCTAGGACGTACCCTCACCATAGAAGTCGATAATTGACGGAGCAGTCAGCAAACCAGTCAACATCTGGCCAGATAGGTCATTTTAATTTGGTCAGAGTAAAGAGCTCACCACCCAAACAAACCACCAACTGAACTAATTTCGGCATAGAAAAACTCCACATTTGTTTTTATCCCCAACTTCACATATTAATTTACTCATGGTAAAGAATAATTGATTATTAAATTTGTTATATGTATTTTTTTTTTTTTTTTTTTTTCTTATCCAGCGGCACTTGGGCTTTCAGCCCTTCGGCTCAATGACATGTCATTGCGAGGCTGGGGAACCTGAGGACTTTCCTTCCAACCCGGTCAGGAGCTTCGCTCCTTCCCATCCACAGAGGGTTTATCACAGGAGCCGTTCAGGCTATTCAGTCAAATTTCCGGCCGTAAACATTTCTTCAAACGCCGACGCCCGGGTTTGAACCATGAACACCTGGTCGCCAGTACAACGCCGAAACCATTACACCAGCGCGGCTCCCGTTATATGTATTTATAGACCAATAGTTGATTTAATTATAACAGAGAGAATCGCACACGTATTAATCAGTTATCTTACAAATATAAGTTCAACAGAGCTACTTAAGGAATCTTTTACTAAATAATTCAGTGGAGGACTCTAACGAGCTATTATATCTTTATCTTCATTGTAGGGGCTGGCACATGCAAAATTCACAATAGCCTGGGAAAATTCAGCGTTGTGCTTGTTTCTGAAATATCCTATGAAGACTCCCCTAAAATAGAAGCACCATCCTTCTATTTACAAACTCTGCCAAGAGTAATCTCGAGCGAATGTAGACACTTTTAAAGACCCTCGCTGTATATTTCAAATTTTGGCCATCATTGTACCATCACTGCTGAGCAGGAGAAACAACCCGTGACAACCCAGGAGATCAGGTGGGATTATGTCATCCTTAGGAGCCACTGATTCTGAAAAAAAATTACATTCCCTGTACTGGGAGCAAGCTCAGACCATTTAGAAAAGCCTCCCTATTGAGTATAATTGTTTTCATACAAGTTTTCTTATACATTATTTTTATGAGAAGGAAATTTATAATACGGTAAGGAATTCTGTCAGGAATTCTGTATTCAAGAAGAATTTCAGTCGTACGGGTAATGGCGCGTTGTATTATCGTCGTTCAGTTAGACAGCTTGGTTTTGACAACTACTGCTGATGACGTTTTCCTCCTAACAGGAATTATATCTGGGGGTGTTATCTCAACATTGTGTGATTTAAGAATTTCCCCGGCCTGGCTTCTTCTAGCAGAATTCGCCTCGAACACACTTGGAACAAAAGATTTCGTAAAACAGGATTATTTAACAGCACGCACTCTGACCACCAAACACAGTGGTATATGAAAAGAGTGCTTTGGATGTTAACCCTACCATTTATGATGGATGTGTTTTTGGTCGGTGATTACAATGACCTCCTGTCTCCAGCTTAGCAGAAAAGAAATATTTAATTATTTTCTGGCTCAATAGGTATTATGAGGTTATTAATTATATGTATTAAGGATAAAAATGAGCCGTTTCACAAGAACGAGTCTAGTCATACATAACTGTTCCTCATTTTCCCTGGAAATTCTTTCCAGAACCAGTATTTCCTAATAATGTTATACTCGTCCCCTCATATCCTGGGTAGGGAAATAGGATGCCTAGCCTTCTTGGATAAGGACGTAAAACTAGGAGGTTCCATGTGCAAGTTGCGCACGTTAAAACTCCCCCGCCATTGGATATCGTTAAGAGTAGGCTATACGGCCGCCGCCTTGACATATTTAACAAAATTTGGAAACCTACCCACCATACAAATATTTACAGAACTTGTGATTCCTGTACACACACATTGTGATTCTCGGTGGTGCAACGGAGATCGTGCACTGTGCTGATATGCTTCTTGTGTGATCCCAAGGAGGAGATCGTAGCACTGATGGAGATGTCCGTGTGCAATGAAGATATTCCTTAAAACCAAAACCAAACCTCATTTCCCCTGCGGTCGGTCGGCTTACGTCAATGTCAACAGTCATGGTCAGACAATAAGACAAATAGTATACATTCTCGAAAAAGTAATAAAAATGTCATAATTAGATGTAACGTTCTGACAAATGTAAAGAAGAAATAAATTTAATGAAGGCGTAACACACAGTATGTGCCACCTGAAATATGTACGCTCGCCTCCAACTAAGCATATCCAGACCACAAGGTCTTTTTTAATCAGATAAGCACTAGAATATAACCGACGGACCGTGTTTTTAGATTGAACTGGGCCCGCTTGCCAAAACGAGGAAAGCCTATTTTACAAAATGACCAACTGGCGTTACTCTGTCTCTTCAGAGATCCGCCAGGAACTGCACGAGACGATTTGGGCTGTAGCTACTGAAAATTCGCTTCTTTTAAGAAACGAAAAGATAGTTATCAGACTGATTAAAAAATGGATCTTCCAAAAACTAGACGAATAGGTGCAGCTTTACTTATTTCCAACAGATCGCGGAAATATCAGACTGCACCTATTCTTCCAACTTTTGGAAGATCCGTTTTTTTTTTCCTTCTTTAATGCATTTGCACAGTCAATCATCAAACTAACAGTCTGGTCTCTCCTCTAAAATATTGACTCTTTCTATTCCATCCATAGATTTTACCCATGCAGCTAAATGGACGCCAAACTTTCCAAAAGAGATATTTATATCTTAAAACAGAGAGCAAACATAGATGCGTATGAAAAATAATTAATAATGTGCATAAACCCTTTGTAGATTGGCTAGACAAAATACTCAAGTGCTGAGGTTTTTTTTTTTTTAATGGAAGAATAAATTTGTTTTATATCGAGTAAAATGCAGAAAGGAAGACATCTCATGAGAAACAAATGGGTGCACCAGTCGGCTCATTGAGGAATAATGTAAAATATAGTAGCGGCTCGTGGGATATTCACAACGGGCTGATCACCCGTTGCCAGTCACTTCGATTACGGAAACAACAGCAAATGGGTTGATTTGCCGTTGCCCTAAAGACGCCACTAGGCGTGATGGGAAACAATGGCAAAGAAAACCTATCTGCTGTTGCCCTAAGACGCCACTAGGCGTAATGGCCACTGACTGCTTTGACGGTCTGTGGCTAAGGACAGAAGAAGAAGAATCGTGGGATATATTTTTAAAAAAGTTCATTCAAGAACACCTTCACCGTTTTGTGCTATCTATTGCAACTGCCACATCTCAAAGCCAGTTGCTGCATCAATTATTTGTGAAACTATCTTTTAATTTGTTAAAATAAGCTCATTCCTGGAGCTATAGCCAACATCGCCACGTGCAATCCCCGGGGGTTTCCGAAGAGACAGAGAAAAAAAGTAGGCTTACTGCATCCTCAGGCACGTCGTACAAGGCCACTGATATGAGGTTGTGCATCGGGCTGGCAACTTGATCATGAAAAAAAAAAATTACCAGAGAAACCATTGCTGGAGGAACATGTGAATGATTGGTGCAGACTTCCTGCGTGTGGACAAGCTGAAAAAGTGACTACGTTCTCTGTAAGAAGCGCAAGAAAAGTAATGATGATGAAGACGACAATAATGATAATTATTGATGATTGATGATGATAACTCGAATCGTGTCTAAACACTTTATCAAGAAAGCCAACGAACCTCTCTGTAGCATGATTTATCGTCAAAGTGAGTTCAAGTTTCACTGAGTAGGAATTTCAATTACTCAATTCACGTGGGTGTTTGCACAGTATACCATACATCACTGCACAGCTTGATTTTACAACCTTTCTTAATTAATATTGCAGTAAAACTAGTGAAAGTTATAGGCACTGGGTGATTTTATGACGCTTAGTTAATAGGTAAGCCACGTTCCCCCTCTGTAAATGCGGCATCACTAGCACTAGAAGTACCATCTAATGAACGCTTTAATGGCACAGTTATAGGATATCAAGCAGATTTTTAATTATAATAACAGTGAATGCCACAATAACAGCACAGTAAAATCATTTGTAGAATTGCCTATAATTTGTAAATAACTGCCTGGTACATACGATACTGACAAAGATTGATATCCACTAACAATTAATTTTTTATAAGCGATTATACGTTTTTATAGAAAGCCATTTAATTCTTCTTTGACATTCTACTCCCTGTGGGCAGGCCCGGATTAACCATTAGGCTAAGTAGGCTGAAGCCTACGGGTATAAGTTACAACGTTTTTAAAAATGCATAGATTGTATGTACAAAAAGAAAATGATGGCACTTTGCAGTCGCATTCATAACGTTCTTAACATAACCGTCTATTAATAATACTTACTTAGTTACTTAGGTCACACATAGAATGATGCTTACTATCAGCTCAACAGAAGAGAACAAGTGGTAGTCTTCAGACTCCGCACTGGCCACAACGGATTGAGATACCATGTATTCAACAAGCTAAAGATAGGAACTACCGATCAGTGTGACCGTGGCACTGATAAAGTGACTGCTGAACATCTGCTTCAAAGTTGCCCCTTACATGCGGTACAGAGAAAGCGCATATGGCCGACGCCAGTTCCTTTCTTGGAAAAGCTTTACGAGGATTCAAATAGCCTCAAACTGACTACTGCTTTCTTTGAGAACATTCAAGTGGACGTCTGAGGGTGTACGAAGAAGAAGAAGAACTTTGATAGAAAGTTACAGAAATAACTGATGCAGCAGCTGGTTCCAACCTAATTCTCGGTCCTTCAGCGAGCGTCTAATGTTGTCCTTTTAGCGAACTATGTGTCGTCCTGGAGGTCTAGATCCTTGGCTCTTAGTTTCCCATATTTGTCAAGGTAGATGATCTTTTTTAAATTCTGCATATAAGGCAAAAACATTGTAATTAGGACTGTTCTAATTAGGACTGCAGGGGCTGGGTTTTGAGGCCCTGACGTATCGTCCGGTTGCGGACCACATTTCTCCTTGTTACTTCAATCACCCTCATTTCTCAGGTTTGGGGCTGGTTTTTGTGGGTTGCAGTCATTACCCATGACTCGCATCCATATGCCAAGACTAGAACATAGGTGGAACGGTATACAGCCATCTCCATCTTGTCAGCTTCTCTTTTGCGGAGCAATCCTCGGTTTGTTGCCTGAAAAAGTCTCCCAGCTGCCGGTTTTCGGGTAGTAAACTCTTCCTTGATGCCTCCCTTCCAGTCTGTGGCAGCTCCATTGTATTTAAAGTGGTTGACCTGCTCCAAGATCTACTCTCCCAGAATAATCTGGTGCCTTTTTTTCTTCTCGTGAAATCATCATAGTTTTTGTTTTGGAGCTGCTGATGGCCATCTCTCCCTTCTCTAGCTCTTCCTTCCAGACCTGCACGTTGGATTGAAGATGAGCCTCTGATTTAGCAATTGTTGGCAAATACCAGCTCTAAAATGCAGACCTGTCTCATCTTCTAGTACCTAACTGAGTACTTTCTTCTCCTCTCCTTACATGCTTTGATGACATCGTCCATGAGGAGTATGTGGTGAAGTGGGATGTTATAAATATTTATAGGGGACTTAGTGTACTGACTGATATCAGCTGTGAAGGTATCTATATCTATTAAGAGTAGTGTATTATAGATAACCTTACTTGCTACCACATATCTATATATCTCAGTCAGAATTATTCTGGAATAGTGTGATGACTACGTTATGTGTCTAGGGTATGGGTATGATGAAGTGTAAGTCACAACAACAGACATATAAACAATTTAATTTAATCCACTACTCTTGACAACACTGTGACACTCACATACATATAACACTCTATGAGAATATCTTAAGGAGTCACTGATAACTTTTCAAATAACAATATGTATTCATTTCTGTTATGAATGAATATGTGTCCTGATTCAATTACAAAGGAACCAGGAATCACAATCAATTTTAATTACAAGTATATGTACAGACTTTATCAATATGAATAATGTAGTGACATATATTATTAAAAATATCCTATGTGTGTCAGTTGTGTAGTGGTAATATGAGGTAATACTGGTTTTGTTTTGTTCAAGCTCTGTTGGTATTTGTCATCATGACTTCAATAGTTTGTCTTAGGGACTAGTATTGGAGATGTTCTCAGTTCCTGATATTAAGACAATTAAATTCCCCTCTGAATGTTATTTTTACAAAGTTATTTCAAGATGAGGGGATATAATGTTGAGCTCAGCTGGCCAAATCAGCTTATCTTGCGTGATGGCGGCAGGAAAGGACTCCTCTGCTCGAATTCTCCTCTGGGCTCTGGAGACACCTCACTGATAGCTAAATGAACCAAGGAGTATGCTGTCCGACTCTGGATTCAGCAAAGCTCTGACCAGGTGCTGCTCAGTACCATCAAGACCACGGTCCCTGAAAACAAGAAGGATGTACCTTCTACTTCATAACTAATTGATACTCTAGTTCTACACTGAGCACAATACAACACAAACATTGAGTTCAGAGCGTTAGGCCAACTGTCAGCTTCATCTGAAATACTTTATACCAGCATTACCCTCCTTAATGGTCACTACGCCTCTGCACTTCCAGCATTATTTCTGTCTAATCAATCATCCAGGTGTCAGTGTACTATTTGGCCATTCCATGCCGTTTTACTTCCCTCCGACACCCTCTGTTCAGGCTGGAGCATTATAGGCTTTATCTCCTGTTTGCCACTGAACTACACATATATATATACAGGCATAAATTAACAATTTACATTCAATTTTCATTAAAAGATACTGAATGGTTCAAGCTTACCACAATTTCATGGAAATAAAAACAGATACGTTGATTAGCAATGAATTCTGGCACAATTACTGGCACAAATTCCCATCTGCTTATGTTCCAGGCTTTTATTTAACACAAATATGAGCTGGCTTCAACGCACTGTTGCTTTATCAAGATTATTTGCACTAGTGGTCTCGAACTAACGCTCCTAAGTGAGTATATCAGCGAGTCTAGCCAATGAGGCCACGTTTCGACAAGTGTTTGAAAAAATGTTACCTTTTCACGTCTCCCCTAACAACGAAAGATAGTATTTATAGCCCGACCAATCGTGGTTAGTCTTTCATTTGTTGCGCTCCAATCAATTTGGAGTTTACATGGTAGGCTAATTCTGTAACGTAAGATTTTTTTTCAAACACGTTATAAAAAAATTTTATGAGCAGAAATGATTCCATGCTGTCAGGCATCCCCACTATTTTTATTTGGGTATAATTTATTAATTCCTGGACTATTTGCGTAACGTTTTACATATTCTTTGTCAGCAAGCCCTAAGGAACCCAAATATCCAAATTTAAAAGAGCTACGTGGCTGCGTTCAAAATATGTATTTTCTACCTCCTGTTTCGAAGATGTGCTGTCTGGGTACTGTTATGTTTTCAACCGTAAACCCATCTATTGTTATCTTTCCTAATAAGCGTTTTTTATGATTTATAAACCTAACTCTGGGATGGGTAATGTATTTTATCACTGTCCGTCTGAAAAAAAGTTAGTGCATGTAGTCTTACACGCGTGATGGCAGCATTTGTGTATCGCGCGACGCGGGTTGGGGGTGGCATTAATAGCGAGACGCGTGTTTAATTTTGCATGCGTTCGGCTTTATTCGCCCCTCTCTCTTCTCGCTATCCTTTAGTCCATCTGTCTTTTGATCTTGGTAACATAGTGTAGAAAAAGACATGAATGGAATTTAAAATTTAGGTCAACTTGCATATTTCAAGGTTTTTCTTAGAAAGGCAGCACATTTTATTGTGTGTTTGGGAAACGCGTGTATGTTGCAGAAGGCCTTTAATATCAACGTGAAAGCGTTACAATTTGCCGACGAAGTAGAAAACAAGGGGAATTTCGAGTACCTTCTTTGTGACAGCACTGTTATTTACCATTGCTCTTTTCTTTTATTTATTATATGTATTTATTAGGCTTTATATTTACTTGATAATTTATATATGGGGATTAGAATATTCCACGACACCTCCCCTCTTAAAACAGACATTATATGTCAGTCCTTTATTCTATATTCACATAGAGAAATTTATTATTATTTCTGGGGTTTACGGTGATTCTCATCACACGGATGGCGGCTTAAAAAATCCGCTCCCAAATTGGTTTTTCCAGATATATACTCAATGCTAAAATTATATGGAGCCAGAAGTAAAGACCATCGGAGTAACCTAGAGTTCTCATGCTTAGCCTGTGCTAGAAACGATAAAGGTTTGTGGTCTGTTTGCAACTTAAATGCCTTCCCATATAGATAAATATTGAATTTCTTTATCGCCCATATTACTGCAAGACATTCTTTTTCGCTAGTTGAGTAGTTGATTTCAGCTTTATTCAACTTTCTGCTAGCATATGCCACTGGGCTTAATTCCCCATCCAATGCATCTGATTTCTGTAGTAGAGTTGCTCCTAGCCCAATATTACTTGCATCCGTCCTTACTATGAATTCTTGACTTAAGTCAGGTAATTTCAAAATGGGTTTACTTGTGAGCTTTTCCTTCAATTCTTGGTAAGTCATTTCACATTGTGGTGTCCATGTAATGCGATCTGGATGTCCTTTACGTGTCAATTCAGTTAACGGTGCACATATGGAATTAAAGTTTTTGATATACTTCTGGTAGAAACCACATAATGAGACAAAGGATCTCACGTCCTTCTTGGTTTGTGGTCTCGGGGCTTTCTGTAGTTTCTCTAAATTCTTTGGGTCAGGGGTCATGTTTCCCTGATAAACTGTGTGTCCCAAAAATTCCAATTCTTTACATCCAACGCAACATTTGGTTGGTCGGGCTGTTAAATTTGCCTCCCTAAGTCGATCAAACAGCATGTTCAGAGAGTCAATGTGTTCCTCAAATGTTTCTGTTGCTATAAGGATATCATCCATAAAATTTGTTATACAGGGATTATTCAGAGGATCCAATAATTTTCTCATCATTCTAGAGAAGACACTAGGCGCATTCTTCAATCCAAATGGCAATCTATTAAACTCATAGTGTCCCTCTGAGGTACTAAAAGCTAGGTATGGTCTAACCTCAGGCTTTACTGGAATCTGATAATATCCTTTACTCAGATCCACTTTAGAGAAATATTTAGCTTTATTTAGTCTGGCAAACAGCTGATTTGTATCCGGCAATGGATCCACCTGTCCTTCTGTAATAGCATTCAGTCTCCTGTAATCTATACAGAGTCTATGTTCTCCAGAGGGCTTCCTTAAGAGTACAACACCGGAACTATACGACGACTCACTGTGCGAAATAATTCCTTCCTTCAACAGATAGTCTATCTCTTCCTTCAAAGCTTTCTCCTTAGCAAACGGAATCGAATATGGTTTCATACAGACAGGTGTGGAGTCTATTAGTTTCATATCATATTCCAATAGGTTTGTATGCCCTGGTCGGTCTGTTAACACCTCTGCATGATTATTTAGAACCTGTTGCACTCTCTCTTTCTGAGTTTTCGTTAAATGTGTACTGATTTTCACCTGTGCTGCTGTCTCACAGGGGTGTAATGGATATTCAAATGATGAAAGTGGTTCCTTTTTCATCTCCATGGCGATGGACAAGGTCAACAAGTGTGTCTCTTCCTGATGTTCTCTTTCCAAATATTTCTTCAGGAGATTCACATGATAGATTTTTTCTTTCCCCTTCTTATCTATCTTATAATTTGTTCTAGACACCTTCTCTAGAACTGTATATGGACCCTGCCATCCAATTTGTAACTTATTCTGACTCCCAGGCAAAAGAAGCAGTACTTTCTCTCCCACAGCCAAATTTCTGTCCTTCGCCTTCCTGTTATAATAGGCAGCATGTTTCTTCCTGGCTTGTTTCAAATTTTCATTGGCAAGTTTCCAGCCAGTTTTTAACCGAGTGGTCAGCTCATTCACATATTGGTATGAAGATGTAATGTTTTCCTCTGCCTTTTCATCAGTCCACGTTCTTAACAAAGCTTCAAGTGGACCTTTTATTGGCCTTCCAAACAATAATGTTGCCGGGGCCATACCGGTTGAACTATGGGGTACCTCCCGATAAGCAAAGAGGGCGGCGTGCAGGTACTGGTCCCATGTATCTGGTTTTTCGTGTGCCAACTTTCTCAGGATCGACATCAATGTGCCGTTAAATCTTTCCACTTGGCCGTTCCCTTGGGGATGATACACACTACAATGGAAGTGTTTGGCCTGGAAGATCCTGAAAACTTCTTCAGTTAGTTTCCCCTTGAACTGAGAGCCATTATCAGTCAAGATTTGATTGGGAAAGCCTAACCTTGTGAAAATTGTGAGCAATGCCTCTGCCACATGTTTTGAATCAATCGATGACAGGGCTACTGCCTCTCCCCACATAGAACAAGTGTCCACCAGAGTCAGAATGTAGCTGTTCCTTCTCTTGGTTCGGGTGAGAGGTCCCACAAGATCCACGGCAACTCTCTCAAAGGGTGTTCCCACTATGGGCATTTCCCCCAGAGTTGCTGGTGCAGTCCAATGTTTAGGTGCTACTCGTTGGCACTCTGGACAGGATTTTACATATCGTTTGATATCTTCAGTTATTCCTGGCCAGAAATAGTGACAAGCTATTCGCTGTCCTGTTGCGCTGATTCCCATATGACCACTGAAGGGAATCGCATGCCCTAGTTCCAACACTTTAGTCCTATATGAAGTGGGAAGGACCAGCTGTCCGTGACCATTGGATTCAGATCCAGCCTTCCTATATATCAGTTTGTTCTTCATATAAAACTCTCCCTTGCCTGGAGGTGTATGAGATTTGGGCAACTTCTTGAAACATGGCTTGAGTGTTTTGTCCTCAGCCTGTGCCTTCCTCATCTCATCTGGGTGAGTATTTATGGGATTATCCTCCTCCTTCTTTGTCTGTGATCTGGTCTGCACTGTTGCCAATATCACAGGTCTTTTGGGATTCCCCAAGAAGACATATCTACACCCCAATATTAGAGGGTAGATTGGCTCATTTATCACTGCTGCTTTTATGATTCCTTCCACATATCGCGTTTTCACTTTTATTCGGGCGACGGGAAGTGTCATGGTAGCTACATCCTTGGTTGCAGTTTGAATCTCCACTGTTTCCGTGGTGTATTGATCGGCCTGCACCAGGTGAGAACTCACAACGGAATCGTAATCCAAACCGGTATCATATAAACATCTTATAGTGACACCATTACATATGACATCTTCACACACTGGGGGGTGGTATGGTTCCTGTAATTCTTCAGGTTTGCCCTTCTTTTCCTTTCTCCCCGATGTCATAGCAGCAAAATGAGGAGGTTTCCTTCTACAATGGTCAGTGTCATGATTGTTCATCTTACAATTTTTACACCACCTTTTTCCTTGGTTGAAAGATTTTCTTTCATCATATTTCCTTTCATCGAATTGTGGGAATTTATTTTTATTGTCATACCGTGGCCTATCAAACTGGTGCTTACCTTTATTTTGATCCTTAGGATCAAATTTATTAAAGTTCTGTGGTGCCCTAAAGTTATCCACTTGTTTCTTTTTATTACCTGTTACCTCTGCTTGAGCTGCTTGATACCTTTCAGCAACATTTAGCAACTCATCCAGCCTCTCTGCACCTTGTTCCATGAGAAACTTTCTCAGGTCTGGAGCCATGGACTCTCTTAGTTGCTCTATAAGGACCATTTCCTTAAGATCTTGGGTTTTCCCCAGAGAAGTCCATTTCTCCAAGTATGTCTCTATTCGTGCAGAGAACTGGTGATATGTTTCACCTGACAGTAGTTTAGCATTCCTAAATTTTTTCCTATAAAATTCTGCATTCTTTTCATACCTTAACAAAAGAGCCTGCTTTAGCATGTCATAATTTTCCTGATCACCTCTGCTCATTTTTGCAAAAACTTCATAAGCTGCCCCACGAAGTCCCTGAGATAACTTTAAGCTCCACCTTTCTCTCTCTAACCCATACGTGGTAGCTAATAGTTCATACCTATTTAGGTAGCTCTCTATATCATCGTCTTTCTCAACAAAATGATCTAAATGAAAATTCATAGCTGAGGTTGAGGCTCCTTGAGTAACCGTAGCATCAGAGGCAAAGGGACTGGCACCATTTTCAGGAGCATGGCCTTGAAACTCAAACTCCCTTAGTCGTAACTCATGTTCCCTTTGTAATCTTTTATCTTCTGCTTCCCTTTCTGCAGCTAATTTCCTCTCTTCCCTTTCTGCAGCTAATTTCTTCTCTTCTCTTTCTGCAGCTAATTTCTTCTCTTCTCTTTCTGCAGCTAATCTTTTGTCTTCTCTTTCTGCTTCCAATTTCTTAGCCTCAGCCTCAATCTGCAACCTCTTAATTCCCTTTCAGCCTCTAACCTTCTTTCGGCTTCAAACCTTCTTTCTTCGCGTTCAATAAATTTGTCACATTCCGTGGTGACATAGGCAACCATAACTTGCCCATCTAATCCTAACTCTTTTGCAGTCTGAACAGCAGCAGATCGAAACTTGGCCAGGTCCGCCATTGTCTATCAGGTAAATTTCTACAATGTCTAACCAACAATTTAATCTCTAAATATATCTAATGGACAACACAGGCACCGTGAGCTCAACCTTATTTAATTCCACCCAAGGATACCTTTTAATTCTTATATTCCCTGAAGTGAATTACCCCCAATATTTTTAATAGGGAAAGATTCAAAATCCCAAGAGCGAGACCCCAATATATGTGGTGAAGTGGGATGTTATAAATATTTATAGGGGACTTAGTGTACTGACTGAGATCAGCTGTGAAGGTATCTATATCTATTAAGAGTAGTGTATTATAGATAACCTTACTTGCTACCACATATCTATATATCTCAGTCAGAATTATTCTGGGATAGTGTGATGACTACGTTATGTGTCTAGGGTATGGGTATGATGAAGTGTAAGTCACAACAACAGACATATAAACAATTTAATTTAATCCACTACTCTTGACAACACTGTGACACTCACATACATATAACACTCTATGAGAATATCTTAAGGAGTCACTGATAACTTTTCAAATAACAATATGTATTCATTTCTGTTATGAATGAATATGTGTCCTGATTCAATTACAAAGGAACCAGGAATCACAATCAATTTTAATTACAAGTATATGTACAGACTTTATCAATATGAATAATGTAGTGACATATATTATTAAAAATATCCTATGTGTGTCAGTTGTGTAGTGGTAATATGAGGTAATACTGGTTTTGTTTTGTTCAAGCTCTGTTGGTATTTGTCATCATGACTTCAATAGTTTGTCTTAGGGACTAGTATTGGAGATGTTCTCAGTTCCTGATATTAAGACAATTAAATTCCCCTCTGAATGTTATTTTTACAAAGTTATTTCAAGATGAGGGGATATAATGTTGAGCTCAGCTGGCCAAATCAGCTTATCTTGAGTGATGGCGGCAGGAAAGGACTCCTCTGCTCGAATTCTCCTCTGGGCTCTGGAGACACCTCACTGATAGCTAAATGAACCAAGGAGTATGCTGTCCGACTCTGGATTCAGCAAAGCTCTGACCAGGTGCTGCTCAGTACCATCAAGACCACGGTCCCTGAAAACAAGAAGGATGTACCTTCTACTTCATAACTAATTGATACTCTAGTTCTACACTGAGCACAATACAACACAAACATTGAGTTCAGAGCGTTAGGCCAACTGTCAGCTTCATCTGAAATACTTTATACCAGCATTACCCTCCTTAATGGTCACTACGCCTCTGCACTTCCAGCATTATTTCTGTCTAATCAATCATCCAGGTGTCAGTGTACTATTTGGCCATTCCATGCCGTTTTACTTCCCTCCGACACCCTCTGTTCAGGCTGGAGCATTATAGGCTTTATCTCCTGTTTGCCACTGAACTACACATATATATACAGGCATAAATTAACAATTTACATTCAATTTTCATTAAAAGATACTGAATGGTTCAAGCTTACCACAATTTCATGGAAATAAACACAGATACGTTGATTAGCAATGAATTCTGGCACAATTACTGGCACAAATTCCCATCTGCTTATGTTCCAGGCTTTTATTTAACACAAATATGAGCTGGCTTCAACGCACTGTTGCTTTATCAAGATTATTTGCACTAGTGGTCTCGAACTAACGCTCCTAAGTGAGTATATCAGCGAGTCTAGCCAATGAGGCCACGTTTCGACAAGTGTTTGAAAAAATGTTACCTTTTCACGTCTCCCCTAACAACGAAAGATAGTATTTATAGCCCGACCAATCGTGGTTAGTCTTTCATTTGTTGCGCTCCAATCAATTTGGAGTTTACATGGTAGGCTAATTCTGTAACGTAAGATTTTTTTCAAACACGTTATAAAAAAATTTTATGAGCAGAAATGATTCCATGCTGTCAGGCATCCCCACTATTTTATTTTGGGTATAATTTATTAATTCCTGGACTATTTGCGTAACGTTTTACATATTCTTTGTCAGCAAGCCCTAAGGAACCCAAATATCCAAATTTAAAAGAGCTACGTGGCTGCGTTCAAAATATGTATTTTCTACCTCCTGTTTCGAAGATGTGCTGTCTGGGTACTGTTATGTTTTCAACCGTAAACCCATCTATTGTTATCTTTCCTAATAAGCGTTTTTTATGATTTATAAACCTAACTCTGGGATGGGTAATGTATTTTATCACTGTCCGTCTGAAAAAAAGTTAGTGCATGTAGTCTTACACGCGTGATGGCAGCATTTGTGTATCGCGCGACGCGGGTTGGGGGTGGCATTAATAGCGAGACGCGTGTTTAATTTTGCATGCGTTCGGCTTTATTCGCCCCTCTCTCTTCTCGCTATCCTTTAGTCCATCTGTCTTTTGATCTTGGTAACATAGTGTAGAAAAAGACATGAATGGAATTTAAAATTTAGGTCAACTTGCATATTTCAAGGTTTTTCTTAGAAAGGCAGCACATTTTATTGTGTGTTTGGGAAACGCGTGTATGTTGCAGAAGGCCTTTAATATCAACGTGAAAGCGTTACAATTTGCCGACGAAGTAGAAAACAAGGGGGAATTTCGAGTACCTTCTTTGTGACAGCACTGTTATTTACCATTGCTCTTTTCTTTTATTTATTATATGTATTTATTAGGCTTTATATTTACTTGATAATTTATATATGGGGATTAGAATATTCCACGACAGAGTATGAAAAGGTGAGGTGACAGAACATCACCATGTCTTACACCAGTAGTGGTCCTGAACTCTTTTGACTGATTGTTCGCCGTCGTCGCATAAAGTATTTTAGAATTTCTGTATAGCATGGATCAAAGGAACGTTCTTCCTTGCAAAGCAGTCCCAAAGTTTGCTCCAAGGAACCTTGTCAAACGTCTTCTCCAGATCCAAGAAACAAAAGATGGATCTCGCTCTTATACTCATCAAGTGCCTTTTCACTCCGCTGTCTGAGTGTGAAGATTAGGTATTGAGTACTTCGGTTTGCTCGGAAGCCACACTGGACCTCATCCATTTGTGGCTCAGCCAAGCGTTTGAGTCTTTGCTCCAGTATTCTAGAAAAATCTTTACAAGGGACACTAAGAAGGGATATGCCTCTATCATTCCCACACTGTCGGTTGTCATCCTTTTTTAATACAGATGTTATGATAACAATCTCTCAATCATTTGGTATGGTCTTGTGGCGCCATATTGCATGTAGGACCCTGTTATGTTCATTTGTAGTGACAAGATGGCTCCTGTGGCCATGTTCACGTCTAGGGGTAGTAGACGTATCAGACAACGAAACAAGCCAACATCAATCATAATTATCTGAGCCACAACGGACGAAGGAGCAGGGGTAGCAGTGGTTAGTGCACTGGCTTCCTAGCGCAGTGGTCTATGGTTCGATCCCCAGATGAGGTGGTATTTTTTTAGTCCACAAACGGCTCCTGGGTGGACCCAGCCCCAAATGAGTACCAAGAAACTCTGGGAAGGTTAAGGCGGCCGGCGTGATGCTGACCACATCACCCGTAGTGTGCCGACAGTCAAGAAAATATGGGCCTAACACCATGTTCCCAATATGCCTCAATGGGCGTGTAACGGGATCCTTTACATTTTTTTTCTACAACGGACGAAGTGGACGGTATACATTTTTATTAAGACTTCAAACGCAGCTCGAAATTCAATACAGTTCAGGCCAATATACAATGGCATACAATATACAGTCATCGATATGATTCTAGGCAGTCCGTTCTTGTCTGGAACGCTGTCCTTTTCATTCTCAATATTTTTAATATATATTCACACTCGACACTGAGAAACTATACTCCCTGTAAATGCAGATAACTAGATACACCTCACAGAAGATCTTGATGTATTAGTGATGGAATAACTCAGGGATATACACTGAAAGTCAGGAGCATACACACATGCGTCCACTCGCCATAAAACACAATGGTAGAAGACCACCAGCAGACGCGAAGATAATTTATGCACAGAACTGGCGTCTGCTTATCGTACCGTATCGGTATGACGTCATATTTCTTTACGGCGTAATTCCGTAAAAGATATAATAAATAGAGCCTTGTCTAGCTCAATATAAGACTCACAATATATGTGTCGATTTCACTTATAACAGCCCCTCAAAATTAATAGGTTACCTGCTGCTCCCATGTACTTAACCATTTCTGGTGTTATACCATCACGTCCTGCTGCTTTTTTCACCTGATTTCTCAAGTGCTGCCTTTAAATCCTCCATCTTGAGGCCATCTTCATCACCACTGGTTTCTCCTTCTGTAGTAGTGTTTATCCCTTCTGAGGCTTGACCTTGCTCACCGCCAATGAACTCTGAGAAATATTCTTTCCATCGTTCAATCACTTCCTTTGGAACAGTAACCAGTTTGTTTTGTATAAATGTAACAAGGCACTGTTTATCCTTCCTCGTGTTCTTAATGGTTTTGTAAAACAATGTCTGGTTTTCGTGAGCATCTTTTTCTAGCTTTTCTCACAATTCTTCCCAGAATTTCTGTTTTGCTGCTAGCACCTTGTTCTTTACTTCTGTTCTAAGTATCCCGTTTACACACCCACATGCATATTGAGAATATGGTGTTAGGCCCATATTTTCTCGACCATTGGCACACAAGGGGTGAAGTGGTCAGCATCACGCCGGCCGCCTTAACCTTACCAGAGTTGCTCTGGCACCCAATTGGGGCTGGGTCGACCCAGGAGCCGTTTGCAGTCTAAACAAATCTCACCTCAACTGGGGATCGAACCATGGACCACTGAGCTAGGAAGCCAGTGCACTAACCACTGTGCTAAAGCGGCTCCCAGTTCTAAGTATCATATATTCTCCATATTTTAATGTTGTGTTTTTGTCTTCAAAGTATTGTTTCTATGCCTTTTACTTTTCTCTTATTTTCTCTTTAGCTTCATCTGTTCACCAAGGTATCCTCTTTCCCTTCTTCCCAAGTTGAATTTCACCACATGCTTCTGCGGCAGCTATTTTTATGACGTCCTTAAATTTAAGCCAGAGGGTTTCCAGGTCATCTCATCGTTCCTCTAGGTTTCTCACCATTGTCACAATAAGCCCCTTGTGATCCTTTCCCTTCGTACTGTGCGGACGTGTTTTTATTTGGCTCTACATTTTGGATATTTATTCTAAGTTGTTCCCATTTAATATGGATGGTTTATACAGCGAGGAAGAAATAGAAGAATACTATGAAGAGCTACAACACACACTTAAACCAGTCAAATCTACAGATGTGTTGATAGTAATGGGTGATATGAATGCAAAAGTAGGAAAAGGAAAATACAAGAAAATAGTAGGACAGTATGGATTAGGGACAAGAAATGATAGAGGAGACAGACTTATCCAGTTCTGTGAAGAAAACCAGCTGGTCATATGTAACACCTTTTTTGAACATCACCCAAGGAAATTATACACATGGAAAAGCCCAGGAGATGTAACACGTAATCAAATCGACTATATCATGATAAAACATAGATTTAAGAACAGTGTCACAAGTGCAAAGACACATCCTGGCGCCGACATAAATTCAGATCACAATCCAGTTGTCATCAAAGTAAATATAAAGCTGAAAAGAGCAGGAAACAGAAGACAGGAGGAACCCCAGATAGAAATATCAGCGCTGAAACAACCAGATATAAAACAGAAATATTTAATCGAAGTCAAAAATAAATACCAACAGTTATTGACAGAAAGCATGGAGCAGTATAGAAGAGAAAACCCAGAAGAAAAAGCAACCGCAAAATGGGAATGCTTAAAAACAAGCATACAATCAGCAAATGCAAATTTACCTAAAAAGGAGTCTAAGAAAAATCAAATTTGGATGACAGATGACATCTTGAATAAAATGGCAGAAAGAAAGAAAGCAAAAAATACTCCAGAATATAAAACAATAGACAATGACATACGTACTATGTGTAGAGAAGCAAAAGAACGGTGGATAGAAACAAAATGTAAGGAAATAGAAGACTTGGAAGCGAAGCACATGACAAGAGATATGCATGAAGAAATAAAGAAATTATCAAATCGGTCGCGGTTTGCACAAGGAGGAAGCTGTATCAAGAACAAAAATGGTGTAATATTACTTGATGAGAAAAACATATCAAACAGATGGGCAGAATACGTAAAAGAACTATTCGAGGACAACAGAGGTAAAAAACCATCACCAGATTCTAATGAAGGCCCACACATTCTCAGATCAGAAGTAGAGAATGCCATTCATATGATACAAAAAGGAAGATCAGCAGGCATGGATAACATAAACATTGAAATGATAGAAGCTCTGGAGAGCTTTGGTATAGATACAATCACAGAAATATGCAATGATATATACAATACAGGATATTTACCACACGACATGAAGACATCAGTTTTTATAACATTGCCCAAAAAACCAAATGCAACAGAATGTTCAGACTTCAGAACAATCAGCCTGATGAGTCATGCAATTAAGATACTGCTCAAAATCATACAGGAAAGAATAAAAAGTAAAGTAGACAGCGAAATCCAAGAAGAACAGTTTGGTTTTAGACGGAACAGTGGAACAAGAGAGGCAATATTTTGCCTAAGAAGATTAGCAGAAAAATATACAGAGGTCCAAAAAAGTATGTATATGTGCTTCATTGACTATAAGAAGGCTTTTGACAGAATCCATCATGAGAAAATAATTGAATGCCTCAAAGACATAGGTATTGATGGAAAAGATATAAGAATACTCAGTAACCTTTATTGGGAGCAAACTGCCACAGTAAGATCGGGAAGGAATTATTCACCATACATAGACATAAAAAGAGGTGTCAGACAAGGTTGTGTGCTGTCCCCCTGCCTATTTAATTTATACACCGAAAAAATTTTCAAACAGATACAGGAAATACCAGGACTGAACATCAGTGGAAGATCAATAAACAACCTTAGATATGCAGATGATACCGTGTTGTTAGCTGAAAGCGAACAGGAGTTACAAGAACTAGTGAAGCAAGTGAACAGTATAAGTCATGAATATGGACTCGACATTAATATTGAGAAAAACTAAAACTATGATAATTAGCAAAACAGACGATAAACCCACATTAAAGATAAGCGTAAATGGGAAAATCCTGGAACAAGTCAAGAGCTACGTATATCTTGGTCATATAATAACAGAAGATGGCAGATGTGAAACAGAAATCAAGAAGAGAATAGGAATGGCCAAAGCTACATTCAACAACATGAAACATATACTGACATCCAAACAGTTATCTCATAAATTAAAACTGAGAATCATAAAGTGTTATATATATTCTGCATTTCTGTATGGTGCAGAAACATGGACGATGAATAAGCATTTGGAAGAAAGAATTGAGGCTCTTGAAATGTGGATATATAGAAGAATGGGGCGTATCTCATGGAAAGAGATGAAAACAAATAAGGAGGTCCTAGAAAATCTAGGTATGAAAAGAGAACTAATGAGAGAGGTCAAAGTTCGGCAGCTAAAATACTTTGGCCACATAAAAAGGCATAACACCTTGCAGAAGACCATAACAGAAGGGAGAGTTGAAGGTAAACGTGCAAGGGGAAGACAGCGCTATAAGTGGGAAGATAACATCAAGAGATGGACGGGAAAGAGTCTATCAGAGTGTACCACCAAGACAAGAGACAGAAGACGTTGGAGATCCATTACAGCCAACCTCCGTTGTGGAGATGGCAACTGATGATGATGATGATACATCCCTGTGTTGGCGGCTTTGTTTGACATACAATGAAATTGTTTATATTGTAATTGTGTTAAATTCACGTATTAATATTGTGTTTTTTTCTGTATGGAATGACGTTATTGTGTTCTGCCACCATTTGTCGATATATCGAAAACTACTTAAACATTTGTTACACATTCCAAACTCTGACGGTGACCTTCTGGCTAGGGAACAATAGACAATGTTAAATTACAGGGCTTGTCGGCCCTCAAGCATGTAATTTGATCATGGCGAGCGGGGAGAACAGCGTCGTCGTATCAGCGATAGTAAAACCACGCAGAGATGGAAGATTACGTCCCTCTACAGTCGCTAAGAGCTACTGCCTTAACAAAGAAAAAGCCATACAAAGAAAACTTCACGCCTGGAACAACCCTCCACATCTGGTCATCAAACAAACGAACAAGGGTCAATGTTGCTCTGTTGAATTCCGTAACAGTCAACATTACGAAAATTTCAAACACACTTGCCTAGAATACTACAAAAGCTGTTCCATTGAAACCCGGAGCGATCAACTAAACGCTATTGTTGAGGATAAAATAAGCACGGACCTCCTCACAATACATCTGTATCACACAAAAAATAAGATTTTAGCCCAAGGAGCGACAGAGTGTGTACAGACATGGTTGGACGTCGAATTTTCTCACCTCCAAAGATCAGCTCTAGATAAAACCATGATTGTAACTGATCCTACTTCTTCTCCAACAATGATAGGAGACGAGTCTACCAATGCAAAATCTCAGCTAACCATTGAAGCCAGTCCTCTTACCCCTGATCTAACACCACCAACCTGTGATCCAACACCACCCATATTTGATCCAACGGGACCCACCTTTACCCCTCATCTAACACCACCAAACTGTGATCCAACACCACACACTTTCGATCCAACCCTACCCATATTTGATCCATCAGGACCCACCTTTACCCCTGATCTAACATCACCAACCAACCTGTGATCCAACACCACCCACTTTCGATCCAACACCACCCATATTTGATCCAACGAGACCCACCTTTACCCCTGATCTAACATCCCCAACCTGTGATCCAACACCACCCACTTTTGATCCAACACCACCCATATTTGATCCAACGGGACCCACCTTTACCCCTGATCTAACATCACCAACCAACCTGTGATCCAACACTACCCACTTTCGATCCAACACCACCCATATTTGATCCAACGAGACCCACCTTTACCCCTGATCTAACACCACCAACCTGTGATCCAACAACACCCACTTTTGATCCAACACCACCCATATTTGATCCAACGGGACCCACCTTTACCCCTGATCTAACACCACCAACCAGTGATCCAACACCACCCATATTTGATCCAACAGGACCCACCTTTAATGGACCGACAGCTCAATAGCCCACAATAAATTATCTAGAAGTTCACATCAACCAACCCACTGAAGTCAGCGTAAACAACACTTTGAAAGATGCATTCATCACTTCTTCAGATAACCCACCCAATATGAACGAGATCAACCCATCCTGCCTCCCAGATACAGCTACTTTCCAAGTCAGTGTAAACCACACTTTGAGGGATGTATTCCCCAATTCTTCAGATAACCCATCCAAAATGAACGAGACCAGCCCATCATGCCTCCCAGATACAGCTACTTTCCAAACAAAAGTGCCTGTCAATAGCGCAGATGTCTACTCATGCTCCACAAAATATCTATTAGCAAATGAGTGTGTTGTGGAACAACTAAGCCAACAAACAGAGAAACACTTCTGTCAGGAGCTGGAAACTATAATTGAAAGTTCTCTGAAAAACGTGATTGAGAAATTCAAGCAGGATATAGAAAGCTCACCGAAAACAGAGCTTGAAACACTGAGACGTGAAGTTATGACTCTCCGCAGAGAAAACACAAGGTTGGCTCATCACCTAGACCACCTACCTATTTCAAGTGATAAGGAAAAAGAAAATGGGGAGGTGATTGACGGCCCACGAGAGGCAATTCATCATAAATCTCCAGTTACACCACTTAACTTACCCACCCCTTCTCCAACACACATTCCTCAAAACAAAGCATGCCCAGGACAGCACCATAACGTTAAAAGCCATAAGGACATTAGCAGCAGTGTAGGAAGAAGATTACGACCTAATAAAACATTCCCAATTGAAGTAAAAATTAGCAATCGATTTGGAAATCCGCCAATCCCATCTACACAAGCAGATTCCGAATCAGCAACCTCAGAAGGAGATGACAGGGCACATAAACTCCAATGTCACTTGACACAAGATTCTGCTGACCACCTACTGCAAGACAACGAGCAATGGCACCAACAACGCCGTCGTACACGACCACAGCCACATCCTGATCGTCACATTCCTCACAACACAACCAACATTATTATAGGGGACTCATTGCTAAATGGCATTCACAGCGATCGAATGTCAACAACACCAGGGGAAATAGTCACTGTTATACCATTACCTTGAGCCGGAATAGTAGGAGTTATCAACGAAATAAGCCGTCTCAACACAAACACCAACATAAAGAAAACAACAATACACGTAGGATAAACGACAGCACAAATGGACACACTCTTAACCTATCAGACATCTCCAGAATTATTGACACCATAAAACAAAAATTTCCCAACACATCCACATATATTTCGTCAATTATTCCACCCAGCTATGGTAAAGCACGCCAAACTGTGGATATCAACAACTAAGTGCTTTACACTTTTTGTTCAAAACATAACACGTCTTTCATAAACAACACACTCTTTTTCACATCTAAGTCAGGTGTGCCAAAAAAACTGCTATACAGAGATCAAGTGCACACTTCTAAACTAGGGACCAGCTACCTAGCCAAAAATTTAAAGTTTCCTCAGAGGACACACCAAAAACACGCACATTCATTCACCAGGGACACAAATTATACACTTAACTCAGTAAACCCAGACACAACAGCTCATAACCATCAATCACCATCCTCAACTGACTTGCGTGTATCTAGAAAAGCTACACTTAAGCCCACCTCCCACGCTAATCTTTATGACCAAATGTATCCCCCACTACCTATACGACAGACACGCCAGCTATTAACTGCACAACAGCCACCACTGGACAGTTGGACAGACTGGACTACAAGTAACACACATTCACTTAATCGCAACACAGGAACTACAGCAAGAAAATGGGAGTTTCCTCACCCCGTCTCCACCCGCCCAGAACGGAATTCTCACTGTTCATCCGTTTTACGCCGACTTACTCAATATTCTTTCTTCTTCTTTGATCCTTAGCCGGCGACAGTCAAAGCAGTCAGTGGCCATCACGCCTAGTGGCGTCTTGTAGGGCAACAACAAATTGATATGCTTTGAACTCCTGAAGGAAAACGAAAGAGAGGCCGACCAAAAACAACCTGGCGGAGGACTGTGGAGGCTGAGATGCAAAGAATGAACCAGAGTTGGGGCACTATACGAAGATAGTCCAGAAATATTAATGCAGGCTCTTCAGATGTCTATAAACGGCTCTACGGAACAAGATTAAGACCAAGCAATGCCTAATCTACTAACTTAAAACAGTTTTTAAACCAAATTTGCTGTGTAACATTCGACCTGACGCGTTCTCTTCGCAAGCACTATAGTGTTCTTTGTCCTGAGATAAAAGACATAGCTGAGTATCAGCGTAGAACTTTAACTGTCACATTTAGATGTTAATTTTTTTTTTTTTTTTTAACATTGTCAGTTTAACATTTCTTTCTGTTCGTCAGAGCAGGGCGTATCTAAATTTGTTTCCGATTTTGTAATAACTCTCTCGTATTAATACTATTGTTGTCTTATTATTATCTCTGTGCTTATTCCTCTCATTCCTACACTCACCATTCTCTTTTTACTTCTCTTTTAAATCTCCACCTGCGGTTTTTTTTTTTTTCGTTTTGAGGAAAATTAGGAAATCCTCAAAACTAACAAGCTAAGTCACAGCGTGGACCTTTAACTGTCCAGAAAGGATAAATTCTCCACATTGGTTGAAGTAAAAATATTCCTCTTTGTTCCGAACAGACTGTTTTTAAGATAAAAACTGCACTTTGCAAAGATTAAGATACTGTAAACAGTGTCCACGGACTTTCGAGAAATCTATTGCAGTATATATTTTATAACTTGTTTACAATTTTGTATTAACCATTGTGTACCAATTTTATTGCTCCTTACTCATTCCTACTCCCCTCATTATTTCTTTCCTATTGACTATTATCATATCCGAGTGCAAAAACTCAAATCAAAATATAGGCAATATCACTACTTCATGGCTTAAACTATCAGGGCTTAAAATTGGTCATGTAAACATTTACCACCTGCTAGGTAAGCTTTCTGAAGTCTCCACCTCTCTCCAAAAAAACTTCCACATATTTGGTTTTTCTGAAACCCGTCTCAATGACAAAATTACTGATGAAGAAATTAGGATTAATGGATTCACCACCATTCGCAGGGACTCTAACAGACAACATGAAACAGGGCTAGTCATATGCATCTCAACATCTCTCCAGTACAGACGCCGTGATGATCTTGAACATACTGGCATTGAATGTTTATTGCTGGAAATAAAACTCCCCAACCTAACCCCCGTTTTAATTGGTTACCTGTACCGAAATCCTAGCTCTTCTACTGTATGGTTTGACACATTCTCACGGATGATGGACAACGTTTGGGCTTCTTCGAAGGAAATTATTCTACTGGGGGATTTCAATACTGACCTTCGCAAACCGAACAACACGTGAATGATATCACCATCTCATACAACCTCATACAGTTAGTCAATCAACCCACGAGAGTAACAGACTCAGCATCTACACTAATTGATCATATCTATACAACCTGTCCAGAAAACATTATAGAATGCACAGTCACACAGACATCATTAAGTGACCACTATCCTTTTTGCTGTACCTGGACGAGGAAGGGGTTTAAAGCACCTAAAACGGAACACATCACAGTCAATTACAGGAATTTCAAAAACTTTAACCTTCAATTATTCCTACTAGATTTACAAATATCCCCTCTCTCATACGTGTACCAATTTCCGCATCCAGAAGAAGCCATAACATACTGGACACAAACTTTCAACAACGTATTCAACAAACATGTTCCTATAAAGCAGGTTCGTGTCAAAAACATCAGAAAGACCCCATGGATAACCAACGAAATATTATCAACAATGAGAGAGCGGGACGAAGCACATAAGCTCAAAGATTTCAGCAGGTATCGGATGCTTAGACACAAAGTACAGTACCTCATTCGTCAGGAAAAGAAACTACATTTCAGAAAGATGATTCAAGACAAAGCAAACAGTAAAGAAGTCTGGTCAGCCATTAGAACACTAACACACAAATCAAAGTCACTAAACTCTTTGTGGTGGATTTAGATGTTATGACTTGTTGTTGTTATGTATTACTATTGTACTGAATGAGGTCAGCTGCGAAGGCCCCTGAATCTAACAATTATTAGGGTGAGTTTTCAGAGTGCCTTTCTGCTACCACCTTATGATCTCATTCAGACTTATTCTTGACTAGTATGTCTGATAGCTACGTATAATGTCTAGGGTAATGTAAGGTGTGTTGTAATAATATGACAACAAATACACCTAAGAACTCTATGAAAAGTATTTAACAACACCCAGAGTTAAGTTTAAATGTGAATTAATTTTTTACAATTTATTGTTCCAGTATCACAATTTTGTGTATACTGGAATTGAAATTCAAAATGATCAATCAAAATATTTACATCAAAATGATTCAATTTATAACTATATATATATTATTGTTCACAAATTTAATTACATGTGTCAATCTGGGACAATGTCACTGTACTATAGCTCCTATGAATGGGTACTGTTAGGAAGAACGTCTAAGTTCATCACAATCTGAATATTTATTAAACACTTGGGAAATGAGAGCAATTTTTGGGTTGATATATCAAATGCCTGCAGACACTGGCTTAATTTTGAGGCTTCTGATGTGCAGGATGAAGTATAGTCACACCACCAGCTTCCAATAATAAGTCAGGCCTCGGATCTTGAAATACAGGGAGGCACACAGTTGATTCTGCCTCACTTCTTTATAATGCAGAGGAATATTCAGATCTCTGTTGACCTGGGCTCACTTCGATTTAATGATGAAACCCTGGAACAATATAAATGCGGCCTACATCACCCTCTGATATACTCTCTCTTTCCCTAACTAAACCTTTTAATTCATTCAGATTCAGCATGGTAACTACACAATTAGTTAACGTTCTTAATTGGTTTGTTACCCCATTCATGGTCAAATAAACTTCAAACTACAGTTTGACACTTTCCTTGACAAAGGAAACATTTTAAGTTAATAATATCAAGTCATGTACAAAGACGGTGACTTGCTGAAGAAGACGGCCAGTGGTTTGCCTGGTCTTATGTCACAATACTGTTCTACAATTTCCCCATTACTATTTAATTTTATTTTCTCCTTAAGTGTCAGAAAACCTGTCGGACTTTTCTACAACCTATTACTATATTTCTTAACAACTCTGTGAAACAACACAAAGTTTGATGTTGGCTTCACTCTAGATAATCTTTTCCCCACATAATTTTCATACAAATTCAATAATATATACATAATGATAATAATAATGATAATATAAAGGTTTTCTTTCTTACCGCATCAGAGAAATATTAAACACTAATAGTTTGAATTGAGATAATATGGTCAACTCCAGATCTCTTGCCGGTGCAGAACAGCTAAGCCAAGACAGTACTTTTATCTTGCTTTTAAACAACTTTAGTGTCGAAAATCTCTATCACAAGTAGCCCCGAATACTACTATCCATTAGTTTTATTCTTCCCTTAGTATATTAGGCTACAGCCAATCAGGTACCGTTTGGCTTTGAGCGTCCTTATATTCAAACTCGAACTAAATTTTCAAATCTAGGACTAACTTCCCCCTTATCCCCACCACAGGGCAAACTGAGGAAAGGTTCAAGTCTGTTCGTCCATCTGTCTTCGTCAATATCTCGGTTAATTCCTAACAGTTTATAATTCTGACCAATAATTAGTGATCCTGTTGTTACCTGTCACACAGAGATTAAATTTTTATTCTTGTATTCAATATATTCAATATTATCGTTTTTATTCTTCATTTCCTCAACTAACATATTTTTCTATCTTGCCAATTCAAATTTATAAACACTAACTCGTGGTACCACCAACTATGCTCCTTCCCTTCCCCGTTCCATACTGTATTTTTTCAAAATTGTCCATGTTAATCGTAATTTTTTTTCTTTTCTTTAAACTTCCGCTCTCATTCATTACGAGACAACGCTTGTAGTAATACGTCACAAAAGCAACAAAGTGCTGTCTGTACGCTACATTAGCCCTACTTTTACGCTAGAGATACGTGTGAGTACGGGTTTTGGGCTGTCTCGCATCCGATCATTGTGGTAATATACATTCGCATCTGCGTTACAGAAAAAGGGGTTTTTCTATCGTATTTTTGAAACAAGCAACGATATCGGCTTGCACTATCGTCTGCTCGGCTCGTGTAAACCAAGCAGAACCAAACGCGTGTCGAAGTGTAGCATTTTCTCTCTCCATCTTATGCTTCCTTTTATTCTTTCACCGTTTCTGTCTTACTATCTTCTCGGAACACTAGGCTTGGTTTTGTGTCAAAATATAATACGTTAGCGTCCCAAGGTCGAGGCATAAAATCTTAGCACTGACTTGCGGCGTAGGAGATAACGTTCTCCACTACTTGCTATTTTATTCCTATGTTATTTTTACACTTATAAACACTATATATATATATATATATATATATATATATATATATATATATATATATATATATATATATATATATATATATTTCGAGCGGTGAAATCTCGGACATCATCACACTCTTTACCAAAAAGCTGCTCCCTCACGGCTACTCATTTTAGCAATAACTTCAAAACAGAAATTAGCCATCTCAAGTCGACACTAAAGTCAATGGACTGCGATATTAGTAAATTGACAGCCTTCTGCAACACACCATAACAGATCTAAGACATATTCCTTTTCTAACAGTACAAGAAGTTCTCAAATATATCATGGCATTAAAAAACAACAATTCATCTGGGCTTGATGGTATCAGCAATAAGATTCTACGTTACGCTGCGCCCATCATTTGCAACTACTTCCCCACAGCATTTAAATATGCCAAAGTGTATCCCCTCTATAAATCTGGTTCACATAGCGATCCCAACAGCTACAGACCAATATCCCTTCTATCATCTCTTTCAAAACCACTAGAGAAACACATTTACAACACCACATTTCAACACTTAACAACAAACAAGCTGCTCATTGATAGCCAGTCAGGTTTCAGACCCAAACATTCCTGTCACACAGCTCTCACCAAAATGGCAGACAACTGGCTGTCGAACGTAAATGATGGAAAATTAGGTGGTTCTGTTTTTGTTGACTTCAAAAAAAGCATTTGACATGACTGACCACTGATAAGGGTGGATTTAGGCTAAATGATAATGGTGCGCCACAATGCCAGGTACGTTAGCTCCGTATAAGATTGACGACCACTTGCCACCCCTATCGACACCTGGTATTAAAGTGCAAGATGTAGGTGTCTTCTCTGATTTTAGGATGTTGCTGTGTATGTGGTAGTAGAACAGTTCACAGGGTATAACACAGGCAACATGATGTGTAGAGTCATAGAAATGGTAACTTCGTTGTATAATTTTTTCCATTTATTGCACGCCACAAAACAGTCAGGATATTTATATCATCAACATAGTTCAACGAGTTCAGCATTCAAAATCATAGAGTTCTAGTTCGTGAAGCTGTATAAATAATATATATAAATTCTGCAACAGTGTCAGCTGCAGATCATCACTGTTCATAGACAATAATAAATATTCCCTTTCTGATGCTAGCAGATCAGATGTATACAATCAGTCCGTTTACTGTCTGCACGTGAATAGCATACATGGATTACAGGTCAGCTCGACCTTTATAATGTTTCTAAGTCTAACCATCTGACTTGGACGTGATCTCTGATATAACGAATCCTGGAACACAGACAATAGTCTTGTTGGTCTAGAGCGACCCATATATATATATAACTAGTTCAGGTATAAAGATACCGGTGACTTAATCCTAGTCAAAGTACCTCTCCATTTTGAATCACACAGGCGAGCAAAAAGGCGACAAAATGACGAACCTCTAGATGATAGCATAAAGTTCGATACAAGAGGAATTACCTTATTTTGGAAAATCAACCATGAACATATGCCTCCAGGCAGGCTTGAATAATACTGGGAAATAGTCTAGTTAGCTAACTAACTCACAAAGACAATGTATTTCCCTCAGAAAATCACAAGACGCAGGTCGCGTCTGCTCGCTACTTAGACCATTTCTAAACTCCCCGAGCTGGCCGGAACAACAAACGAAAACCAAGTCGAGACATGCGCAGAACGACAATCTCTGAGTCGCCGTTCACAATAAGACGATTCTAAGAACATTCGAGATAAAAGTCTTACACAGTCGCGCCTTTTATGGTCATGAAAAGAAGCGTTAAGACAGGTTTTCAGACATCTACCATAGTTGACTGGTACTACCAAATAAGGAGATGTGGTCACGCTTCGTTCAAGAAATTATAGACCGAACGTGTCTCTATACAAGAGGAGGTAAACTCCTAAAAAATAGCAGTATCAATATTTCGGGTTCTGTCCCTTTGACTGTAAATATATATAATATACATTTCAATCAAAAAATGATCATACATACGAAAAATGTTTATACAAACGAAAAATAATAATGATCCGTGCGTAACAACCACACTATCTTGGCTCAAAAGTTGGAAACCCTCAAAATAGGCCCTAATCCACTAAACATCATCGCATCATTCCTGGAAGATGGACAACAGTTAGTGCTTCACAACAACTCGACATCAGATTTCTCGAAGGTAGATACAGGAGTACCGCAGGGCTCTATTCTTGGGCCCCTACTCTTCGCAATGTTCATCAACGACCTGCCACTACATCTAAAATATTCAACTTGTGACCTCTTTGCAGATGATTGTACTATCTACACTAGTGACAATGACTGCGTGGCACTTGAAATGACTCTTCAAAGCGATGTAGACAATCTAACAAAATGGAGTAATATGAATCGTATGCGAGTAAACACAGCAAAAACGAAATCTATGTTGATTACCACCAGACAGAAACTCCTAAGCTGCACCAAAAGATCGCTACAGCTACACGCGGAATCAATACAAATTGAACATGTAACAGAACACAAAGTTCTAGGGATCACGATTGACCAGCACTTAACGTGGAACTCCCATGTACGGAATTTAACCAAACACTTAGCTCAAAAGACGTACCAGCTGGCCAAAATAAAACACTTCTTAGACGCAGACACTAGACTATTATTCCACACCTCACATATACAGACACATCTAGATTACTGCTCTACACTATGGGATTGTTGCCCTGCTTCCACCTCGAAGAGATTGCACTCCCTGCAAAAGAGAGCAGTACGTCTGATCACCGATAATCGCACGACACCACATACAAGGACAGGAAAAGAACCCAAAATACTGTCGCTAAAAAATCGTCTTCTCTACAACAAAGCCAAGCTGACTCACACAATTCTATCTAACAATGCCCCGTCGTACCTACGATCATTGTTTCAAACCAGTAGAAGAGAGGGACAACAATTACATCAGTTACGTCTGCCCAAACCTAGGATCGACCTGTTCAAAAAGAGTCTAGCCTACTCTGGTGCCTACTTATGGAACAGCCTTCCACACCACCTAAAAAGCCTACCTACACAATATTCTTTTAACAAAGCACTTTTCAAACACTTCCTCAACACTGATTATCTACCCCCATAGAAACAGCATTTGCCTGTCAACATCTCATCCATAGGTTTTTTTTACTGCTCAAAGACTTTTCCTGCCACAGAAGTGCGTAAGAAAGTGTTATTATTATTATTTCATTTTCCACCAAGAATGTATGGACATAAGCGAGAATGTGTTTATGTAATTGTTGTATTGATGATTGATGACACATTAAAAAATACAGATTAATTATAGACGGATTGTTTTATTTATTTTATTTTACTATTACTTTTTTCCCCCAATTACTAGCTTGTTTGTTTCAACAACAAAAAACTACTCATTTTTTTTAATTTTTTTATTATGATTGCATAATGTAAATGAATGCTGTTATGGTAACTTTATAATGTTGCATGCCTTTAAATTAATGCTTAAAGCATCATGTCACAATTATTATCTCTATTGGGAGCATTGTTATTTGCTCTATTGAAACTATTGTTCTGATTTGAACCCCAGTTAGCATAGTTGCGATTACTATTTCTCCTTTGATCAAAATATCTATTACTATTTCCTCTTTGTTTGGGACCATTGTTATGTTTAGAACCCCAGTTAGTATTACTGTGATTAATATCTCTCCTTTGATCTAAATATCCACTAGGTGAATTTTGTTGTCTCCTAGAAAAATTATTATAAGGTTGATAGTCTCTAGTGTAGTTACCCCTATCATAATTTCCAGAATTGTTAGAACCAAAATGTTGAGATCCGTTAACTTGTCTCCAGTTTCTTGGAGAAGGAAAATTACAACGTGATGGACCCCCTTGGTACTGTCTAAGATCACGATTATCTCTCCTACCAAAATTGTTTTTATTTTTGCATGTGGGAATGTGCTTAACCGAAGTATCAGGGATGACACAATCCTTATAGTTACCTACATAATGGGCATTATTTTGGGAACAAATACTACTAGTATTATCCCTTGTTATGGATTTATCAGAATTTTGAAAAGTAGATATACAGTTGGTCTGTGGAGCTTTGACATGAACTTTATCAAAGTTTTTTCCATGATGTACAGGACTGATTGTTACAGTAGGATTACTTATGCTGGCCTGACGCCAAGAATCAGTACTATTAGAGGCAGTATCGTTAGTACGTGGGAAATTGTATTTGCCACGAAAACATTTATGTACACCATGTTTGTTGTTATGGTTAGCATTGAGTGCATGTGGCTGACTCTTTGCCTTTGTGACGTGTTGATAATCAACTTTATGTCTAACACAGTCAACATTGACAGTAGACAACACCTTGTTGCCTAGGACAATATCCAACAATCCATCAACTCTTTTCCTTAATTCCGTAATTTCTACATTTTAAGTGAAATTTCTTCACCTTGTTTCTTAATTAAGTTATCAAAAGTCAGAATTCTGCACCTCTCCTCCGTGAGTGATTTCTCAATTTTAGCCACTTTCTCTTTCTCCACCGTTAATTCCTCTAATCTCTTTTCCTCATTCTTTTCTCGAACTCCATGCGTGAGATTTCTAACTTCGATATGCTTATCTTCTGTTTCATGTAGTTCGCTCTCTTCAGCAATACTTTCTAAAAAATTCACCTCACTCAATAAATCCAGAAGCGTTTCTGTATAAGACTTCTCACGTTCCTTGGCCTGAACTTTTAATTTGGAACACATCTCTTTCTTTTCTTGAACTTTCTGCGAGAGATTTTTCACTTCGACATTTTTATCTTCCATTTGAGCTTCCAACTCTTTGATCTTACACAATGCTGAATTCAATACAGCTTGTGACCCAGAAAGTTCCAAGTTCAATTTGTGTAAATCCCTTGTAATGTTGGACACTGTCTCATGTAGTTCACTCTCCTCAGCAATACTTTCTAAAAAAACTCACTCTTTCCCGTTCACTTCGTTTGTTATCTTTTTTTTGCTCCTCTTGAACATTGCCATCACGTATAACGTGGTGTATGTTATCCAGTATGTGACCATGTGGTACCTGGCAAACTAATCCCTACAGAACATCTGACAAGAGCCCGAATTAGCTTCGAGATGAACCTCGTTTGTCAGATCAACCTCCCAACTAAACCCGCATAAATATAGAATATATAACATAGGACAATCAATAGAATTAATAATGCATAATCGAGGAAGGCTTGCTACATATACATAAAGTGGCACAGTTTACAAACAAAACCACTTATCTTCAATAAAATAAAACTCCTGTCCTTTCCGCCAAAACGATGGGAACCACACAGTCTGAAGAAATCCAACGTTGAAAGATACCGGAACTCGTCACTTCTCTGGTTCTTGACAATACTGCATAACGTCTACTTGAAAACCGGCATACAAACAGAAGAACTGTAAACACTGCAAGTCTTGACTTGTGGCATACGTATAGAAGGACTGGAAACACTGCAAATATGTACTTGAACTCTTTAAAGTTGGCATAATGTCAAACACACACCACTTTATGTTGGTGGTTGGTCTGGAGGAAAACAGTTCAACTTCTGTAGATGATATAAACCCCATGAAGCTGGCTCACCACTGTTGCATACCCTTTTTCTATGTGTTACAGGAAGACAGGCAGGGAGAGGATGGCCACCACTGTTGCAGTAACGTTGGTGGTAATTGGTGGTGGAAGACAATGTTAATTTTATGGCTGATAATTGCGATCAGCTCTAGTCGGGCTTACAGATGGCCGACAGATGTGTAAATATATCTACGCGAATGTGTATAGGTTCTTGACTACACATCTACTGCACTCATGCACTACAGCAACACGCAGGAGTCAGGGAATGTTGTAACAAGCTGTAACGTTCTACACAGTTTATTGACGACACAGCAAACGTTGACATCAGAAACAGTACACTTCACAGGTTACAATAGCATACAAAAAATCCATGGCACATAGGTTGCAAAGAACGTCGTAACTTTCCAGTATAATATAAATCCATAGGAAAGAACATCTATCAAAAGGACTGCCTACATTGCAGTTCACCACAGTTCTCATTTCCTAGTATTACAGTGAAAATATCCGTCAACAAATGACTGCATACATTGCAGTTCTAGAATGATAACAGTAAATCCATCAAGAAAGTAAATATGACTCATAACACTGGCCGGTACACTCCATGGCCTCAACAAATATCTTCTATATCAAATTCTCCCCTTCACCATAGGAAATATGCATAATAATAGTCATGGCTGGTACACTCCATTGGAGCGCAAACAAATATAAGACTAAACACGATTGGTCAGGCTATAAATATTATCTTGTGTTGTCAGGGGAAACGTGAAAAAGGAGTACTTTTTTGAAAAGATGTGTAGACATGGTTTCATTGGGTAGAGCTGCGAATATACTCGATTCAGAGCGTCTGTTCATTGCCACATCTTGTAATAAACCTACTAAGAAGCAGTGCGTTGAGCACCAGTGTATATTTTTTATAAAATAAAGCCTGGGACATCGGCAGATCGGAGTTGTGCTATATTCATTGCCAGTCAACGAAACTGTTTATTATTCTATGAATTGTGGGACCGTGGTCTTAAAGTTATTGAGCAGCACCTGGTCAGAGCTTTGCTGAAGCCAGAGGTGGACAGCATACTCCTTGGTCCATATAGCAACCAGTGGGGTGACTCCAGAACTCATTAAAGTAATCGAGCAGAGGAGTCTTTTACTGCAGTCATCACGAAAGATAAGAGAGTGTGGCCATGGAGCTCAACATTATGTACCCCATCTTAAAATGACACTGTAAAATAAACTTAAGAGGGGAATTTAATTGTTTTAATGCCAGGAACTGAGAACATCTCCAATACTAGTTCCAACAAAGACAAACTATTGAAGTCATGATGACAAATACCAACAGAGCTTGAACAAAACAAAACCAGTATTACCTCAGATTACTACTACACAACTGACACACATAGGATACTATTAATAATATTTGTCACTACAAGAATCATATTAATAAATTCTGTACATATAACTTGTAATTAAAATTGATTGTGATTCCTGGTTCCCTTTGTATTTGAATCAGGACACATATACATTCATGATAGCACTGAATACATATTGTTATTTGAAAAGTTATCAGTGACTCCTTTAAGATATCCTCGTAGAGTGTTTTATGTATGTGAGTGTCACAGTGTTGTCAAGTGTGGTGGAATAAATTAAATTGTTTATCTGTCTGTTGTTGTTATGACTTACACTTCATCATACACATACCCTAGACATATAACGTAGTCATCACACTATTCCAGAATAATTCTGACTGAGGTATACATATGTGGCAGCAAGTAAGGTTATCTATAATACACTACTCTCATTAGATATAGATACCTTCACAGCTGATCTCAGTCAGTACACTAAGTCCCCTATAAATATTTATAACATCCCACTTCACCACAATCCACTTAGGCAGGATCATTAAAGAAGCAGAAGAAAACTAAGTCATTGAACCTCTTTCACCCTTAATTGAGTTATCAGAAGAAGTTATAATTAGATTGAACGAGGTTTATGAAAATGATATAAACCCAGCAGAAGAATGGATAACAATACATTTTCACTCAGAAGAGTTAGAATATGAACATGAAACGGAATTAAAAGAGACTGAATTTCTCAGAGGAATAATCCTAAGGCATGAACATGAAGAAGACAGTGCTTTTGAACAACTATTAGATTTCTTAGGCTTTCAAGATGGACGTTAACAGAGTTGAGAATTGTTTCAGTATTGATTGTTGGAGAACTGTTTCAATTTATTAAACGTTTTAATTGAAAGACTAAGGCGTGTCAAGTACTTTCATATATGCATGCAGAAGTGTCAGTGTTATTGAACCAGCACTTCGATTAATCGTCCAAAAAAGATTATTAATCGATGAATCGAACAAATGGATATTAATCGATTAATCGAACAAAAGGATATTAATTTAAGAGAACGATTTTAATCGCACAATGGGCTAATCACCTGTTTGTCAAACACTTTGATTGCATGTTTTGCCCGGGAGCCTTGTGCTCTTTGGGTTACCTCTACACTCTGTTTACGGGGTAGAAGAGGTTCCGATTAAGAAAGAAAGAAAGATTTTAATCGAACATAATAAGATTAATCAGTATCACCACTAATGAAGATCACACCATCCAACCGAAGTCCAGTAAATAAGAATCTGGGTTGCCCTATCCTCAAGTAGTTTACCATCTCTGGCGATAAAGCAGCACCAACTTGAAGGAATCCTCATCAAGTGTAATCACATCCCCGGTTACAAGTAACACTGTGACCCACCATGCGTGTTGTGAATGGCGACTAAGGAGGATTGGTCATGGGGCTATTTATCCATATCCTGTAGAAATTTAAAGTCACAGAAACTTAAACCAACACACGGTGTCGTACAGATAGGTTGTGAGTTATTTTGGCCCGTCTGAGTAGAGTGGATGGTGATAGGTACGTGAGAAAGGTGTGAGAAATAGATTTCACGGGTGGTAGATTAAGGAAAACGATATGTCTCTGGAATGAGTAAGTTTCTCTATTCCAGCCTAAGTATACGACTAAATTTAGTACAAGGCAACCTTGCCCTCCTCATACATATAAATATAAGTTTAACTACACACACACACACACAGCTATGTGACAACAAGACGTACAAATGCGAAAAACTACGGTTACTTGGGTATGGGTCTGACCAACACACAAAGTTAAGTTTCTTTCTTGTTTATTATCATTAAATTTGACAACACCAATATCTAAAGAAAGATCAAATATAATCAGATTTACATACATATGAAATAGCAGAATAAATGCGCCCTCCCCCTGTGGAGAAAAGAACCCAAAAGTTAATAACCCAAAGGGCGAAGGTTAGCACTATATTACAGAGTAGACAATAAAGTAAACTAGTTCCTACTATATGCTACCCAGTAAAGTAAACAAGTTTAAGCAAATCCAATATTGGTAAATTCCCTGAAACAAAGAAAAATACTCACGCACTCTTTCATACAGTGGCCACTCAATCACTCTTACCTACTCTTGGTGATATCCCTTGGAAATACAATTATCCCTGAATATATATAATATCAGGTTCACTTCCCAAATTGGCCCCAGTCCATCCTCTAACAAACAAAGACTAGTGAGGTGAACGCCGAATCTGGTGTTTTTCGTTTTTCTGGATGAACAAAATGTCACCGCCAATAGTTGATGTAGGAACGCGCTCTTCGGGTTCACAGTTAAAAGAGGAAAATACTTCCAGTATTGGGAAACATGTGGTTGCAAAAAAATGCTACCAATGATGATAATGATAATCCTATCGGACAACTCTATGTTAGAGCTCCGATTCTGCGAAGCGTAAAATCTGGATAAATAAATACAATTGTCAGAAGTCGGGAACATTAATGTTATTTTGTACATCCCAGTGGGCTGGTAAAATTGGAAAAATATCTGGGTTTGGTAAGTCCAGTTAAACTTAATAAATTGTTTCTCATGTATCTTTGGCTAATACTCGTTCACAAATGAAATTGGTGACGCACAAGCCAAGAAAAAGAGACAACATTAACCAATCAGTAAAAAGACCGCTGGCCGCCCTTGTGATCAGGTCTGCGAAGAATACAAGAACAGTATATATATAAATTATGCTAATCCTATATCTTCACACAGAGAGGGAGACAAGACGATCTCTCCTTCACTCCTGATTAAATTTAAAAGGCACACGGTGTTTTCCATTACGCCTACACGGTCAGCCTTTGCTGGCGCTGAGTTATGTAACTCTCCCGCCCCTTGCTCGCGCCGGCAGTCAGCGTACAATGTTAATTATTATTTAATTATCCATATGCGCACTTAAACAAAGTATCGCCTGTCGTTAATCGCTATTAAATTGTCGTCGTCTGTTAGTCATCGTATGGTATTAAATAATATGCACTTATAATAAATACGCATACTGAAATAACGCGTGAATTCTTTTCTGTCACTATTAGTCGCACCTAGCATATAAACCAGTCAGTTAAAACCGTCTCTTCTTGTGTGAGAAAGCGTGTGGTGAAAATTAACATTATTACTGAACATCTGGTATGAAATAGCTACGCGTTATTTTATTTCACTAGTTTTAACAGCTAGAAAATGTAATTGAATTATAATGGTAAAAGCTAACACTTTTAATTGGTAAAAGCTAACACTTTTAAACACGTAAGCACTAATTTCTATTACCAGAAAATCAGAATGAAAAATCCCCACGAATGCTAATAACACATTTTTCACAATAATGGTTCTAGAACTGCGTGCTTAGAGTATTCAAAAATTTTGAGTGACAACTGATAGCAGGTTTAAGAAAACACAGTTTATATATCATTATATTTCTCTGATCTATAGATGTTGTTAATTTTCGCGCTACTGTGTGTAACGGAGAATCAGAAACAGAGTTACAAGATAAAGGCTTACGGCCAGTCTTTCGTCGGCGTTTTCGACCGTCATCAAAAGACTTATTACGTGTAACGGGGTTCTGCCCGCGAGTCCGACATCAGACCGTACTCGGGGAGTTTTGAATTTCCCTTCGTAGACTTCAAAAGATTCTATGTTTTTTCACATGCTGTATGTCAGGTATCGTATGATTGACAGATAAGCTCGTGTGAGAAGACGAGGTAAACAAACCCGATTCGCTACCTGTTATGACGGGCAGGTCACGAAAGTTTGTAAACACTTCGTTTGCTTATGTTCAAAGAAAAGAGGCGGGACGAAAAAGTAGCTAGTGTGAGTAAACACAGGCAGAAAGTGCATGGTTTTGCTAGCAAATCATAGAGCGCTACGAGATTACACAGACTGTCATATTACTGTAGGCTCTTTTTCCATTCTAAATTAAATTAAATTCAGCCATCCAAGACAGGGGGTGTTCTGGCCTGAAGGCGTATGAGGCCCACAGAGAAAGCCGAAAGTAATCTGTGTTGCTGACCTTCTTTCACCTAGGACAGTTTTTCTTAACCAAGGGTGCATGCATCCCCTAGGAGTACGAGACCTACCTTCAAGGGGGGTTAGTGGAGGGGGAAGGGGGGGTGGCACATATGCCAGTTATTTTAGAAGGCGAATCATCATATAATGAAGTAATAATAAGATAGCTGATAGACTAGCGTTAAGAGCACCAACGGTGGAGACACTGGATATGGATAAGGGAGAGATACTGAGAACAATTATAATTTATATAACACGCAGAACTTCCGTTCAGAATTGTCCACAACGTATGTTTGCCTTGAACTATCCCACTTTTGACACCCAAAACCAAAAAAAAAAAATCCTACTGTTGTGAAATCCTGACAGTTGACGCTTGACACTTCTCACAGGATGGACTGGAGTACAGATTTACACAACATGGATTCAATGAATAAACCCGGCCAGGACGCTCCAAGGTTTATTCCATATGAGAAAATTCAACAGAGCTAACTGTATACATATCAAATCAGACTTCACCCCCAGACATTACATGTCCGGTATCTTCAGTCATTGCCCATGTTATTCCTACTGCCCATATTTCCATTGTCGGCCTTTTCTAATATAAACTGCGTGTGCTTTAACTTTGATCTCCACGGATACCTGAGAGACTAATCTGTCTCGGAAATACACAGTTCCTGAATACTATGAAACCTGCACACAATTAAAGTGGACACTTTGTCTTTCTACCATTTATAACACATAAGGAAGGGAAACCCGAGGCCTGTAAACAGTAAATAAATATTAGACAAACGTCTTTCTACCAGCTCGACCAACGTCCACTCTCTGACTGACGTCACATTTTCACTCTGTCGTCATCCTTAACAACGCCTTTTAAATCTTTCATAAAGTCTGCGCAACGATAACTGAAAGAATCCTCTATCGGAAAAAATCCGAAGCTTTCAATGATCGTGCGCAGCTCTTCAACACTGGACCTCTAGAAGGTTAAGAAACACTGTCCTAGGAGAACCTGCAGATTTCTTCTGCATACACTCTCAAACGTCTGCTTGATGATGAACCTCCAGATTTGATACCTGAAATGTTCGTACATTGAACTAACAACGGAAAACAATACAAGTGGCAGCAGAAAGGGGGGAACTGCAAAAACTATGTCTTGGAACTGTGCAAAAATAATGTGGAAAGGTAAAGGCAGGAAGAGACATGAGAAATAGTGATGTCCTCAGGATTTGAAGAAGAAATTTCACACCATAGTGATGATGTAGCTCTAATGCTATATAAAGAATCACAGAACGCACTAATAAAATGGGGAGCAGTGGGACCCAGAATCATAACAACAACATTCACAACAGATAAAAAGAAAATAAGTGTGCACATCACCCACTGTTACGCATCAACCAGTGACAAAGAAGAATCTGTGTAGGAAGAGTTGTACACCACCAGACTACAAAATATTATGGATAAAATAAGAAGAAAAGACATCATTGTTTTGATGGGTGACCAAAATGCAAAAATAGATACAGACAACACCGGCTTTTAAAAAATCATACGAAAACACGGGACATTAAATAATGAACTAAAATGAGGAAATACTCGTAAACATTTGTGGAACTTCTCAATAGACCAGCTCCATCCAAAGTCCCAGACATTCGGCCTAAAGAAGAGGATCTACAAGTCAACTGTAAATAACCAAATAAGGAATAAATAAAGAAAGCCCTAAAGCATCTAAAAGATGGAAAGATACCTGGTCCAGACGGCATCCCAGCATTGGCCATCAAAGCAGATATGGACACTTTTACTGAAATATTATATAAAAACTTAGTAAAGTCTGGGAGAGAGAAGAAATACCAACAGAATGGAAGGAAGGGAGTCTGATCAAGTTGCCTAAGCAGGGAGATATACAAAAGTGCATAAATTACAGAGTAATAATGTTACTATCAATGTCAGGAAAAAATATTAAATAGAATCATCCTGGAGAGATTAAAAGTCCATAGACTGACAACTGACAAATGAACAAGTTTTCGACAAAACAGTTCTTGTACATATCAGATAGCCACTTTAAGTATAATAGTGGAACAAAGTATATAATGGAACTCGCCTCTATACTGGATTTGTGGACTATGACAAGGCATTCGACAGTATAGACGGAGAATCAATTTGGAAATTGATGAGGTATTATTAAGTCCTACTGAAGACAATTAACTTAATAAAGAAAACTTAAGAAAACATGACATGCAGAGTTCTTCATGAAGGACAATTTACAGAAAAATTTGGAATACGAACTGGAATGTGACAGGGATGCTTATTGTCAACATTTCTCTTCATATTGGTTATAGATTGGATTATGTAAATTTCGGCAACCAACAGAAATGGAATCCAGTGAACTCTAACTAAACCACTTGAAGATCTAGATTGTGCAGATAAACTGGCACTTCTGTTCCATTACCGTAACCAGATGCAGGACAAAATGAAAATACTTTACGAGTGATCACAGCAAGTGGGTCTGAAAATACACAGGGAGGAAATAAAGATAAAGAAAATGAGAGTGAATACAGGAAACGATAACAAGATTGTTCTGGAAGAAACATGACGACAAGATGTAGAATCAAACATATACTTCGGCAGCAATACAGACACAGTTGGAGGGACAGACAATGATATCAAAATACATATACAGAGGCTAGATGAGCTTTCATTGCACTGGGAAATATATGGAGATCAAGAGAAATCAGGTCCAACACAAATCTTAAAATTTTCAATTCAAATGTCAAGTCAGTCCTATTATATGGTTCTGAAATATGGAGAAGAACAAAAACAACAACCAAAAAGTTACAGACTTTCACAAATTGATGCTTGCTTAGAATAGAAGAAGGGATATGGCAAGATCTCTAGTGTGGAACTGATGACAAGAACCAGACATGCGCTAGTGAAACAAGAGATGAGAAGAAGACGCTGCAGATGGATTGAGAAAACCTGTTGATACCATTACCAGGCATTCCTTGTGTGGGAATCCCCAGGTAGAGAAAGTCCAAAGAACACACGGAGAAGAGAACTGGAGGCAGACACGAAGGGAAAAAGAAGACATGAGCAGACATTGAGCTAATGGCACGCGGAAGAAAGACTCGGTATAAGTTTGTTGAAGTCCTATACTCCTTAGGGCATTGAAAGGTGAAAGTAGATGAAAGATAGCTGCACCACACGCTTGTGCGAGCTGTGCTTTGGCCTACTCTGGGTGTAGAGAATTTAATGATAGTGATTCTGTTCTTTGTTTAGAATCGTGCCGTTATAGTTCAGCCATTGTCTTCTTTTTCATTTCTAGAATAGATTGTTTTCTACAGTATTCAGTATAGTGTGTCCTGTTGTATGCTATTTAGTCTCTTCTAATCCCAAGAGTTTTCCACTGTGACATTATCTGCCACTTCTGCAACATTTTCAATTTTTAATAGCATTTATACAATCCTTGCTCCTATATCACATATTGCCTTCTTCATTAGAAAATTTGTTGGTAGCTGTTACGGTATATGATATTAACGCCGTCTGCTAAAGGTTAGCGGACGTGCAAATGTAAAGGTTAAGACATTTAATATATTGCGATAGATGTTTCAATTATTGAACGCTCCATACACGATCGATTATGACGTGTCTAGCGTTGTTTAGGACACAGTCGGTAACTAGGAGACGCTACCCTTTGTTACTTGACCGCCAAGCTGAATAGCTGCGTTTTTCTAACCTTCCAATTCAATGGCATGATATAGCCATTTATATGTGCATTTTTGATGGACCAGGGTCAGTCCTAGAACTCTATATGAGAGGAAAATTTATGGAGGTTAGTATTTAACTAGAATTCTTAGAAGGAGGAGAATAATCGTCAAATTCGTATGAAATATTCAGACTCGCAGTCTCACTGTCGGCAGGTAGCCATGTCTAGCTGCGCGTGCATATAGCTGTGATGTTCTGACGACAATACTGCATTGTATCCTTAAACGGACATTGACACGTAAACCAGCAGTCTACGTTATTGATTAATTTATGCATGACTTATAAGGACTTATGTTCTGTTCCTATTTGAAATGATCATCCTGTGTGTACATGTGATTAAATATTACGGACTCAATCTGAAGACATTAATTACTTCATTAATGTTGCTGAGTTCAAGTTACATGAACTACTTCTTCATACCATGCTACTGAGTTGTATGAACACCTTCACCCTAATTCGCGTAATACTAAACAAAGCACGATTAACAAGAGATCACTAAAGTAACCATACTCAGTGCATGATCTTCAACCGGCAAATAACTCAGCAACAAAGTGGCGGCCGAATAAGGGGAACGACAGAAAAAAAGAAACAAACTTCTGTTCCTTACGCACAGATTAACCATAATATTTACGATCAAGTTTCAATCACATGACCATTACGAAGCTGACGTGACGCACGTGATCATGAATAGCAACATGACGTCACTGTTGCATTGTCGCCGTGAAGAAGACATCTTTTCAACGCCTTTCTAGTTCGCTTCAAATTTATCAAGATGCACAAGATGGACTACCGTTGCCTGCCCATCAGGAGCAGACAGTCAAAGGCACAGGCCTAGCTGTTGACGACCTCTAGCACTGATATTAGCAACGGAAAAGATAAGTCTAGGTGTTTAACTGTTGTTATTGCAAACAGTGCTAACTGAGTCCATGCCCTCTGCCTACATCGGCATGTTTTTACCTATGTTTAATGTACTTTTTGTTGTCTTAATGTGTTGTTAATTCGTGGGAGGTAGGGAGGATGAACCGAAATTAGATTCTGTGGCTCTCACGATGCCTGAATTGATTTCGGTCGTTTCTTAAGGCAGTTAAACGATTGCACTTTTGGAAGCCCCATTGAGGTTTGCCATTGGACTACCTGTCCAAATCTGCTGTCGTTTGACGATTTGTGTTAGCTGTACCGTTCCGTAGATAACTGGTGTATTTTATTCGTACTCAGTTCACAATTTTATTCAGTTTTGTATCATGTTCGTTAACTATTTCGTCCAGTCTCCTCTTACTATCATTTATTTGATGATTGTTAAATGGTCGTCCGTTATGAGTCCTGTGATGTCATCATTTTTTGCAGTCATTTTTTTTTTGTGTACTTTGAATATTAAGTTGACCTCGGGTCAGACCTTGACCCTTCATTTGGCTTGTGACACTTCCGCTTGTTTTATTTAGTTCATAAATTCATTTTTAATTGTGAAAATGTCTTGTTTGCGTCTTGACATTGTTTGTACCCTTTAGTTGCATCATTGTTTTGTTTGTCCTCATGATATATATTAAATACTACATTAATAATATGATATTATATGCAATAATACACTTGTAATTTAATTTAATTAATTTTTTCTGATATTTAAGGTTAATATGGGACATTGCATAATTATGCAGTGATAGTCCAAGAAATTAGCACTGCAATTTATAAGAGATGCCTAGGGCATAATAATATAATATATATATTGACCAAATAAAATAATCTTATAGTCTACCTTTGAGGTAATAGACCCATTGTATATTATTTAATATACTTTTCTGGTACTAAGAGAGTGACTTAGTACATTGAACAATATAATTACTAGGAATCATACCCAACATTATTGGATATTAAGATTAATTGTGTGATATAATTACATTATATTTAACAGATATCATAACTATTTATGATATAGTTAGTACTTAGATACAATATTGTTACAAAATATTGTCTATTGGTTGAACTTAGACATAAGAGTTCAGTACTATTGTGATTATTTATATTGAATATTCCTAAGTTGAGTAAGTATAATAATTACTCTGAAGCTACTATTGACTATTTTAATCAGTAATTACCAATAATTACTTACCAGATAAAAGTCAAAATGCTTACTATAGACCATTTCGTTAAAATTGGTAAGGAATATGGTTATAAATCTCAAGAACTTCGTCAGTTTGCTGAGGCAGAACTGGAAAAACATAAAGCAGAAATGGAGGAACAAAAGGTTGCATTAAGGAAAGAGGAGGAGGAACGTGAGATGAAGCAAATTGCCAAGGAAAATAGATTAAGAGAGATTGCTCAACGTGAAAGAGAAGAGCAAAGAGCAATTACCAAACAGGAAGAAGAGAATAAATTGAAACGAGAGGAAATTATTTTACAACAAGAAATGGAATTGGCGCGTATTAAATTGGAGACAGCAAGATTACAAGCACAAAGTGCTGATGCAAACCAGAATAATAACGCACAAAGATCATCATCCAGCCAAACTAAACATTTCTACAACTTTAAATTACCCACTCTCAACTTAAACGTGGACGACCTTTCATCGTTCCTGTCACGTTTTGAACAGACTTGCAAAACTAACCATTTGCCTGAAGAGTCATGGGTACTCAAGTTAAATGAATTCTTGGTTGGAGAACCACTGACGGCTTCTCAAAATGCTGACCCATCAATAGCAAATAACTACGGTGCTATTAAGTCCTTGCTTTTACGAAGGTTTCACCTGGACGAGGAACACTGTAGGTTGAAATTTAAGGGAATTTTACCTGAATCTCCAAAAGATTTTGCAGGATTCATTGCGAACATACGCAATACATTTAATAGATGGGTTGAACTGGCAGAAGTCAACAAATCGTACGACAAATTAGTTGATTTACTACTACGGGATAAGGTATTATCTTCGGTTAGCCAACCATTTTTTGCATATTTGCAGGAGCGTAAACCAGGTACTATCGACGAGTTAGAAAAAAATTTCTTTAAACTACTGTTCGGCACATCCGAATGCAACCATTTCTAACTCCTCATTAAGAGAACCTCTACCTGTGGCGTCTAATATGGCCTACAATCATAATAACAAACAAAGACATCACAGTGTAGACATAAGTAGGTTCCAAAGAAATCACAATGTTAACTTTCAGAAGGGACATAATAATGATTTCAACAATAAAAATGAGTTCAACAGAGGTAGATCACGAGATAGAAATTATTCACCTCAAACAAACTACCACAATGGTCAACATAACACTAATTATAATCGATCACATACTCCCAATAATAATAATAACTGGAATGGTAATAATCATGGCTCGAGACATCGAGATAATAGTTACTATAGAGGACGACGAGATAATTCTAACAATTATACTCGGAATCGATCTCATTCTCGGGGATCATCTCATTACAACCATAATACAGGGGCGGCAGTTACAAATAATACTACCCCTATAGCTCAGGTCCCACTTGACAATAATACAACACAGTCTTCTGCTGCATGTTTTGCTATTAATTATAATGTGGCAAATAGTTGCCAACAATGCAATCTTATTTTTCAGAAGGCGAAAGAAACAGTGCTTAACTGCGGACATATTATACCACAGGTAGGTCTTGCAGTCAACGATGGAACAGGCTTACTAATTTTTAACAGGGAATTAGTTAATGGATCCGTCGTCTCAGTGCTGAGGGATTCGGGATCCACAACGATTGGTATACGTCAGTCGCTGGTACATCCTAGCTGTGCGACAGGAGAATATGTACGCTGCATGACATTTGGTGGAACTATTGAGTTCTACCCAACAGCTATTGTTCATATTAGAACACCTTTTTTCACAGGGAATGTAAAAGTATGTATGCTAAAAAAGCCTATAGCTGATCTGATGGTTGGTCGTATACACGGCAGTAAAGATTGTACTCCAGATGAGATCATAGAATGGGAGAAACATAACCTATGCACTGGAAACGCCGTGACGACTAGAGCGCAGACTCAACTCATGGAGAAAGTTGATGATAATAAAATGGATGCAGACAACCAAGAGGAATTTGTAGTCAATTCACCTATTGACAGGGAAACATTTGCAACCAAACAAAAAGAGGATAAATCTTTAAAAAAAAATTTTTAAGCTGGTTGATAAAGTTGACAATCTATCCTCAGGTAATAATAACAAACATTGTTTTGTTATTAAAAATGACATATTGATTAGATGTTTTAATGACAAATCACAAATGAAACAACAAGTTATGGTCCCGTATACTTTTAGACGGTACATTCTTCAACATGCACATGACTCACATTGTGCTGGACATATGGGATATACTCGAACACGATCTCGAGTACTGTCTTCATTCTTTTGGCCAGGAGTGTCAAGAGATATTTCGCAGTATGTACGTTCCTGTACTACATGCCAAGAAGTGAAAGCACGTGGAGCTTTTCACACGGCGCCTATTCAGGCTTGCGATATCTCAGTAAGACCGTTTGACAAGATGGCAATAGATATTATTGGTCCATTGCTACCATCGGCCAGAGGACATAGATTCGTCCTTACGTGCATTGATTTGTGCACACGATGGCCAGAAGCTATCCCATTAAAGACCACCACTACCACAGATGTAGCTGATGCACTACATCTCATCTTTTCTAGAATAGGGTTTCCTAGAAAACTTTTATCAGACCATGGGTCACAGTTCATATCTGACACCATGAAGGAAGTCATGAAAACTTGGAACATTGATAGGAATTTAAGTAGTATTTATCATCCTATGAGTAATGGTGCGGTTGAAAGACTTAACCGTACACTTAAACAACTACTACATAAGGTTACTGTTAAGCACCCTCATGACTGGGACAGAGCACTCCCAGCTGTTCTATTTGCTTATCGGGAGGTACCGCATGAAAAAAACTGGCTTCTCTCCCTTTGAATTAGTTTTTGGTGCTCCCCCAAGAGGTCCTATGGGACTAATAAAAGACTTATTAATTGACGAGGAGATGACTCAGGACACTCAGTCATCTTACGAGTATGTGATTAATCTTCGGAAGAACATTATTGAGTCTTGCCAGTTGGCAACAGCTTCTTCTGAGGCTGCAAAAGCTAAGGCTCGATCTCTACAAAATAGGTCTCGACGATTACGCCAATTATTCCCAGGCGACGAGGCTTATGTGTTACTTCCTCACAATAACAATAAATTATTGATATCTTGGAATGGTCCTTACAAAGTCATTGATAAAATTTCCGACGTTGATTACGTCTTAGATATCAAGGGACACAAAAAGATATTTCATATTAACATGCTCAAGCAATTTCATACACGTCCTGAACACTTACAGTCAATTTTTCATGAACTAGATGACAACACAGTATCTACTTGTTATTATTCTAACTTATCTGTCATCCAGGAAGAAGAATCTTCTTTTCCTGAAGTACAGTTACCGTTACCGGTACCAGTAGTTCAACCTACTGAATCTTGGCGGGATGTAACCATCTCTTCAACGGTTACACCGCAACAGCGTCTACAGATTGCTAATCTCTTACAATCTTATCCAGATGTGTTGACCGACGTCCCGGGTCGCACATCGGCTATCAGTCATGACATTACTCTCAATGATGATACACCTATTCGTGTACATCCCTATTTGGTTCCTTTACATTTCCTTGCTAAAACTACTAAGGAACTTGAACAGATGTTGTCTCTGGGAATCATTGAGACTAGTAATTCGCCATTCTCTTCTCCCTTAGTGATTGTCCGGAAGAAGGACAATAACATCAGACTATGTGTTGATTATAGAAAATTAAATGCTAAGACTATAGTTGACAGCGAACCACATCCACTTATCGACGACTTACTGCCACGTCTATCCAACGCAACTATATTTAGTAAGATAGACTTAACTAAAGGTTATTGGCAGATACCACTGACCGAAAAGGCTAAGTACTACACCGCATTTTCCACTCCACAAGGTCTATACCAGTGGAATGTGATGCCTTTTGGGCTTGTTAATGCGCCAGCTACCTTCATTCGCCTGATGCGACAAATTTTATCAGGTAGACCAGACGTTATTACATATATTGACGACATATGCTTGTTTAGTTCGTCGTTTGAGGAACATGTTTCGGGACTTAGATATGTTTTCGACACTCTAAGGAATTATCATCTAACTGCTAAACCTACAAAGGTGCAAATCGCGTGTAATGAGATAACCTTTTTGGGACATATCATTGGATCGGGATATATCCGAACGTTACCTAGTACAGTCTCCAAAATTCTAAACATAGCAGTTCCTCAGACGAAGAAACAGGTCAGGAGTTTGTTAGGACTTGTTCAATATTACAGTAGATTCATACCAAACTTGTCATCCATCACGGCTGTATTGTCTTCATTGTTAAAGAAAGACATGCCGGTGAAGGTGACATGGACTGGTACATGCAATGAAACTTTCAACAAAATTATAAATTTGTTCTCGCATGAACCAATTTTAAGACTTCCCGATGCTTCCAAAAGATTTTTCTTACGAACAGATGCTAGTAACTACGGCATTGGTGCATGCCTGCTCCAGAACCATGATGGCATTCTACATCCTACCTTATATATTTCAAGAAAGCTAAAGCCGGCAGAAACAAAGTATTCCACAGTGGACAAGGAACTTTTATCTGTGATATGGGCAATAACTAAACTCAAAAAGTTTTTGCTTGGTGCTCCCTTCACCATACAGACGGACCAACGTGCTGTAGCATCTTTGCGTCGATCTAACCATAAGAGCCAAAAACTCGCCAGATATGCAATCATCCTACAGCCATTTGAATTCTCCATTGAACATATTCCTGGCACTGAAAACATTGTGGCGGATGCGTTGTCACGTAATCCTATTGACGACGAATAATCAACATTAACATTCCTAAAACATATCAACTATAAGGGAACTAACCTTGCCTTCAATTTAAACTTTATAAACACTGTATGCATCACAGAATGAAAAACTGGGGACAATCGGGGTATACATGTTGACATTGAAACTTCGTCTGACGTCCATACACGATATATGAATATTCGTTGAACAATCATGGAACAATATCTGACGACAAGTCGAACTTATTATCCTATGTGCACTTAATTCTTGGATGCTGGGATAAATGACATTTCTTTCCAACGTAAACGTTTGAACATTTTTGCCTAAAAGAATTCATCAGGATCAAGACTACGGATGGATCATCATATCCTATACTAATTAATTAGTTAACTTAACTTCTTAATTGAATTATTATCAATAAAATGAAATGTGAGAAAAAAATGAAATGAAAGAACAAAAAAAGAGAACGAAATATAAAAAGAAGAAATTATGAAAAGAGAAAAAAATCTCACACAAGTATTAGATTAATATTTTTTTTTAATGTACCTATACGTTATTTAGTTAGTTAAATTAGATAGTTATTATTCACTAACACTTAACACACACAATTAAGTTAAACTTATATTCGAATTTCTTTCTATTTCTTCTCACTTATTTTGTCTTTTCTTCTCTCATAACATCGCGTTACATTAGAACCTTAATAATTTAACTCTTAGTTTAATTAATTAATTTAATTTTAATTAGTCAAATTAATTCCTATATGACATACTAATACGACAGACCTTACTTTAATTTAATTCTATCATTCACTATTAACATTGGACATTTTATTTAGTTGATATAATAATATGTATAATATTGATATATAATATGATTAATGTTAGATGACTATGACAAATAGTTAGTTGACATGACCGCAACACGGTTCTACTCAGAACATCGTCGGCCATATGTCACAATTGTGTTAATTTTTTTTTTGAAAAATTGTTAAGTCGGATAGATCTTGAAAAAAAATCTATCGATTTTTTTTTTCCCCGGTGTACAGGGAATTGTTACGGTATATGATATTAACGCCGTCTGCTAAAGGTTAGCGGACGTGCAAATGTAAAGGTTAAGACATTTAATATATTGCGATAGATGTTTCAATTATTGAACGCTCCATACACGATCGATTATGACGTGTCTAGCGTTGTTTAGGACACAGTCGGTAACTAGGAGACGCTACCCTTTGTTACTTGACCGCCAAGCTGAATAGCTGCGTTTTTCTAACCTTCCAATTCAATGGCATGATATAGCCATTTATATGTGCATTTTTGATGGACCAGGGTCAGTCCTAGAACTCTATATGAGAGGAAAATTTATGGAGGTTAGTATTTAACTAGAATTCTTAGAAGGAGGAGAATAATCGTCAAATTCGTATGAAATATTCAGACTCGCAGTCTCACTGTCGGCAGGTAGCCATGTCTAGCTGCGCGTGCATATAGCTGTGATGTTCTGACGACAATACTGCATTGTATCCTTAAACGGACATTGACACGTAAACCAGCAGTCTACGTTATTGATTAATTTATGCATGACTTATAAGGACTTATGTTCTGTTCCTATTTGAAATGATCATCCTGTGTGTACATGTGATTAAATATTACGGACTCAATCTGAAGACATTGATTACTTCATTAATGTTGCTGAGTTCAAGTTACATGAACTACTTCTTCATACCATGCTACTGAGTTGTATGAACACCTTCACCCTAATTCGCGTAATACTAAACAAAGCACGATTAACAAGAGATCACTAAAGTAACCATACTCAGTGCATGATCTTCAACCGGCAAATAACTCAGCAACAGTAGCCAACCTTCAGTATTAAACTTTGATCAGGTCAAGTCATTAGTCTCTCCTATAAGGATTCTTCTTGAATCAGTAGTTCTTTGCTCTGTGGCTGCGGCCTTTAACATCTGTGTTTCTTGGGTAGGACTTAACTCCCTACCTGGAAGATCAGCAGTGTCTACTTAGTCTGGCTTTTACTCAATGACCATTTTCTGCCTCAGTGAGCTTGCGAATAGTATAAGGCTCCCACAAAGATAGCTCATGAGATCATGACGTGCAGTCTGTCCCACTATCTGAATGTGGGATTCATGAAATGGAAAACATTGAGACATATAATCTGTCCCACTTTCTGAAGGTGGGACACATGGAATGGAAAACATTGAACATGTAATCTGTTCCACTATCTGAAGTTGGGACACATGGAATGGAAAACACTGAGACATGCAATCTGCTCCACTATCTGAATGTGGGACACATGAAATGGAAAACACTGAGACATGCAATCTGCCCCACTATCTGAAGGTGAAACACATGAAATGGAAAACACCGAGACATGCAATCATCGACCTCAAAAAAAGGACATATCCTTTTTTTGGCTCCTTACCTAGCATGAAGCCACCACCACTGCAGATGGTCTCTGGGGAAGCTTATGCCAAAGCAAAAACTCTCACAGCTATTTGCTTTACATTACGAAGTTGCCTGCCCCATGCACACTGTGACGAGAGGTTATTTAGAGTGTAAGATAAAGGACAATCCACGGGTGTTGCGCGGTGTATAATTTTCAATGATCGCCAAGATATGATTCAGACTTCACTATACACACTCTCACCTTTTATGACATGTCTGAGGACAGATATGGCCCTATTCTTTCTGTGTTTCCTCAAAGACTCCATAGACTTCCACATGAACAGACATTAAGTACAGGTAAATACAAGACAAATGAATAAACAAATTTACATCTTCACACGTGACCAATAATTCACGCACATACACACCCATATACGCACAACATCAACGTCATCATTCCCCCTCAACTCCTCAAAAAGCACAGACCTTCAACATACGGATGCCAAGGTAGCACAGTGGTTAGTACACTGGCTTCCTAGCTCAGTGGTCCATGGTTCGATTCCCAGTTGAGGTGTGATTTTTTTTAGACCACAAACGGCTCCAGGGTCGACCCCAGCCTCATGAATTGGGTACCAGACCAACTCTGAGAAGGTTAAGCCGGCCGGCATGATGCTGACCACATCACCCCTAGTGTGCCGATGGTCAAGAAAATATGGGCCTAACACCATATTCCCAATATGGCTCAATGGGCGTGTAATGGGATCGCTTCAACAAATGTATGCCAAGTCTTCCTCTCCCACGCCATTAGCTTCAGGTCTTTCCAACTCTTCCTCATCATTTTCATTTCTGTCTTCCGTTCTCTTGTCCACATGTCTACCTCGGCTTCATTTACCCTGAGCAGTCCAGAAAAATGTCTGTCTTAATACTATCAACAGGTTTATTCTCTGTGTGTCCTGCCCGTCACCAGCGTCGTCTTCTCATCTCTTGAGAGATGGTGTCATGCTACATTAAATCTTCTATTCCCTGTAAGCATCAATTTATGAAAGTCTGCAGCTTTTTTTTGGTTCTTCGGTTTGTTGATCTCCGTTTTTCAGGGCCATACAACAGGATTGACTTGACATCTGAGTTGAATATTCTGATATTTGTCTTGTACTTGATTTCTCTTAATCTTCATATATTTCCCGATGCACGTTTACACATATGCATCTCTAAAATTCATAATAAAATTATCATCAACGTCTCCCCTATTGGGTCATTAAAACAAGAAAGCTGCTTATTTTTTTTTTAAAGCCAAAAGTAAGCTTTATTGAAAGATCAAATGCATGTCTCCCTTTTATATTTGAAATAAAAATAAATACCTTGTAAATGCAAGAACTGGTACAGGCGAACCCCACTTTACGGCGCTTCGCTCATACAGTGCTTCTAAATTATAACCTTTTTCCACATTTCGCCGCATTCTTCGCTCTTACGGCTCTTTTCAGCCAACCAGCGATCGTCAATAGTCTGAAATCGGAGTCAGATGCCATCTTGATGTCAATCAGTCGTCTGCTCTTACCAGTATAATGTCGTCCAAGTCTACTAGTGGGAAAAAGAGGAGTCGTAATCCTCTTACTTTAAATGCAAAGTTAGAAATGATAAAAAAAACTAAGTGACCAAGATTTTAACAAATGCTGAGATAAGCTGAAAGCTAGGGTTTTTGCACGCCAAACAGTGAGTACAATTATTAATGCAAAGGACAAACTCTTGAATGAAATTAAAAGTGCTTCACCTGTGGATACTAAAGTGATTAGAAAGCGTGATATAGCCTTACTGTGGATGTGGAAAGAAAAAGACTAAGATTACACTGACTAACAAAAAAAAACTTTTTTTTTTCTTTCTCTAACATTTCTATGTTTTTCTGGTCAATTTTAATGCGCTGTTTTTAAATCTGCAAACCGTTTTTCTCTATCAGGTCGGGATCTCTAGAAATACGCAATTGAAGTTTTTTAACAAGGCATAAAGTATTATAACATCATTCATACAAGAAGTGTAACAGTTATGTAGGCTTGAATTTCTTTGCAGTCGACTTTCGTCGGTGAATGGCATGTGGTACATCGCGATGAAGCATCCAACAATAATCGGCAAGCATGGTCACACTCCACCGTCCTTGATAGCGTGATTCCATTACGGCGATATCTTGATGGAATCGTTCTCCATGTTCATCGCTGACTTCGCCAAGTTTGTCAGGGAAAAAGTCAAGATGCGAATCAAGCAAATGGATTTTGAGGGACATGTTACAGCCCATAATTCTGTATGCATCTATGCACTGCTTAACAATATGCACATAGTCGACAGATTTGTGATTTCACAGAAAGTTATCGACGATCGATTTGAATGCCATCCATGCGCGAAGTTCACTACCATGTAACAAGTTCTCGAATTGTTTTTCTGCAATAACTTTCCTAATCTGAGGTCCTACAAAGATACCTTCCTTTATCTTTGCATCGTTAACTTGCGGAAACTTTTCTCGAAGATAAGTGAAAGCTTTTCTCGTTTTATCTAACGCTTTTACGAAATTCTTCATGAGCCCCAACTTTATATGTAACGGTGGTAAAATGATGCCGTCTTTGTTAACTAATGGCTCATGTATTACATTTTTATGCCAGAGCTGCATACGATCCCTGATAGGCCACACCTTTCTTGCATAATGTTCCTGCCTGTTGCGGCTGTCCCATTCACATAGGAAGCAACAAAATTTAGTATACCCAGTCTGCATGCCCGTGAGAATTGCAATGACCTTTAGGTCTCCACAAATCCGCCATTGGTAGTCATTGTACTTTATTTTTGCCAAAAGTATAGCCATATTGTCATAAGTTTCTTTCATATGAACAGAGTAGGCAACTGGAATTGATGAAAATAAATTTCCGTTATGCAATAACACGGCTTTTAGACTAGTCTTGGAAGAATCGATGAAAAGTCGCCATTCGTTGACTATGTGCTCACGACCGAGGTGCACCATTAGACCGTTTACATCTTTGCAATAGCAAATGCCATCATCCATCTCAAAGTATTGAACAAGTTCTCTGTGTCTATGACGAAATTTAGATATCGGAGTATTGGGCGCTAAAAGATTCCATTCTTTGAGTCGCGAACCGAGTAATTCCGCTTGTCCTTTGGTAAGAGCGAGATCACGTATTAGATCTGAAAGTTCTGAATGGTTAATTAAGTGAACACCATCATTCACCGGTATATAATCCGAGTCAGAATTAGTTTCTAAAGCAGGTAAACTATCACTTTCTGATGGTTCATTCACGTCCAACGGATATTGTTATGGTGGAACTGGGATCGGACACGTGATTGGATCATGAGGCACTGGTTTCGATACCGATTCTACAACTTCTAGAAGCCATATTTCGCTCAGAATTATTTCAAAATACAGTAACTATTTGAAAAATGGCGTAACATATGTCATGCATCTTTTAGCAGTATAAAAAGTAGAATTATTTTGCATTTTATTAATTTTTAATAAGTTATATAGTAAAAATGAAACGGAGCAAATAACGGTTTCCCAAAAATATATTTATTCACAAATATCTTAAGAACCCGACGTGATAGAGATAAACGGATTTCAGATTTGAAATCAGCGCAAGAAACTGACCTAAGAACACTTATTTTTATATAAGAAAGAAAAATGTTGTTTGTCAGTGTTATTAGATGATGATGAAACTGTTCTATCTCCCTCATCTTTCTTACAATAAATAGTAACTTCCTCACGTTTGCATGTACCAATCACTGTGAGATAAGGATTAAATATTTTAAGGTAAGCAATGAGTGCCCTAAACTGTACATTCTTATTAGTATTCTTTGCTCTACGACGATTCTCGTATGGTATATAATGGCTAATACATGTCCATTCATAAAGGTCTTGACTAGTCCTGGTCTAAACAGACAGAAAGAGAGCACATTTCATTAGCACTCGTGAAAGTGTACCGGATAACAACAACAAAACATAAAACAAATCATTGCAGGATGCACTGATACTGGTGCTGAGCTAACAAAGTCAAAAAAGTGTGACACAGTTTCAGAAACATAGAAGGGTAATATGCTTCCTTGTAGCATAGTTTGAGATGAAATAACTAATGGCCTGAGAGTGGTAATCCTGGCAGAGACAAAGGATTGCGACATTAACAGCATTAAAATATTTATGGATGCACACATACTTACTTACTTAGTCATTCCTCTTCTGCCGTGAGGTGTAAAGGTTTGGAAGAGAGAGAGCGCCATACTATCCTATCGGCCTGGCCTGGTTCCATTCTAGTCTTCGATCTTTCAGAGATTGTCTAATGTTGTCCTCTCAGCGGACTCTGAGTCATCCTGGAGGTCTAGATTTCTGGCTCTTAGCCTCCCATACCTGCAGTGGAAGCCGATCTTCTCCCACTCTGCAGACATGGCCAAACAATCTTAGTTGGGACCTGGATGCACACATACAAGGTAAAATAGATCTTAAACAATGTAAAAAAAAACATAGTCACAACTACATTTTTTCCACTCTTCATGCGGTCAACAACAAAACAAATCCACATCTCTCACTTCATTCTCACATTTTAGCAAAGGATTTAATTGTTATTTATTAATATTTTGAATTTTACTGTATATATAAATCCAGCATCCTCGACTCTTATAAATTTCCTTTTTTGCTGTTGTCTGTGAGTTGAGGAGATATCACTGTTGATAAAATCCTTCCTGTATGGCTCAGAGACATGGCATACTCCGTATACGATGGCCAGATGTAATAACAAATATACTGTAGAGCTAAGGAAAAGATGCGGGCAACAGCCAATACAAACAGAAATTAAGGTAAGAAAGTGGGGATGGATAGAACATACACTCAGAAGAGAAAAATCAAGTACAGCCAGAATTGCCCTTGACTTGAACCCACAGGGGAAAAGAAGAGTGGGGAGGCCAAAGAGAACTTGGAGGAGAACTGTTGAAGAGGAGGCTAGGGAAATTGGAATAACTTGGGCACACAGATGAAAAAGACAGCCCAGAATAAAAATCGATGGAGAGCAACTGTTTCTGCTCTATGTTCCACAGGGAACGAAAAGGAATGATGATGATGACTGTTGATAAAAACGTATAATTGTTTCTTTTGTTTTCATTCCTTCATGTTTAATATTTTACTATAACTAAATAATAAGGAGGGGGGGGGGGGGGGTAATGGATGATAAAGCAAAAGAAATAATAAAAACTAGTATTGAATGAGTTTTACAGCAGAATCATACATTAAAATTATGATACATTTTGGATAATATCCTTCATCAGTCACAAAAAGGAGACAAAGATGATAAATATAGACAAGCAATGAGAAACTGAAAAAATAACATAATGATCAAGAGGGAAAAATAAAATAAACAGATAAAGAACAGCAACACAGCAAAGTATAGATTAAGTGAGAAAGAACATGGCAAACTCAGTGTAAAACGTGATATGAAATAAGCAATGCAAATAATACAACAGGAAAGAAATATAATTGGCTTACTTACTTACTTAGTCGTTCCTCTTCTACCGTGAGATGTAGAGGTTTGGAAGAGAGAGCACCAGACTATCCTATCGGCTGTCTTCCTCCTGGCCTGGTTCCATTCTAGTCCTCGGTCCTTCAAAGATTGTTTAATGTTGTCCTCCCAGCGGACTCTGGGTCGTCCTCGGGGTCTGGATCCTTGGCTCTTTGTTTCCCATGCTTGTCGTGGTATCCGATCTTTTCCCATTCTGCAGACATGGCCAAACCATCTTAATTGGGACTGTTCTACTTGGGTCTGCAGGGGGTAGGATTTAAGGCGTTGATGTATCGTCTTGTTGCGTACCATGTCTCGTCTTGTTACTTCAACCACCTTCCTCAGATACCTCATTTCTGAGGTTTGGATCTGGCTTTTATGGGTTGTAGTCATTGCCCATGACTCGCATCCATATGTCAAGACTGGGACATAGGTGGAGCGGTATACAGCCATCTTCGTTTTCTTGCCAACCTCTCTCTTGCTGAGGAATCCTCGGTTTATGGCCTGAAAAAGTCTCCCAGCTGCTGCTTTTCGAGTGGCCAACTCTTCTTTGATGCCTCCCTTTCGGTCTATAATAGCTCCGAGGTATTTAAAGTGGTCGACCTGCTCCAGGACCTGTTCTCCCAGCTTAATCTGATGTCTTCTTTCTTCTCGTGATATCACCATGGATTTTGTTTTACAGCTGCTTATGACCATCCCTCTCTTCTCCAGCTCTTCCTTCCAGACTTGCAGGTTGGATTGGAGATGTGCCTCTGATTTAGCAATCAGGGCAACATCATCAGCAAATGCCAGCTCCGAAATATAGACCTGTCTCATCTTCAGTACCCCACTGAATACTTTCTTGTTCTCTCCTTACATGCCTTGATGACATCGTCCATGAGGAGTATGAAAAGATAAGGTGACAGGATATCACCTTGTCTTACACCAGTGGTGGTCCTGAACTCTTCTGACTTATGGTTTGCTGTCCTCACATAATTTCTGCAAGACTTGTAGAAGCTCTGTATAGCATGAATCAGAGGTGCTGGAATATTCTTCCTTGCCAAACAGTCCCCAAGTTTGCTCCAGGGGACCCTGTCAAACGCCTTTTCCAGATCTATGAAACAAAGATGGATCTCACTCTTATACTCAAGGGCCTTTTCACTCAGCTGTCTGAGTGTGAAGATTAGGTCTTGAGTACTTCGGTTTGGTCGGAATCCGCACTGGACCTCATCCAATTGTGGCTCAGATAGGCGTCGGAGTCTCTGCTCTAGGATTCTAGAGTAGATTTTACCAGGGACACTGAGAAGGGATATGCCTCTATGGTTTCCACACTGTCGATTGTCGCCCTTTTTGAAAATTGGTGTTATGATGGCAATCTCCCAATCCTTTGGTATGGTCTTGTTGCACCACGCTGCCTGTAGGACCCTTAAGAGTAATAGGTTGCCTGATGCTCCCATGTACTTAACCATTTCTGGTGTTATACCATCATGCCCTGCTGCTTTGCCCATCTTGATTTTCTCCAGTGCTGCCTTCAGTTCTTCCATCTTTATGTCATCTTCATCACCATTTGTTTCATCTTCTGCGCTAGTGGTTATCGTTTCTGATGCTTGACTTTGCTCACCATCCAGTTCTGAGAAATATTCTTTCCATCTTTCCATTACTTCCTTCGGGGCAGTAAGCAATTTGCCTTGCTTGTCCTTTATAAATTTGAGAGGGCATTGTTTTTCCTTCCTCATGTTCTTTAGGGTCTTATAGAACAATTTCTGGTTTTCTTGTGCATCTTTTTCTAGCTTTTCTCCAAATTCTTCCCAGGACTTCTGTTTTGCTGCTAGCACTTTGTTCTTTGCTTCTGTTCTGAGTGTCACATATTCTCTATATTTTTACATTTGTCCTGTTGTGTTTTTAGCTCCTAAGCATTGTTTCCATGCCATTTTCTTCTCTCTTATTTTCTCTTTGACTTCCTCTGTCCACCAAGGTGTCCTCTTTCTCTTGTTCCCAAATCGGACTTCACCGCATGCTTCTGCAGCAGCTGTCTTTATGATATCCTTGAATTTAATCCAGAGGGTTTCCAAGTCATCAGGTTGTTCTTCTGTGTTGTTCACCTCAGCAGCAATAAGCCCCTGATATCTGGTCTTAATTTCTGGCTCTTTCAGCTTGTAGGTCCTAATGCTCATTTCTCCTGCTCGTTTACTTGGTTTCTTGTGTGATGTTGGGCAGTTCCTAGGCTGAGCAACTCTTTCAGTTGTTCGTTTGATTGTTAGCAGGTAGTGATCACTTCCAATCTCTGGCCCCCTCCAGACTCTTGCATCTCGGACATATTTGAATGAGCTTCTCCGAACAATGGCATAGTCAATCACTGACTTCTCATTCTTTGTTGGTTCACATCTAGTGTATGCATGTATGCGCTTATGGGGGAACTTTGTGTTTGTAATGATCAGATTCTGCTCACTGCAGAATCTAAGGAGTCGCTTTCCATTGTCATTGAGAGTATCTTTTCCATATCTTCCGATAACTCCACCCCATCTAGCATGGTCATTTCCAACTCTGGCATTAAAATCTCCGAGCATGATAACTTCATCTAGGCAGTCATCCACTGTCCTTTGAAGCAACTCGAAGAATTCCTCCTTGACCTCTGCTCTCTCATCCTCATTTGGCCCATACACTATGACCAGGTTGACTATGGTTTCTCCTTCTTTTAGTTTTACAACCATAATGCGATCCGAGACAAAGTTCCATCCCTTGATACTATCTTTTTGATTTTGGGCCACAATGCAACCCACGCCCCCTTTAGCTCTTTCAGATATGGGTACACCACTGTAGAGCAGCGTGTTACCATCGAGATCCATGACTCCTTGTCCTTTTTTCTTTGTTTCCGTTATAGCCAGGATTTCTAGTTTTGCTTTCCTCATCTCTTCCACCAGCTCCTCTTCCTTCCCATTTATACTTCTTGTGTTCCAAGTTCCATAAGTCGTAGTCCGTTCCAGTTCGTCGCCTTTAGAATCAGTCCAGTTTTCTCTCTTGTATTGCTCGTAATCGTGATTTAAAGCAAACAGGTGATTGGCCTGTTGTGCCTTTGCATGGAGGAGGGGCCGCCCTCCGCATAGGCGGAGTTGAAATATAATTGGCAATTATGATTTTCCCTATTTACAATGATTTGACAGGTGTGATGCCACTTTCCCTTATCGGCAGTTGTACGTATTATTTGGAACTGAAAACAAGATATACAGGGTGGTCATAAAGTCTTTCCCTGATTTCAAAAATTTATTTTTAAAAAAGTATTCTGTGCAGGGACACTTGGTTTTTGGGAAATTATTCCAGAACTAAAACAGTTTTTTATGCTATTTGTAGATTTCAACATTTGCGATTTTCAACACTAATATTCGAGGGATTGTAAGTTCTCTTTAGGCACGATAGGTTGATTTCTGAGGACTGCGTTGAAACGCCGTGCGCACTGCGTCCACAGTTTTTTCACTCACATGAGGCCTACCTGCTCTGGTCATGTCACCGACGCTGCCAGGTCCATAAACTTTATATACCAAGCTTTGATGCTTTTAACATCTGGAGGATCTCGTAAAAATTTGAAATCAGGGAAAGACTTTATGACCACCCTGTATATCCTAATTATTACCCATCAGAGGTTGAACGGGATATTTTTCATCATTAAGTTAAAAAATATCAACACAAAGAAAATCAAATAGTAAAAAAAAATTATAGAACAGAACGACCTGACACAAATTGTAATCCATCACCGTAAGACAAGTCAATACTGCCTCTAAAACGAGAAGAGTTCCAACATCTCTGACTTATAAATGTGACTGTGTGTTACTTGGGTATAACTGAATCACTAGCTCGGGCGTTGGCGTAGCTGGCGAGTCCTTTTTAGGGCTTTACGCTAGCAGATAGATAATGGTTGTCCTTTTCAGGACTTAGTATCTATCAATGCTGATCGGGTTAGCAGTCAACAGAGTTGACTTTTTTTTGGATGGTAAATGCGCTCTGATATAACCAAATAGGTTGAAAGGAACGCACTTCGACAGAAGTAGGCAAAACCGAACCAAAAAAAAAAGTAGTTATGAATTTTACTATATTTTACTATCAAGAAAATGAGGGCAGAATTTAACAACATAAACACTACCACAAGTGGCTTGGAACTCTGTTCACTGTGACCTTAAGCTGTTAAAAGCGGCGCCCAGATTTGAGTAGCAATAAAAAAAAATATACGGGAACACTTCTCAATCTAGTCCAAATTTTAATTTACCAAGGAAGAGATATTTTTTTTTTTAATGTGAACTGTTGTTGAGCTTGTAAAATTATTAATATTATATTCATATTTCTGGTGTTTTAAAGTTAGTTACCAGACTGTGTCAACGTGTTTACGATGGCAAACAGAAATAAGGTCACAAAAAACGCTTGTATGCCTCGCCCAACTGCTGAAAAAGCTAGAAACATATCTAACTAACAGTTTTTTTTAAAGTCTAGCTATGATGAGTACAAAGAAAAAAATCATGGACGGTGATTCAAATTTGATTCAAACGGCAGCTATGACCAAAGTAGGGCTGATGCAAGCAGTTAAAAAATAGCCAAAATATTAGCAAGTCATAGCACATTTGTATTACTTTTTTTTGCCCTGAATAGCCCCATCTGCAGCCAAAGCACCATTTTAAATTTTACTTTACAAATGATCCTTACAATGATGTACTACAAATACGCTATAGATACTGATAGTGTTTTTTGAAAAGTGTATTTGTTTACAAAAATTTTTTCTACTTTTTTTTTAAAAGTAGAATGGATATGATTACCTAAGTTACTGATGGTGTAAATATAAGTGAATTTAGGTTTTTGTGGGCTTTCCACCATTATTATTGGATGTTTTACTTGATAATTACCCAGCACATTGCATTACATGCCTTAGAAAATCAGATTTTGATGACAAGTTAACAAGTTTTAACAATGTTTAATGCTGTTTTCTCTGATAATCACTTTATATTATTTCTAATATCTAGAATATGTTACAAATATACCATTCTTTTAGTTTGTTTAAACAATACATTTTTTTATTTTCAAAATGACAATCTCGTTAATTAAAAACTGTTAAAATTTAGAAAATTAAAGCGTATAGTCAAAATAAACCTTGAAATTGAAAACTGAACACGATTAATTATGCATTAGAATGTTGTACAGTTCGGTCGTTAATGTGTTAAGAAAGGGAATTGTGGCATTAACACTAAAAATCATGTCAGTGTATTCTGACAAGGAGAGCTAAATAAACAAAACAAAAATTAAATTAATTATATACACTTTGATGATTTTATGGACATCCTGTGGAACAGCAAACAATATATAAAAATAAAAATGTTAAAATTTAAATGACAAATAAATAATAAACAATGAAAATTGGACACAGGGAAAATAGCAAAACTTCTAAGACAGGCATATAAAAGAACTCTAGTGGAAGAAATATTTAAATAGGCCTAACACAACCACACATTTGTTAAAAACAAAAATAAACAGATCTATAATATTGACAAACATAATATATTTAAAGCAATATCAACAGAACCACAAATTAATTCTACATAAAACATCTAAGGTAATAGCCCTCAGCTGCTTATTTTCCTGGTGCTCCTTTCAGTGTTCTTTTCTCTTCTGCTTGTTGTGACAGCCTCTTTTCGCTATTATAATTAATGATAATACTAATTGACCAAGATTTTAACGAATGCTGATATATATATTTATATACGATATGTTTAAAATCATTTATCACAAATTCCAATATTTCAAAAAATCTGAAAAATGAAAGGCATTTTTTTTAAAAAAAACCTAAATAACAAATATGTGTTTTTGTGGTGCCCACTAGTGTGTAAAACATGACCTAACCATATGCTTATAGCCAGTTTCATCATGATTCTGGTCTGTGTGTTTTATTCTAATATGAGAGCACAAGTACAATACATGGACAAGTTGAAGTAAGCACTAGACCTTACAAGAACATCAGCAAATGTTAATGATTGAGAGTTGGACTACCTCTTGATCACAATGAACTAGTCCAGGGGTTCTCAACCTTCTTCTGCTCATGGCCCCCAATCTGAGCCACGTCTTACGATCAACACAAAGTAGAAGTATAAAACAATAGACAAGTCAGTCAATGATATATTCGGTTGGCCGTGTCCTCAGAAGAGACCCTGATGCCATTACAAGAACAGCTATGCTTTGGACCCCTGAAGAAAAATGAAAGAGAGGCAGACCAAAAACAACCTGGCAGAGGACTGTGGAGGCTGAGATGCAAAGAATGAACCAGAGTTGGGGGCACTGTACGAAGGATGGCCGCCGACCGAGCAAAGTGGAATCAATTTGTTGTTGCCCTACAAGACGCCACTAGGCGTGATGGCCACTGAATGCTTTGACGGTCGGCTGCTAAGGATCAAAGAAGAAGAAGAAGAAGTCAGTCAACGGCCACACAATCATTGTTCTGATATTTGTAGATGCTTATTATTTACCTGAAACTGAAAGCTGGAAACAGGATTATGGTTAGTGATTTCATATTAGGATTTAGCCCAACGCTTAATATGCAGAGACAGAAAACTAGTATCTTAATTCTATTTTTCGCTTTAGAAAAAATAACCTGTGACATTCACTGAAGCCACATATTTTTAAAAAAAGCAACAACAACAAAAAAAGTTATGGATCAAGAGTTAGTCTAATAGTGAGTTGGGCAACATCTGAAATTAAAACATTCCTGGTTTCTGAAACATAAACATCCCAAAGTATTTCAGATAAAAAGTTATGGACCTGTATATGTGTGTGTATATCTATGTGTGTGTATATCTATGTGTGTGCATGCATATATACAATTACATACAAACATGCAAATATACATACATATGCACACATACATACATATGCACACATACATACACACACATTTCACCACCCATGCTCGCACCCTAGAGAGGACACTCCAGCTTTACCCTATGGTGTTGGCACATTACGGGAAGTAGCAGTTACGGTTGGGTGACCACACCTGACGTTTAAAGACGTATGCAAGAGAGAAATGAAGGCACTGGACATAAATCCAGCAACCTGGGAGGATGAAACTGCTGATCACATCAAGTGGCGACGCTCCCTAAAGTGCCACATCAGATTGGTCAAAAATAAGCTCTCACAACAAGCAGAAGAGAAAAGAGCCCTCCAAAATGAACAAGCAAAAAAAAAAAAAAAAACAGCTGAGGGCTATCACCTCAGGGGCACATTTTCATAGTCAATTATGACTGAAGGGCTATCACCTCAGGGGCACATTTCCATAGTCAATTATGACTGAAGGGCTATCACCTCATGGGCACATTTCCAGTCAATTATGACTGAAGGGCTATCACCTCAGGGGCACATTTCCAGTCAATTATGACTGAAGGGCTATCACCTCAGGGGCACATTTCCATAGTCAATTATGACTGAAGGGGACTATTATATTATACTATAGTATAATGTTATTCATGCAGGTTCCAATAAGTGTATAGTACACCACACATACACATATTTATAATTATGTATGTGTTTGAGGTGTATATTTATGTATATTACTACAGCTTACAGAATCTCTATAATCACGACACTATAATGCTAGATACAAATAATCTTGAAATCCATTCCAGAATGTCTTTAAATTTGCGTAACTTTCACCTACATATCAGTAGCCCATTTTAAAATAGTATGTGAAATATGATCTTTGGATGTTGAGAACAAACTCACTGTTCATTACTACTGCTTCTCTTACATCTTGTCAGAAAAAATTAATTTTTTCATTTCATGGCAACCTTATCATGACTGTTTGGCGCTGACTTCTTATTGGAACCTGAACAGTGGCGACTTCATGCTCTGTGAGGAATGCAAAGGATGATGATGATTTCTTAAATCAGTTTGCAGGAACTAAAACAATATGGCTTCACACAAGACTTATGATGTTTAACTCTTCTGTAACGACATTGTTTTTCTATGGCAATGAAATGTGGAGATATACAAAAAAATTATTATTGTAGAATTTTTGGCAATATACTTAGTACACAAGTCAACAATTTCATCCAGAAACATATGTGAATTTGATAAGGATGAAAGTTATGCAGAGAACAACCTAGACAATAAATAGATAACAATCCTGAAGATTATTCAAGAGCATTTCCCTTGTCTTATGGTTTTTTTTAGAAATGTGAGTTAGCCAGGTAGCTAACTGACTTCTGCCCAGTAGCAGGAAGGTGTTACTGTTACTGAATGAAGAGTAAATACCTGGGATAATTTTACAAAGTTTCTTCCCGTCTAGTCTTTATTGGGTTGTCTTTCAAGTGATGATGCTTTATCTCAATAAACAACTTTTGCTGCCATTAATTCTTAGCTTATTTCTCATTCAAACTAATAAGTTAAAGCTTCACCAGAAGAAAACCAACAACAAATGTCCACCATACAAAAATCAATTCTCCATCTCTAAATTGGCTTCTTCCAGCTGCTCTAGTCCCTTGGCTAAAGATCTTCAGTTTCCAGCGTCCAGCTAAACCAGTTTCATCTGGCCTGAACCGGATCACAGCTCGATGCTGATTGCTGATAAATTGCTTGTTTTTGTCATGTCCACATATGTGACCTAAATAATCATTAGGAAATCCGCCAGTGTCACCTGTCAAAAGAGTCAAGTGAAGACATCTTGTAAACTGCAAGGATACTCATAAGTTAAGGTACAAAGTATGAAAAGTAAAAGGCCAAGAGTACATAAAAACTACAGACACTTGAGAATTGTTTTGTTAGAAAGGAGAAATAAAAAAAAAAGGCTAAGTGGCTGTAAAAGGTAAAGGCAGTCCTATAGGATTCCAGGACAAGGACTGTATGATAATGCTATCAGTAGGCTTCCTCAATGTGTGTCCTATTCATCGTTAGCTTCTTCTTCTCATCTCTTATTATGCTAGCCATTGTCTGGTTCTTATAATCAGGATTATAACAGGCACTACCGTACCATTCAAAAGGCTTACAAATCAACCAATGAATGGCAGACTGATAGGATATGGCTGGAGTAGACAGCAGAGAAGCTGCTTCGCACAAAAGGCTAAAAATAAAAGCTAAAAGTAATCTCATAGCAGATCCTGCCGTTGGGTAGTGAAGTGTTAGAGACCACCTTACTATATCCAGCATCAAGACGTCAGGTGACCAGTTCCTTTCCTTGCTGCCTTTTCCTACACTAAATTAAGAGCAAACTCAGGTACCCATTTATAGCTGGGTAGACTGGAGTGTGTCGACTCCGTGAATCAAACCCAGCACCTTTGCAGCGTAAGACCAGCACTCTAAACACTCTGTCAATAGGATGCCCTAAAGACATCAAAGATGCTGCTAAGAAATTGAACAAAATTAGAAGCACTCTGGGAGCCGCGCTGGTGTAATGGTTACAACACTGCGCTGGCAACTGGGTGATCCAGGTTCAATCCTGGGCGAGCACATTTGAGGGAGGGTCATCGACCGGGACTTGGACTGGATTAATTCGAGCCCTGGCTAAGACATTTGAGGGAGTGTCGTCGACCAGGGACTGGAATAACCTGAACGGCTACTAAGCCGATCCAGCTCTAATGGATACACTCCGAAGACGGCGAGTATCGCCTGAATGGCGAGTGGACACCTGTCACTGTACAGAGAAAAAGGGATACTCACATAAAAATCAGTCTCAGGTTAGATATACTAACCGGAGATTCTCACCTCGAGTAATAGGGGGTGTATGATATAAAAAAAAAGAAAGACGCACTCTGAAATTAAAATAACAACAAAATCACAGAATGAAATGTATGGCAATTGATACACAGCAGGATCCTATTACAAACCATTGTTATAACCTGGCCAAAGATACCAGTGAATGTGGTGATCACAAGAATGTTAAGTGTTATTAATTACACGACCAAAGTATTATTAAGAATGTCAAACTATCAGTAATACAATTTTACCAACTGGTGTGTCAAGCATGGTTCACTGGCATATGCAGCACTCACGTAAATCTGTGGTGTTAAAACTCCCTGCTAACTTACTTAGTCGTTCATCTTCTACCGCGAGGGGTATTGGAAGAGAGGGCACCATATTATCCTATCGGCTGAATTCATCCTGGCCTGGTTGCATTCTAGTCCTCGATTCTTCAGAGATCGTATAATGTTGTCTACCGAGCAAACTCTGGGTCGTCCTGGAGGTCTGGATCCCTGGCTCTTAGCCACCAATGCCTAACATGGCAGCCAATCTTCTCCCATTCTGCAGACATGGTCAAACCATCTTAGTTGGAACTGTTGTACTTGGGCCTGCAGGGGTTTGGTTTTTAGGCCTTGATGTATCGTCTGGTTGCAGACCATATGTCTTCGTGCTACTTCAACCACCTTTCTCAGATACCTAATTTCTGAGGTTCCCAGCTAACTTACCATTATATATTTGTATAATATCCTCACATCGATGACTGAATTCTAAATCAACTGCTTCAATGACAATCACATCTTTTGGGTTCTTTGCTGTCAGTTTGTATGTGCAGTCATAATCCCTGCCAAAATATGAAAAACAGAGAACACATATGTCAAAATGATCAGGTAGACGGCACAAATGATATTTTCCCTCGAGACATTTCAGTAGAAATAATAATATTCAGCTAAACAAAAAAATTTACTCGTAGATTTAGTGCAACATTTGGATGAAGTAACAAGAAGAGACATGGTACGCCACCAGATGATACATCAAGGCCTAAAAACCCAACCCATGCAGACCCAAGCAGAACAGTCCCAACTAAGATGGTTTGGCCATATCTGCAGAATGGGAGAAGGTCGGCTACCATGGCAGGTATGGGAGGTTAAAAGCCAGGGGTCCAAACCTCCAGGATGACCCAGAGTCCACTGGGAGGACAGCATCAGACAATCTCTGAAGGACAGAGGACTAGAATGGAACCAGGCAAGGAGAAAGACAGCCGATATGCGCTCTCTCTTTCAAAACTCTACACATCACAGTAGAACAGGAACAACTAAGCAAGATTTAGTGCAGCACAAAATAGTAAATTCTAAACTCTAGCCTTTCAAAAATTACAAGGCTTTACAAGATCTTGAAAACTGAACCAAAAAAAAAAAATTTTTTTTTAAAGAAATATTTTGATTTTTATTAAAGATAACTGAGTTCCGGTCAATGGCCTTTTAAGCTAAATAATTCCATCTCTTTTTTTTTCCAATAAAATATTACAGTAGCTGGAAAATGAACCAAATCTTCCCAAGTAGAAAAGATTGCAGCACCACAATTACATATTTATGCTCTGTCTGTTTTCTGAGACGATTAAGGGAGAATAGTAATACTGCTACCTCCAGGATGTCATAAGAGGAAACAAATGTGAGGTAGTGTATGGGCTGGCCACCTCATCATCTAAAACAAACTGCAATTAAAAAAAAACCACCACTGTAGGAGAACATGAATGCTTGGTGGCAACTTCCTGTCAGCGGGCCAACTGGAGTTGTGACTTCATTGTTCCAAAGGGAATACAGAAAAATTATGATGATGAATGCATATGCATCATAAGACGAATTATGGCACACAGACATACATAAAGGGATGGAAATTAAGAACATCAATTCCGGGATAAAATAAAGGCACAGTAAATGGATCAGCTGCTTACCATACTTCAAAATGAGACTGATAGCCATTATAAGCAATGAACTTTGACCCCAAATGGACAAAAAAGAAGAAGGTAAAGTATGTAGACAGGTAATTGATACAGAGCTATAAAGTAAAAGACAAACAAAATAGAACACAGAAGCGCAGAACTGGTTTGTTTTTTTTAAACATGTTTGCTACTTTTTCTTCATAGCACGCCTCATTCAATCACTTACCATATACATAGATCTGTTGATTATATCAAGACACGTTTCATTTAGTCTAATATTTTCTTTATTGTATATATTCTATGCTCAGTACTGTATTATTCCTCACGATGGTGTTATTACATTTTAGTTATAATTCAAACTGTTGTGTTGTTCAGAAGCTTGGCTGTATCTCTGTCTTACACACTCCCAGTCGTTACCATATACATGGATCTGTTGGTTATATCAGGACACGTGTTATTTAGTCTGATATTTTCTTTATTGTGTATATTCTATGCTCAGTACTGTATTATTCCTCACGATGGGTGTTATTACATTTTAGTTATAGTTCAAACTGTTGTGTTGTTCAGAAGCTTGGATGTATCTCTGTCTTACACACTCCCAGCCGTTACAAGAACCTATCATTACAGCATATCCTGTTCTGTACATGTATAAAGCAGTATTTTTGTCAGTTCATTTCCTCCATGAGTTTGTGGTAGATCAAGGATTTCTTTGAAATCACCATCATCATTCTTACTCTTGACCTACCAATGAAGCACAGGCCTTCAATCAGGTCACATTAAGCTTTGCTTACTGTGCCATTTGCTGAAGATCTTTCCATGTCTACTTTACCACTTTTAAGTCTATCTTTAATTCCCTCAGATTATTTCATCTTTCACAACAGGATTGGAGTGGCTAAGAAGTATGACATCTGCCTCGAATTCTTAAGGTACCGGGTTTGCTTCCCAGCACAGGAAATGTAATTGATGGAAATGTTTTTTAGCACCAGTTGTTCCTAATGATGTCATTACCCCCCTTCCTCCCCTCCCCACCTGATCTCCTTGGTGGTGAGGTCGGATACTTAGTCTTCTTGGATATAATAGGAAGTCCCGTGTGCAAGGTGCGCACGTTAAAAATCCCTTGGCAGCTGGAAATTGAACAGAGTAGGCCATTTGACTGGTGCCGTGGCAAAATTACGAAACCTACCCACCTGTGTGATTCCTGTCTACACACACTGAGATTCTCACCAGTGCTAAGGAGTTCGTGTACTGTGCTAAAAATCTCCCTGTGTGATCTTCTTCTTCCTCGTTCGTCCTGAAAAGGACGTTGGTTGCGTTGTGTCTGTTTACACTGGAGCTGCGATATCTGCGCTTTTCGGCCGACACATCCGAATTCTCACGACATTTTTTGGGACTGGGTTTGCCTTCCCTCTTCGATCCCTACTCTCTCAGCCAGACTGCAGTGATGCAGCCTGTTTCCAGGACCACCACTTGGAGGTGGAGTAGGGTCTTGGTCAGCTCTGTTTGCTGACCCTGACGCAAGCAGTCAAGCTATGGGTCGCTGACTGCATTCTCTATTGCTGCATCTTTGGGTCTCCCTGTGTGATCTAAGGGGGAGGAGATCAGAGCACTCATGGAGTTGTCCATGTGCACGGACAATGGCCATTAAAACCAAAACCAAACCAAGTATATCTCCAAGTCCCTGGGATTCATTCATCTGTATTAAGCTTCAGGTCCACAAGGAGCTTAGGCTTACAACAAATCCACGTTAAACAACAAATCCACGTTAAATCTTTGTGCCCTACACAATCTGTTCAAGGGTTTTGAATGACTTCTTTATCTCTTTTATGACCTTCTCCAGTTCCTTTCCTCCTCTGTTTTTAGGTTTCCCTCTATATTTATTTTACCCTGTGGATTCCAGAATAAGGACTGCCTTGTAATAGTCTCAGTGTGTCTCCTCAAAGTGTGTCCTACCAATGTCATCTTTTCTTCACCTCTTGTTCAACTGGTACTTGCGTGGTCCTGTCCATCAGTTCTGTACTGGTGATCCTTTTATTCCATTTTAATCCTTCTATTATGTGCAAGCACCTATTTATGAATGTTGCATAACTTTTTGCTTGTCAATTTTGTTGATCTCCATATTTCAGATCGTGTCAATTTTGTTGATCTCATTTCCGAGCTTGTCAATTTTGTTGATCTCCATATTTCAGATCGTGTCAATTTTGTTGATCTCATTTCCGAGCTTGTCAATTTTGTTGATCTCCATATTTCATAGCTTGTCAATTTTGTTGATCTCCATATTTCACAGCTTGTCAATTTTGTTGATCTCCATATTTCAGAGCTTGTCAATTTTGTTGATCTCCATATTTCAGAGCTTGTCAATTTTGTTGATCTCCATATTTGTCACATAATGGTTTGTGCATGTATTTATGTGCTCTCTCACACCTTCAGCCCCTCCGGCAGTATCATCTCTTTTTCTTCATTTTCCTCACTGATCTTCTTATTATTTGGCATATTTTATGCCCTACATTCTTTCTGTGACTACTCCCAGACTGCTTACGTTACGCCAAGACTCGTGATACTACCACATTTATTGAACTGGTCAGCGAGCGATATTCTTATCATGAAAAGCCGGCTCGCCACCTTTGATACAGACGGCAAACGTGAAGAGAAATAGCAACCTTGACATAATTCATTTCCGGGGCCAGCGACAATCAGGCAATTAACACATGGGTTGCGGTCTGTATATCTGAGGAAACCATATTGTTTGTCTGAGCGGCCGGCGATCCTTTTATTTGACTGTCTGGAGAACGCACGATCACAGACGATAATGAGATAATCATTTCACTGGACCATCCCTGGCTGTGATTATCGCAGGTAATCTGTCTGGCGAGTCAATATTTGAAGGTAGCATCTGGACATCAAATAGGTTCCCAGACTTGTTGTGAGTTGGCGGAAATATTCCCGCACGTTTTGAAAGAGGTCACGCATTGGAATATTAAATGTAATATTTTAAACATGCGTGGGAGAATATGAATTTAAACAACTGGACTGAAGTGAGAGCCGGAATACACATTGAATTTCATTGGAAATTTCGGCTGAAGTACCATCTGTGTTTTGAACTGAAAATGAGAGATATAATCTAGCGAAATCAGAGACACAGAACACAGACAGCTTCGCAACTTCAAATGTCAATGCCCATTTCTCCAAATCTGTCCATGTTGCTGCAAAGATATATGTACCAGTCCAAATCTTGTAAGGGTTTTCCAATAAAGTACAATCTGGCTCCCATTTGCCACATTTATTCTCATAATATCTGTGACTTTTCATAACATAGTTACAGCGACTTCTCACTTTGTCGTGTATCTGGTATTAGTTATGGAATAGAAAGTCAAGAAATAAGGTGGAACTGAGGACAAGATTCAGACAAGGTGCCAATGGAACAAGAGATGAGAAGATGTTGGCAATGGACTGGACACACACTGAGGAGATCTGTTAATAGCATTACCAGGCTATACTTGTTATGTAATCTCCAGGGTAAGAGAAGGAGAGATAGACTGTAAAACACATGGAGAAGAGAATAGGAAACAGAAATTAAAATGTTGAGGAAGACATGGACAAACTTTGAGATGATGATAGGTGACAGGGAGACTTGGTATTTGTTTGTTGATGATGATAGGTGACAGGGAGACTTGGTATTTGTTTGTTGAAGGTCTATGCTTGTTAGTGAGCTAAGCGGTATTAAATTAATTAAAGTAATTGGTGCAAATCAAGAAATCGAGGAAAACCTAACTCATCACAGTACATAATAAAGAAGATAATAATAAACAATAATATGTGAAAAAAACAGCAAGCTAGTAAAGGACCAACTGAGAACAAATTAGAGTAACAAAAAAAAATTCACATGTTGTACAGGCCAACAAAAAAATTAAGTCAGATAAACACAAACACACACATCAAACAAACACAAATGACTCACAGTGGATAGAAATGAGGGTAGTTTGGTGAAGTTAATTCTTGTACATGAGTCATCACTAATATTTCCTGAGGCTTTGAACAGTCTTTATTTCCTGGTGTATAAAAATATTCCTGTTAAGACATCAGAATTTATACAGTAATATTCCTTTAATTCTAATTCTACTTGGCTCTGATCACATTTTTATAATCACTTTACTTCTTGCTGTACAGTAAGAATTTCAAAATTAAGACAAATTAATGAATAGAGAAAAAATCAGAACTTAAAATTGAAGACACTATTTTACAGAATTTTTATTTAATGGTGAAAATATCCTGCTGGACCAGGCTGAGTAATCACAGACAGTTAAAATAAAAACTGTACAAAAAAAAAAAAAAAAAAAAGGATTTAGCAATTTCTTTTATTTGTACAGTTGTAGAATGTACAGATCTTTGAAGGACCGAGGACTAGAATGGAACCAGGCCAGGAAGAAGACAGCCGATAGAATAGTCTGGCGCTCTCTCTTCCAAACCTCTACACCTCACGGTAGAAGGGGAACGACTAAGTAAGTAGAATGTACATAACTTATTAAATATTCGAACCTGACAGTACGAATTAATCTGACAATTGCCATTTTTCTTCTTCTTTGTACACTCTCAAACATCTACTTGAATGTTTTCACAGAAAGTAGTAGTTAGCTTGAGGCTATTTGCGTCTCCGTATAGCTTTTCCACCAATGGTACTGGTGACAGCCATATATGCTTTCTCTGTTGCTCACATGTTGGGCATCTTAGAAGCAGATGTTCAGCAGCCATTTTATCTGTGCCACAGTTACACTGATCGGTAGTTCCTATCTTTAGTTTGTGGAATAGATGGTATCCTAATCTGTTGTGTTCCATGCCGAGTCTGAAGATTACCACTTGTTCTCTTCTGTTGAGCTGATAGTATGCATCATTTTGTGTGTGACCTGGATGCTCTGCATCCAATTTGTTTCTGTATCTGATTCTGATAAAACTCTTTCCCTCCTCAAACGCTATGTTTGCATCAGGCTACGGTAGCTGTTGAGTCTTTTTGCACACCATATAGATCGATTTCTGAGATCAAATACTGCACAAAAAGACATCATTTTGAATTGTATGCGTATCTGCGCATATGACGTGAGCATATTTGTATTAATAACTTGAGCAGTGTGTTTACCAAGTGTTTAGAAGACGGCTGTGTCTGGTGTGTAGGATTGTTTTTGAATGGATTTATAATCTCCTGCATTTGGATTAATGGAACATGTCCCAATAGAGTGATACGAGGAATCATATATAGTTATAGGAGAATTGCATTGATTTATGAATAATACAGAAGTGTCTTGAACAAAGCTCATAAATATGTAAACGCGGTTTGAACTAATATTGATAACATGTGTGTGGAAATGGACTGTAAGTTATGAATATGATTATACTTGACACATGGAGTATCGTTATAAAGTAAAGGAGATGTCAATGTATTTGTGCATTAAAGAAATATTATTTGAAATGATATGCGCGTCTATGAGGACTATGATCGTCGTTTGATAATGACGTTGGCCGTTCTGATTGTTGCCGTTTTTTTTTTACATACCCCTAACCTCAAAACGCGAAATGTCTCCATCTTAATAGAGATGACCGTATCAGTAGCTTTACACCTTCCTTTGCCAATCTGTCGGCCTCTTCATTGACATGGATGTTACAATGAGATAGGATACATTAGATAAAAGTAAATGCACTTTTGAATTGTTGACACAGTTTGTGGAGCCCTCTTAGGCCATCCAGGTCTGCATTATTTTGGCTTTTCAGCATTGCAATTACTGACAGTGCATGTGTGAAGAAAGCAACTTGTCTCTCTGTGCTTTCGTCTGTCATTATAACCTCTGCTACATAAAGAAACATTACCCACACAACACCTGGACCCATGCAAACACAGATGTATCAGCTGCAAATGCAACAAAAAAATGGAGGTAGAGGTGTCTTTCTGAGCTTAAGCACTGATGCAGAAAAGAAGCTGTCAGTGGCAACAGGGCAATTCTCAAGTAACTTCAGAGTTGCCATTTTGATGTGTTAACTCTAAAATCACATGTCACTATTTATCCTGCTCTAAGCTGCACGCACTGTTATTTTTAGGCAAAATTTACCCATTTTTTCTCCATTACAAATTAAAATTTATTCATACATTAGTTATAACTCATTACATATTATCACCTCTGTTATTTATAAATGCATAAAGTTTTAAAGTCAAAACACTGTGTAATGCCAACATCATTGTTTAATTGTTTTAATTAATCTTACTCACACAAATAACATTAGTCTTATCTAAGAAATCATTTTTTGGGCTAACTTTAACACAATAATAACAGACAAACACCAACTGAATTTTTTTTTTTTAAACGACAAAATAAAAATCATTCTTTTTTGTTAATCACTACAAAGTCTGGGGCAGAGGAACAATTTTTTTTAAACAAAATTCAGAAAACCTATAAACCACTGACGAAGTTCGGGTTTCAGGATTACATATCTGGAATATCTGCTCCATTCAGTTATCAACGAAATTAATGCGCTAAATGAACTGCATGTTAAGTAATTGTCATCAATATTTACATCATAACAAATACACACACTTACAGATACACACAAGGATATCTTCACTAACTTACGAGGCACGGCATAGTATGTTAGCCGAACAAAGCCCGAGTCTGCAACATCATCACTGTTAAACAGAACCAGCATGCTGTTACCTAAGTTAGAAAATAACATATTGATAATATACATATATCGTATTTACCGGCCTACGGGATGCGCTTTTTCCCCTTAATATTTGTCTCAAAAACGGGATACGTCTTATTTCAGCCGAATTAGTAGCTGGTTTCCAAAAGAGGCTGTGTAATTTGCTGTTTTTAAATGGTTCCTCGCGGCAAAGTTGAAATTGAAGGTGGAATTTTGATCGGCCAAAGTCTGCTAGCCTTATATAAGTACTCTGAGCTATTCTCGCCCATTTGTCGTACAGTGACTGCGAGTGAACCCATTTCCACATGCATTTTCCTTTGCGAGTTGCTTAGTTTCTTGCTTGCCTAGCTACTACTATGTGAGAGAGCATTCCAGTTAAGTAGTGTTCAAGCACACCATCTTGCTCGGCTACGACAAAGAAACAGACTGTTTCCGTTACATATATTTCATCAGAGCCGCTGTGTTAAGAAAACTGTTTAAAAAAAAATAACATGTTTAAACTTAAAAATCTAAAACTTGTTTTAAAGATGTAAAATTTTTTAATTAAAGATTTTAACATGTCGAACATTATTAAAACGTTAAATGAAATCAAAGTACTTCCACAATTATTTTTTTTAAAATATATTAATGAAGAAAAATATCCCGTTCAACCTCTGATGGGTTATAATTAGGATATATATTGCCTTCCATTCTGAATAATATGAACAACTGCCGATATGAGAAAGTGGCATCACACTTGTCAAATCATTGTAAATCGGGACAATCACAATTGTGCTTATACGTTAAATATAAAAAATTAACTAATTTTTAAAAAAATTAAAATACCAAACAAAATCAAGAAGAAACTCTGAACAAGAATACAGTAATATAAAAGTGGAGGGGTGTAAAGGCCTGGTGGTTCCAGTTACATACCTGTCAACCTCCTGAGACAAAAATCTGTACGCCGAACCAACAAAATCCTTACAAACACCCAAAAATCCTTACGGAAAAAAATATATTAATAAATTATACACAATACAGTTTTAAAACGAGAAATGACATATATAAATCTATTAGCATTTGAATTAGTGTGATATAAAACATGCTAATAGTCTCATGCTGTTCTTTACATATAAAAAGCTTAGTGATCGTGAGGTACTATTCTTTCGATGCACAGTGTTTTGTATTATAATCAACACATGCACTTTTAGCACTTTGCAGAATTGCATTTGTGGGCTTAAAGTCTGCACAGCATGTATCAATGTTAATCTTACACTGTAAAAAAGAAGTGTGTGTGTCTGCATTCATGGACCTCCTGCAGTCTGTGCGGACTTTTTAATTGAAAAATAAAGCAGCGAAGTTTACGCAAACAAACTTCTTTTCTAGTTATGTAGGGCCGACACAGAATATTATGACATTAATTTATTGGAAATATTTAAATGATCAAAATATAACTGGAAAGATTAAGAGAACGACCAAAAAAAAAAAAAAACACAACAAAGCAAAGCAAACAGCTAACAGCAACAACAACAAAAAAAAAAAAAAAAAGAATTTAACAAATTATGAACAGAATATCAAATCTAGGAAGAAAAACGTAGCATCAAAAATTTACAAAATTATTTAAAGAGTTGGTAGCCTAGACCAGTGATAATAGATTGCCACTTTATTAAAAAATAAAGCAGCGAATCTCGACCGCTGAAATAAAGTAGGTAGGCCTACTCAATGCTAATAAACTTTATTTTTCTACTTTTGTAGGGCCTACACAAAATTTTATGATATTAATTTATTGGAAATATTGAAATGGTCAAAATATAACTGGAAAGATTAAGAGAACGACAAAAATAAAATACAACGAAGCAAAGCAAAGCAACAGCAAAAAATTAACTAAATTGTGAACAGAATATTAAATCTAGGAAGAAAAAATGTACTACCAAAAATTTACAAAATTATTATTTTAAAATTGATAGCTTAGACCAGTGATAATAGATCGCAGCTTTATGAAAAATAAAGCAATGAATCTCGATCGCCGGAATAAAGTAGGCCTTGTCAACGCAAACAAACTTTTTTTTTTTTTAATTATGCAGGGCCTACACAGAATATTAGGACATTAATTTATCGGAAATATACTGAAGGGCAAGATATAACTGGAAAGATTAAGACAGCGATTAAATTGCAACAAAGCAAAACAACAGCAATATTTAACCAAGTTATATGTACTTAGCTTTTTTTAAACAAATTGGCGTCGAAGTGTCTTGGCAAGCGTGGCTGATAACAGGTAACTTTAAAAATACGTCATGTCACGCTGAAAGCCGAAAGTGTTTGAGGTCGAATTCAAAGTTTTTGCCGAATTGTTGGGTATAAAAGGATTTGATTGGTTGCTGCGAGAGACTTCAGTTTGAAAACAGACGTCGAGATTCCCAGAATAAAAAAATTGGTTTTAAAAAAACCCGGGCTAGAAAATATGTTAGAATTTAAAAAAAAAATTTTTTTTTTAATTCGATTTTTTTTTTTTTTTGGGAGGGAGGAAAAATCCGTACAACGAGTCTATACGGCCGTACACTGCTAAAAGTATCAAATATACGTACATTGTACGAAAAATTCGTATAGGTTGACAGGTATGCAGTTATATAACTGACTTTAACAGATATTTAATTGAATTTCATGTTAAAAGTCATATGCAGTGTAAGAACAGCATCAGACCCTCACATTCCCAGCCACTATATATTAACATTTGTTCGTGTTAAATATTGTTTGACTAGATTATGCAGTTCCCTAGGTCTGTCTATTTTTAACACCTCTTCTATATTTATAGGTAAGTTGGATGCTTGCAAATAATCTATAGCACGTTTCACTAGCTTTGCCCAACTTCAAAATGCTATATCTCAGCGAATATATAACGCATGTAAGTAAAATTTTGTGTGTGAATTTGAAATGGTATAGACCCTATGAATTAAATTTTTCATTTAAATGCGGCCATTGGTTTCACTTTTCGTTTCTTTGCGATATAATATAAAATCCTACTTGCCAACACACATCACACGCACACATATTGAAATGTCTACAGTAAATTATACGACCTCATTTGCACATTTTTGGTTTATCAAGCAATTGGCATGATTTTAGTGTGAAATTGCACTTCTTGAACATAAAACAGTTTATTTCCGGTGTTACGCACACATTGTCAATCAGTGGCGTGTCTACAAAAAAGTATTGTTTGGTTAAGTATAAAAAATGAGTCTGCGAGTACATTTTATGACATTACAGCAAATCACAAATAGGATTTTTAAGTATTTCTGCAATGAAGCTACTCGAGGAAAACTATGTCATTCTATTTCAAACCCACAAAAGAGGACTATTCATGCCTTGGGGATAAGCAAACGATCATTGCACCGCTGGATAGCGACATCTGAAATTTGTAATTCCAGTGTTTTACACATGAAAAATAGGCCAAGAGTGGTGGATAATTTTGACAGAGAATTGATCCGCAGAGAAATTTGCAATATGTTTCACAATAATGAGGCAGTGACTTTAAGGAAATTGAAAATTTGGTTAAGAAAGAATAATGACATTGATATTTCCAAATCTACGCTATGGAGGACTATTAGGAGTTTGGGATTCACTTTTAGAAAATATGTTGGTGGTAGAAACCTTATTTGTGAGAAGCCTCATATAGTTGCAATGAGAAGCAAATATTTACGCGAGGTCAGAGAATTGAGAAGAGATTGTTATGATTTTGTGTATTTAGATGAAACTTGGATCAATGCGCACCACAGTAATGAACGAGAATGGCAATCATCTGATGGGACAACTAAGAGACTAGTACCAAGCAGCAAAGGACAGCGCCTAATTATTGCACATGCAGGAAGCAGCCATCATGGGCTTCTAAATAATAATACTGAACTCACATTTGTTTCAAAATCCACAGATAATAGGGATTATCATACAGAGATGAATGGCAAGATATTTCAAGATTGGATTGTGAATCATGTACTTCCTTCCTTGGATAGACCGTCGTGTTTGAAAATGGACAATGCTTCATATCACAACGTTGTGGCACCAGAAGATAAAGTTCCTAATTCATCAAGTACTAAAGATGTAATAAAGATTTGGCTGACCAAAAACGAAATGTCCCTGAAGCCTGAATTACTTGGAATTGTAAAAAAGACACAGCATACAAAGATATTTCACATAGACAAGGCAATCCATGAACATGGTCACAGATGTTTAAGATTGCCTCCTTACCATTCGCACTTAAAATTAAGGAACAGGTAGCAACAGAAAATAGAACGTTCAAATTAAAAGATGTTGAAATACTTACAAAAGCCGCCATCTCCAATATAGCCACGGATTATTGGAAGAAATGTGAGAACCATGTGTTACAAGAGGAAGGGGAATATTGGAAGAATGATGGTTTGTCCTTCATTCGGCGGAGATTGATTATCAATTTCTCAGAAACATCTGATTATGATTCGGATGAAGTTTAATTTCTTTAAAGATGACCTTACCATTATTTACAAGCAGATTAGAGGAGCAACGTTCCATTATGATATTTATGAACCGCAAAGAGGTGATAACTATTGAAATAATTAGATAAATGAAGGTCCAGTTTGGTAGCGCATTAAATGTCAGTGACAAACAATGTCACGAGTATCTCCCATGCAGATCATTTAAGAAATCATCTTCAACAGGTATTCATATGCAAACGTGATGGCCACATTATTGTAATAGTAGACACGCCTATGCCTATTCAATTCACAGAATCTGTGACTGAAGTGGTAAAATTTCTTTTTTCGATACACAATAATTAGTATGCCGACAAAGATCAAAGGATTTCATCCGTTTATGTGAACTGGACAAGATGCACAGATATAAAGTATATATTTGTTGGGTCTAACCCAATATAACATCGTATGCATAAAATGGCATTAATACGTTCGACGGTTAATCAGATAATTACATTTGAAGTTGGGCAAAGCTAGTGAAATGTGCTATAATAATGGTATTCTCATTTGTTCATACCTCTTACATTTTAACAAGAAATGTTCTATATTATTGTCTTGAAGACATCCTGCATAGTAAGGTTCTTCTGTTCTGAAATAGCCTTTTCCCAGCTGTAGTCTGAGAAGTTTATTATTACTGGGAATTTTCAATTCCCTAGATATCTAACATTTTCTTGTTGGAGCCTTGAACATCTTATATGTATGTCTTCCTTTCAGATTTTTATCCCACTCTGCTTTCCATTCATCTGTTATTAAATCTTTAATTAAGCTCTTAATCTCTGATTTACTCGTCCCTACATTTACTAAATTTTTATCAGATCTACCTTTCTTGGCCCCTTTATCTGCCTTTTCATTTCCTTCTATGCCAACATGTGAAGATATCCAAGCAATTAAGACGAACATCCTCTGGAATATAAGTATGTAGTAGCCAGAAATAGCTCCTCTGCTATATCAGGTCTACTACATTCTCGTAAGTTTCTAAGTGCTTTAATTGTTGAAAGAGAGTCCGTTAAAACTGTTAGTTTTTTGGGAGGGTTATTTGAGAATATTTCTAGTGCTTTTAGTATTGCCACCATCTCTGCAGTGAAAATGGATGTATTTTCCGTGATGCTATTTTTTTTTTGGCCATTTTCCATATTGGAATATATATTCCTATCCCCAATTCGCCATCCTGTTCCTCGGATCCATCTGTATACACAGTAATGCTGTCTTTTGATATTTGTTGTATATATTTATTGGCTGTGTTTTTAATATTATCTATATTATTTGTTTTCTTAAGTATTTCTGCTAGGTGGTAGTCCATGTCTGGTTTCTTGATCTCCCAGTGTGAAATCACAGGCTTGTATTACATAATTGATGTAATTAATGTACCCAGATGGACAATTTCCTCTATACACTTTTATCCTGTAGGGTATCTAGTGGTATTCATTGGATTGGCCTGAGTTGTTAGTTGGCATGTGGGAAAAGCCATATGTGCTGGGTGACACTTATCTAACATAACTCTGTTCATGTAATTTAGTCTTAACTCCTTTCTCTGTGATTCTAAGGGTAGAATTCCTAAAGCCACCTCTATAGCTCCCATTGATGTTGATCTGATTGCATCTGCTATTGTACATAAAGCCTGATGCTGAATTCTGTCTAATTTAATCTTCTTACTGTGTGCAGCAGAGTCATATATTATACTTCCATAATCTATTTTTCCTCTAATAAAAGATTTATAAAAAGTGAGCATTGTCTTAGTGCTTGCACCCCATCCATTACCTTTCAAACATCTTAATAAGTTAGTCAATCCTCTGCAAGACTAGTTTATCTATGTGTTTATTCCAGTTCAGCTGTTGGTCCAATATCATTCCTAGATATCGAGTGGTTTGCACTGTATTAATGTTTTGCCCTTGGATGCGTTCAAATGTGCAGAGATTCATTCGTTTCTTCGGCACTGGAATCAGTCATAGTTTTTTACTTTTCTTGCATTGCAGCCATGATATTTGAGTTTTGAGGATGAACTTTTAGTGTAACTCTACATTTTGTTCCTTAATAGATTATACTTGTTTACACCCAACATCCTTTTCAGGACGAACGAGGAAGAAGAAGAAGACTTGTTTACATACCAATTCACTGAATTACTTCAATTTTTTTCTCAATAAATGTATGAAGAGATGTACTAAAATTATTTTTTCCCAAAAAATGTCCATGGAAAATGATGTGTGTCCTATACGCCCACACGTCTTATAGGCCGGCAAATACTGTAATTCATCAGATTACAAGTAAGATAATTACCATGATGCCATAAGCAAAGAAGTACATTATCTAAAATATTATCTAAAATATTATCTAAAATGTTATCTAAAATATTATCTAATATTAAAAGGTACAGGTAGTCCCATAGCAGATACTGCCGTACGGGAGTAAAGTGTTAGAGACTTCACCATACTAGGTCCAGCATTGAGGGGGGGGGAACCAGTTCCCTTCCTCGCCGTCTTTTCCTTCCCTAACTCAAGAGGTAGGTACCCATTTACAGCTGGGGAGGCTGGAGCATGTCGGTACCGTGATTCGAACCTGGCACATTTGCCACAAGGGACATGAGCTCTAGCTACTCAGTAAATCGGATGCTCTATCTAAAATTATAGATACTGTATTTCCTTATTATAACCTACTATGATTTGAACAAGATACATGTCTTAATTAATTTTTTTTTTTTTTAAATACAAATTTACAAAACAAAGTTAGTTCATTCACTCACCAATTGAATCTTTAACCTTTAATGGTTATTCTTCAGCTTGTATATCTATCAATGTACTCACTTAAATAAGCACTTTATTTTATTTATATTATCCAACTATAAGTGTAGTTGTATGTGTATATGCCTGTGATGCTGCATATAAAGTAACACGCTTTCAAATTCCAGCCATATTCAGTCAGTTATAAAAGCATTATGAACGCTCCTTTTAATGTTTTATCCTAAATGAATTCCACTTACCCACACACACACACAATTATGTAAAATATTTAAAACAATTTAACAGATAAACTATATGCATTGTTGGATGCCAAAGTCATAAATGCCATGAGGAAGCATAAAAACAGCAAATTAGATGGCCTATTAGAAGTATTAATGTAAAATGGCAACAAATTCAACAAAGTGAAAATACAATGGATTCCTGGAAGTTAGAAGACTTGTCAAAGAAGAAGGAAGCAAAATATAAACTAATGACATGGAAATACATGTAGAGATTGTTGTATTGTTTAACTAGTGGTGCTGAGCTAGTCGCTCTTTCCCAGCCAATGCTAAGTTTAAGAATTTGCATGTGTTGTGTAGCTGCTGAGTGGGGCTGTACAGAGTGTTTGTGACTTATGGAAGTCCGGCACTAGCTTTCTTCTTTATTTAAAGAGTCCTGGGCAAGTGAGCAGCACGTGCTGAGTAATTTCATATGAATGGGTACAGTTTCAGCAATTAATATGAAGAGATAACAACAGTAACAATAAATTACTTCCAAGACTAAAGGCACGGGCAACACTCCAAGTCTGATATCATCACCATTTTCTTATTAGTTCTGTATGGAGAAATAGCTACCAATGCAGCTTGTTCAATTGCAGGAAGCCTGTACCACCCTTTCACATGCTCTTCCAGCAGTTGTTTCTGTAGCAATTTGTTTTATAGAATGAGGTTGCCAACCTCAAGCACAACCTCATATATGTCGCCTTGTACGACCTGCCCCAGGAGGCAGTAAAAAAAGGTAAAGGTAAAGGATCCTGTTACACGCCCATTGAGGCATATTGGGAATATGGAGTTAGGTCCATATTATCTTGACCGTCGGCACACTAGGGGTGATGTGGTCAGCATCACGCCGGCCGCCTTAACCTTCCCAGAGTTGCTCTGGTACCCATTTGGGGCTGGGTCGACCCAGGAGCCGTTTGTGGCCTAAAAAAATCCCACCTCATCTGGGGATCGAACCATTGACCACTGCGATAGGAAGCCAGTGCCAGGAGGCAGTAGTCCTACTTTTTCTTTGCCTTATCAGAGACCCCCACCACGAACTACATGGGGCCTGATATAACAGAACTGTATGTATTACTCCTTACCAAGAAGAGATCAACTGATATTCTTCAGACTGAGCCTCGGCTTCTACAGACTCAGATACCATTTGTTCAATAAATTACAAATCAGGCAGGTAGACATGTGTCCATGTGGGGAAGACAAGCAAAGTGTAGACAATTTTCTGCATGATTATCAGCTCTCTGAGTGAAGCAGATTGATAGCATAGCCTGCATCTATTTGAGAAAGAAACTGTGCAGTAAACAGAAAAACCTGATATCAATTGTCAACTTTATGAGAGAAAAATATGTACAGTCAATCTTCACTAATCGCATGTTCTGTGTTTGCGGCTTCGCTCATTTGCATGAGATAAAGCGTAGCCCATTGTTAGCCATTCATGGGCACCTTCACGGGTATTCGCGGCCATGCACAGTAGGCAAACAATTTCGAGACGCCTACTTGCTTCAGCTCATCGAGGAAAAAGGCTAACGACAAAAGATTAAACATACTGTACTATTACAAAGAAAACAGTGTATATAATACATTTATAAAATACACAGTAAATTAAATAAGCTGTTTTTTTACAAGTAGGTTACACAAAATGATGAGTTTATGGTGATCGGTAGCAAAAGTGTATGGCAAACAGGGTCCCACTGGAACCTAACCCCCTTTTTCCCTTAGAATCAATGGTTCCGTATTTGCAGGTTTCCACTTTCACATGGTTTTCAAGGAACCTAACCCCCGCGAATAGCGAGGATTGGCTGTAGTTATATGACAGCAAACAAAGAAGCAGAAGAAAGATACACAAAGGAAGTTGGCAAAGTAAAAATACAAGAAGAAGAAAAATCAAAATGAAGCTACTTCGAACAACATAAATGATATTACACTCAGAGGCAGAAAAACACTAATTCTTTTAATCAAGTGAGAATGTCATGATACAGAAACTAATAATAACCAAAGCCACACATTTTGCCCAGAAGTGAAAGCTACATCTGCCCATGGCCTGAGTGGAACAGGCACATCCTGAGGTTCCCAGCACTGAATGGGCTCCAGAAAGTAATTGTCAGAAGATACCACTGCCTTTATATATCATTTTTATTTCTTTTATTCCTGTTCTATATGTCATACCATTTCCATGAAAAACTGTTTGAAGATGTCAGGAACCTTGAGCTGACTACTGCCTTTATTAGAGTCATTAATGTGGAAGTCTGAGGGCGAACGAGATGTCAGGAACCTTGAGCTGACCACTGCCTTTATTAGTCATTAATGTAGAAGTCTGAGGGCGAACGAGATGTCAGGAACCTTGAGCTGACTACTGCCTTTATTAGAGTCATTAATGTGGAAGTCTGAAGGCAAACGAGGAAGAAGAAGAAGATACCATTTCTCACATTCTGAAGACAGAAATGAAAGGGATAAAACAGATACGGAAAGCTCTGGAGCAGATGGCACAGGACAGGATGATTTAGCACAAATTTGTTGAAGGTCTGTGCTCCTTGTAGATATGACAGGTACTGATAATGGTAAAGAAAGTAATCATATTTTTTTGTAGCAGACTTACCGTATATTGAATATAGTTGTTGAGCCCGTTAGGTAAGGAGGGTCGCACATAAAATGTGGACAGGGGCCCCTTTCAGAATAGTTATGCCACTGCATCTACCAATGACACTTGATGACACAAACAGAATGGAAAACTAAACAAAACTAATTAAACTATTTTTGTTTTTTAAAGGCAGAGAAACCAAGGGTTGAAGATGGCTTGAAAATAAAGCCTGCAAAATCATTATGCCCTGTATTATATTTCATTTTAGTAATTTCTGAATATTTCTGAAAGCATTTGAAATATAAAGAAGAATGTTCTTACTGTCACCAATAATTCTTTTTCGCACAAAACGATCTGATTGGTCAGTCTTGTGACATGTTGAAAATAGAAGCAGTGATGATTCATTGGTGCCTGAAACCAGAAATGAAACAATACTTAAGATAATGAAAATCTCAGTTAATTACAAATAATAATTTAAAGGTAATATAGCATATAATTCTGGTGGTCTTTGGTTGTAATAAATGCAAGGAGCTTACTTTCTCCCCCCCCAATCGTCTCTTTTTCTTTGTTTTTTTTTCTTCCTTTCCTTTATAAAAAATGTAAAACATTTAAAAACCAAACTTAAAATTAGTACTGTATTTATGTTCTAAGTAAATGTGACATCTTGAAGCCTATGAAGGTAATTTTTAGGTAAAATTGCATGCATGTGTGTGTGTGTGTGTGTGTGTGTGTGCATTTGGATGTGCTTGTGTCTGTGAAACACAAAATGCAATATGACAAAATCACTAATTTGTCTGAATTTTGAGAAATCTGTTATAATGCCATCACAAGAAAGATCTTTTACAATAGTTTGGTTCAGAAGAAATAATATTAAAAACCAAAAACACCAAACACACAAACTAACAAACAAGAATTGGTGAGTGGTTAAACATTTTTTAAGACTGATTGTTTGAAATATCAAATTCTGATCAAAGTGGATGTAAAATTGTGATCATTGTTGCAGTGATATTTCATGACACTGCATGACTTTTGAATAAATTTACTATGAAATAATAAAAAAAAATTTTTTTGCCCACGTAACCACAATATGATAGCACACGAGCTGACATTTCTTAACATCTAATAATCATTAATTTTTAATTAAATGAAAAGGATTTCATATTTTTTTCTCTCAATGAATACATATATATATATATATATATATATATATATATATATATATATATATATATATATATATATATATATATATATATATATATATATGTATATATATATATATATATATATATATATATATATCTTCTTCTTCTTCTTCCTCGTTCGCCCTGAAAAGGACGGTGGTTGCGTTGTGTCTGTTTACGCCTAAGCTGTGATATCTGCACCTTTCGGTCGACACATCCGACTTCAGCACAGCATTTTTTAAGGACCGGGTTTGCCTTCCCATTTCGATCCGTACTCGCTCAGCCAGACTGCACTGCTGCAGACTGTTTCCAGGACCACCACGTGGAGGTGGAGTACGTTCTTGACCAGCTCTGGTTCGCTGGTCCTGATGCAAGCAGTCAAGCTATGGGTCGCTGACTGCATTCACTATTGCTGCATCTTGGGGTCCCATATATATATATATATATATATATATATATATATATATATATATATATATATATATATATATATATATATATATATATATATATATATATATATATATATATATATTAAACATATAGATATATAGGCATGCAACAGGCACTTGTAAGAAAGAAAAAAGGAGGACATTAGACAACAGAAAAGTCACAGAAGTGACAGGCTGACTGTGGAATCAAACCACAGACCATCTGAATAGTGCCTTCGTCTCACTGTGGGTGTAAATCATGACCAGTTCAGCACCTCAAACCATGGAATATAGGACCTGAAAGTGACCCAGACTTCTTTTTTTTTAAGACGTAATAACCTCTATAATTTTCCTATTCATTGGAATAGGTCAAATAACACAAAAACTGCAACGCTGTGTATAGTAAATCATAGATGAATATGAATAGTACAGAATAGAAATTTTTGGTTTAGAGTAAGGCATGGTATACATAAAAATAAACAAACAGGATACCTGAGACATGGAGATAGTAAATACTTACTTACTTAGTCGTTCCCCTTCTACCGTGAGGTGTAGAGGTTTGGAAGAGAGAGCGCCAGACTATTCTATCGGCTGTCTTCCTCCTGGCCTGGTTCCATTCTAGTCCTCGGTCCTTCAAAGATTGTCTAATGTTGTCCTCCCAGCGGACTCTGGGTCGTCCTCGGGGTCTGGATCCTTGGCTCTTTGTTTCCCATGCTTGTCGTGGTAGCCGATCTTCTCCCATTCTGCAGACATGGCCAAACCATCTTAGTTGGGACTGTTCTACTTGGGTCTGTAGGGGGTGGCATTTTAGGCCTTGACGTATCGTCTGGTTGCGTACCATGTCTCTTCTTGTTACTTCAACCACCTTCCTCAGATACCTCATTTCTGAGGTTTGGATCTGGCTTTTATGGGTTGTAGTCATTGCCCATGACTCGCATCCATATGTCAAGACTGGGACATAGGTGGAGCGGTATACAGCCATCTCGTTTTCTTACCAACCTCTCTCTTGCTGAGGAATCCTCGATTTATGGCCTGAAAAAGTCTCCCAGCTGCTGCTTTTCGAGTGGCCAACTCTTCTTTGATGCCTCCCTTTCGGTCTATAATAGCTCCGAGGTATTTAAAGTGGTCGACCTGCTCCAGATAGTAAATAAAAAAATGAAAATAGGTACATGGCAGGCAAGAAAAGAGGAGATTATTAGTCATGTTTTTCTCCCTTGTTCTTTCTTTTGAGTTCCTGCAGAAAACCTATTTTATTTATTATTTACTACAGTGTTCACCTCCTTTCTATCTTACAAGTGCCTGTATGGATGGGGCTTCTCGGCTAGCATTAAGGGCAGGATCGTCACTGAACATAGTGAGGCTTACATTATAACATACTCCAGCATGAGAATGGAGGCAGAAGGTGGCTGTGTGAAACTTCATTAACAAGGGCAGTTATTGTGTCAAACTCTCAGCCCATGCTTTGTAAGGTCAAAAATGAATGGAAAACCTCCACAGAAGCCTCGAATCTTCATGAACTGGTGTGAATCTACTACGCTGGTCATGCAAGAGTATGCGGTAATGAAAGAGCTGACAGACTAGCTTTAAGAGCACCCATAGAACGTGCATTGGATATAGATAAGGGAGGGATTCTGAGGGTAATTAATGATCACCTATTAGAGAATGACACTGCAATCGATGAATCATCAATGCTAAGATTTCTAGAAATTGGCATCAAACGTAAGACTGGCAGGTTTGGACGTATGAGAGGATGCATCTGGCATGTATACAACGAGCACAACAGGAACAATTAGCATTCATACCCTTTGGCATTTGCTGAGGTTAACTGAGGACCTTTGAGTTAGCCCGTAGTGCAATAATGTCGATTCTGAACAACAATAACAGTAACAAGTGTCTGTGACAAGTCTATTTTTGTTTATTATTCACAGACCTTGGGTTTCCATCTTTGTTTATTTCTGTTTCTTATCAGAATAAAGCATGAAAGAAAATTATGCCCATCAGTTGAGGATTTTACATATCTGTGCAAAAATATTCAAGGTTACAGAATAAGAAACACTTGAAGAAGAGTTTTTAAGGTAACAAAGTAGTCTTATTTTTTTTTTTAAAACAATCTGAGCCTTTGAGATACTTAAATACACAGATTACCAACAAATTGTGTTTTTGAAGATTTCATTTTATTGTTATTGTTCACTTCTGCAGTTTTAATTTGCAGCTCATTCTGAGGGGCACACACCAAAAATGGCATCATAGTCTTCTCTTTATGTGTGTAAAGCTGAGATACGCACATTATTATTTATACATACTACGTCAGCGGTTTAAAAGAGTTTTGATATGATGGATCCCATCTCATCATAACATACCTGACAATAAAGAGCCCGATGGTTTGACAAAGGAAGGCAGAAAGCTACCTCAATCTGATACAAACATTATCCATGAAGAGGTCAAGAGTATGAGCAGGAGCAGATGTAGGAACACATGGGAAACATAATATTCAGGCCACCAGAAAAATCATGCATATTACCAGCTCAATAGGAGTGAACAAGTGGTAATCTTCAGGCTCCACACAGGCCATGACAGGTTAAGATACTATCTATTTTTTTTTTTCTTCTTCTTCTTACACTCTCAGGCGTCCACTTGAATGTTTTCAAAGAAAGCAGCAGTCAGTTTGAGGCAAGTTGAATCTCCGAATAGCTTTTCCACGAATGGTACTAGTGTCGGCCATATGTGTTTTCTCTGTTCCGCATATGTTGGGCAACTTTGAAGCAGATGTTCAGCAGTCATTTTATCAGTGCCACAGTTACACTGATCGGCAGTTCCTATCTTTAGCTTGTTGAATAGATGGTATCTCAATCTGTTGTGGCCAGTGCTGAGTCTGAAGATTACCACTTGTTCTCTTCTGTTGAGCTGGTAGTATGCATCATTTTTGTGTGTGACCTGGATGCTCTACATCCCATTTGCTTCTGTATCTGATTCTAATAAAATTCTTTGCCCCCTCGAAAGTTATGCTTGCATCAGGCTGAGGTAGATTTCCACCTTCCTTTGCCAATCTGTCAGCCTCTTCATTGCCAGTGATGTTACAATGAGATGAGATCCATTGAATCACAACACTTTTGAATTGTTGACATGGTTTGTGGAGCACTATTCTGAGGTCATCCGGGTCTGTATTATTTTGGTTTTTCAACACTGCAATTACTGACTGTATCGGTAAAGAAAGCAACTTGTCTCTCTGTGCTTTCCTGTCATTATAACCTCTGCTGCCGTTTTTAAGGCCTCGGCATCTCTTTGACAAACTAAAGACAGAATCTGCTGGCTCTGGTAAAATGACTTTAACATCTGCTTCAAAAGTGCCCAACATATGAGGAACAGAAAAAGCACATATGACTGATACCAGTGCTATTCCTGGCCAAACTCTAAGGAGATGCCAAAAACCTCAGGCAGACCACTTCTTTCATTAAGTATATTCAAGCTGACTTCCAAAAGTGTATGAAGATCATTTATCTTTACCTTAGCTCAATTTTGCTACATGACCTGTAACCCTCACTCTTGACAAATATTTTTGGGAAAGAAAAAGCTAATAATGAAAAACGTGACCTACCATCATACACATTTACAAAATCTCCTGGGCAGACATCTGATTCCGTATAATATTCTTCCTTTTCTTGGGGTCCAGCCCATTCTAGCCAGAGAGCAACAGCCAAATTTTCATTTTCTGCTCTGATCAGGTATTTGCTGATACAGTTACTGTGAATAATCAGAAAGAACAAAGATGATTGAAAACTAAAGTTAAAAAACAAAAAATTGGATCGTTGGACACAGCTTTTACAGCAGGCCATAACTTTCATTTAGCTTATTTAGTATTATCTGCTGTTTATCAGTTAGTTCTCTTCTACTGATATTTCTTTCTTGTTTAGCACTTTTATCTGTTGATTTTTCTTCTTCTTTTCCATTTTACTCCACATGGAGCATGGAAACACCACTCGACTTCAGACTTTTATTAAGACACATGAGACTTGACTTGAGACGTGTTGGGAAAGACTTGAAGACCACTCTAATTAGGTAGAATCACAAATCGTAATTGATGACAAGTTAGACAACCAGAGAAGTTAGATTTGCCTCTGAATTTAGCATATCCACGTAAAACAATATTACACTCAAAGTGTTGATCTTATGAAAGATTGTGAAACCATTCACTTTTCACACTGTATTTAAAACTAATATATTCACAGTTGGCCTTGAAGCCAATATTCTTCTAATGCCAGAGACTGTTTAATTCTCAATGATGAAATAACACTAGCTAATAGGTTGTTTTACAGAATTACACATGCAAGACAGCCAACATATCAGCCAGCCACACCATATTCTGTACAACACAAATATGAAAATTACATAAACAAATCGGGAGCCACGATGGTGCAGTGGTTAATGCACTTGCTTCCCGGCTCAGTGGTCTTGATTCGATCTCCATTTAAGGAGGGATTTTTTAGACCGCAAGGGGCTCCAGGGTCGACCCAGCCTCATGAATTGGGTACCAGAGCAACTCTGGGAAGGTTTTTTTTACTTAACTATCAAACATCCATCTCACCACAATGATCATATGGCAGACAATAATGTGTACAAAAGGATTATCTTACAACTGTAATACAGTTACCACAATGTCATCACTATGTGTTAACTGGGCCTGAAAGGAGAGCAAAGAATAGTAACACTGTACCCTTTTAACGCACATTTTATTGGCTTAAGGTTTCTATAGGATCGGTAGCTGGCCTCATGCTCAACTTCCACAACAACATGGACAAGTCAAGCAAAGTAAATAATTCGAATAATTCAGCTCCACCATTCAAGGCTAATAAAGTCCTCTGTTAAGGAGGTTAATGATGCAACCTGTAGAAAGCAAAAAGAAGTCAGGGTGACTGACTCACTTTTCTTCTTCTAGGAAAATCTCAAGACTGGTCATCTGGAATGTTCAAACACTAAATAAAAAAGCAAAGCTGCACAGGTCATAGCAGAAATGACAAACTACATAACTGAACCCCAGACTGTGTGAAACAAGGTGGAAAGGCATAGAACAAAGACATTTAACACAGGGGAAATTATGCTGCTCTTACTGCATGAGAAAGAAAGTGCAGAACCATGATGAAGGTGTAATTTTAATTCTGTCACAGAATGTGCAGAAGGCATGGGAAGCAATGAGACCCAGACTGATATCACCAACATTCAAAACTGCCAAAAGGAAAATAAAGATGAACATCACACCATGTTGGGCACCAACTAATGACAACAACAAAAAATTTGTGAGAGAAGAATTTTACACCAGACTTCAAAATAAATGGATAAAAGGAGAAATAAAGATATTATAATCTTGATGAGTGAAAATCAATGCAAATGCCATAACAGAAATAAGCAGCTGTACAGCGATCACATGAAAAGCATGGTTGTGGTGCAATGAACAAATACTGAGAAATGTTCATAAACCTCTGTGCTTCATATCAACTTGCTATTCTAGGAAGCATATTTGAACATAAAAAAAATTCATAAAACAACATGGATGCCATCAGATCTCAGGACAGAAAATCAGACTAATCATATATGCATAAACAAGAAGTTCAGATTATCATTACGTGACAAGTGGAGGAGCAGATGTAGTATCAGATCACAGTATTATTCTATTAGCCAAAATAAAGATGAAGTGATGATACACAACAACACATAGCTACAGACAATAGTTAGCTGATGACTTTAATAAAGGCAGTAGTCAGCTCAAGGTTCCTGACATCTCCAGTTTTTCATGGAAAGAAGTAGGTTGTTGTCATATGCTACTCCATAAACTGCTGCATGTTGGGTAGTCATGGGGGCTGGTGCCACAGGTGAAGAGATCTCTTGTATCAATCCTGTACTTGTGGTATAGATGGTACCTCAACCTGTTGTGTCCAGTGCTGGAAAATTATGGCCTGGTCTCCCATAGATGGCTGATGACAGGCATCATTCTTTATATCATCTGGGTGCTGTTTCCCATTTGGACTTGAATGTGGCTTTTATAGTTGTTTTTTTTACATTTCATAAGTTGTCCCTATACCATGTTGTTGTATCACTCCACTTTCTTTAGCATGTTTTTCTGCCTCCTCATTGCCTGGTATGTTGCAACGGGCTGATTTCCACTGGATTGTGCACACGTTGAAGCATTTGGCCAGTCTTTCAAGAGACTTTATCAGATCTGTTAATCCCTTAACATGGTGGTTCTTCAGACTGTTATTAATGAGAGGGCATCTGTAAAGATTACTATCTGTTTTTCTGCATGTGCTTGGTATTCAATAAGTTTCTGCTGCCTGTTTCAGGGCATCTTCTTCAGCATTGAAGTTATTGTAGTATTTGCCAGTAGTGATTACCACAGAGTGGATTCTATTCTTTAATTTAATGATGCCAGCTTCCCCATTCTCAGTTGCCTTTTTTTGCTAAATATGAGTTTATGCATGTGTCCAAAGCTTTGCTGGAAGTTTTTGGTCAATATACTTGATTGCTATATAATTTCTTTGTGTTTCTGTCCTAGTTCCTTTACTTTCAATGCCAGGACTTTCAGATTTTACTCAAGAAAACATCTTGTTTTTCAAAGGGAGATAGTTATGCTTGCTGGTATTTTATTTTCAACTGAGTTTGCTAGTATGGTATATTTGTTAATTTTTTTTTCTTTTGTCTGGACCACAAAGTTAGCTTGAGCTTGCCTCTTCCTAGCTTATTTATTCTCTGACACATGGGGTACCCAGCGAATCTTTGAATTTTTCAGCTTTTTCCAAATCAAGAAACAAAAGAACAATTTATGGTTACAGTATCCAACATGTACTAGGGGCTTCAGCCCCTAACAGAAAAAGCAATTATACAAGATCACTGATAACAGATACTAAAAAACATTTTTGGAATATGACATGGAGAAGTTCTGGGAAAAAAGAGTGGCAGCAAAAAGCATGAATAACAATAGAAATCATCAATAAGATAAAGGCAAGGATTAAAAGAAAGAAGGCAAATGAAACTCGATGCAAAACCAAAGTTCAAGCGCTAAGGCTCAAGAACTATATATAGAAACAAATAAAGAAGTAAGAAAAAGTATCAAAAAAAGACATTTAATGACAAGCTGGCAAGCGAGGCTGGAGGAAGATGCAGCCAAATGAACAATGAGGGACCTACATAACAGTAGAACGAAGTTAACAGGGAAATACACGCTCCACAGGATCCCCTAGACAGTCAGCCAGCAGAAAAGAAGTTAAAGTGCATTGTGAAAAACCAAATATGGAATAAATAAATACAGCAATAAATCTACTAAGAGACGCAAAGCTACTGGTTTTTGAAGTGATGAAAATAACTAACATATTCATTACAACTAGGCAGAACTTAGATCAGTATACACAGAAGTAATTTCCCAGTATATTTTTTCCCTTTTTTCTATCTCTGCTAATTTCCATTATTGTTTATATCCCCTGCTAACTAATATACATTCCTATTTGTTTCATATATTTAAAAGTAAGGGGAACAAGGGCTATTAAAAAAAAAGAACAAATTGGCAGAATTATTGAGTGTACACCTTGAGGAAGATGGAAAGCCCATATAGAACAAAGAGATTGATAAAAGTATGTGATTACTGGTCAATGCATCCTGGCAGCCAAAGATATTGTCACATTTTCTTTCTCTCTCTCATTTTAATCAAATTTCAGTTAAGTACAGCAGTTCTTACTGTGTGGGAGCTCCATGAGTAAATCCCCTGGGCACTGTATCAACAAGTAGTAATGAGGTGGTTGCTAAGTTTGCAAAGCTTACACCAGAACAAATGGGATCTAGAAATATATAAACAGGCAACAACTTACTTAACCAACACATAAATGCACAAATAGACAAGAGTTTACTGAATCGAGACATAATGCACAAGTAGGCTATAAATTAATGAATCAAAGCATTAAGGAACAAAAGATATTTTTTGCACAAAATTGCTTTATATGGGACATATATATGAAACTAAAGAATGGATCGCAAATTTATATTTCAGTGGCCACTGGAAAATTTCAGTTTCTAAGTTGATGAGAAGTACTACAAAAAGTTGCAACAACTCATCGTAGGAAACAGTAATAAGGCTAAAGACAACACTGTTCCTCTTCTTCTTTGATCCTTAGCTGCCGACTGTCAAAGCAGAAAGTGGCCATTACACCTAGTGGGTCTTGAAGGGCAGCAACAAACTGCTTCCACTTTGCTTGGTTACCGGCCATCCTTTGTGCAGTGCCCCAGTGTTACGTGCAGTCTTTGATATCTTGCAATATAATACATTTGTATGCTTGTCATGTTCGCAAATATTTTGTAAACAAAATAGATACTCTTCTTTGCTTAAGGAAAAGTCAATATTGAGTTACTTCCCCTTGAAAGGAGTTTCAGATCGAACTCCGTGGATGAATCTAGTTTTACTGCGATTTATTCTTTGTTTGGGTAGTAATAGATTGTTCTTGCTTCAGAATATCTATGGCCTGAATTTATATGTATTGTTTGTCTAGGTAGGACGAGTCTGTCTGTTACGTACATTTATTACCTAAGGGGGTAGTCTTCGGTCCTGCCAAATGTACGCACCAGTTTTATGTAGTTATATTATTTGTGCGTTCGATTGATTCACGCACTGACGTGCACAATGCTGTGTGAGTTGCTTTGGACGCACGTGTAACCTAGTTGAGTAGTTTGTGACGTCAGGTTTTGAAGTGGAAACATGGAACTGGCTTGTGTCCATGATTGTAATTTTATATTGTGTATCCAATGGCATGTTGAAGGAAGCCATTTATTATTGTGATTTGTATTGGTCTTCAGGTCGAAGCCAATCGCAGTTATGTCACGTAAGTTATCGCCCACTTCTTATTTTAATGCTGCATAAAAAGGCCGCTCTACTACTAATCTAGCGGGAATTTTATCATTCCTAGAATGGATCTACAGAGTCGCTTGCCTTTAAGATTTGGATCGTAGACGGAGAATTCCTACGAGTAGAAGAAGTTATATTGTTTACCTTATGCACATGTTTTAAATGCCGTACATGCTTCAATGCCAAAGTCGTGGCATGGATGTAAAGAGAGGTTAGCCAACTGAAAGCCTTTAACTGATAGGATTATCGTATATGACTTTGTGTGAAAAATTATATGATGTACAACGCTATGTAGGATGAACGTCTGGGAATTTTAACAAATGTAATATGGAAGATTTCATCCCAGAGTATGAATACGTTACCATGATAGACGTCCTTGAAAGAAGGTCAACGGTCGTGACTGAGAAGGATATTATACGGTAACAGTTTTGTAATCCTTAGTCTATGGACAGAGGTCTTTACTAGAAGAGAATCTTCAGGAACTTTAGCAGCAATAATTAATATGTTGTCGTGTGATCTTTGCGCCTGTGACGATGTCCGTCTTGTCCACTTCGTGTCCTGGTGAATAAAATCTATGTAAAGTTACCAACGACTTGTGTGCTGCCAATACTTGACCAGTTCACCCAATTCAAGATACTTGTTGGTTTTCGTTTGAAAAAAACATTGTTGACATTTATTCCGTTGTAACCATTCGCGTTTCAATTCATCACTATGAAAACGACACCAACAATAACTGGTAGGCCAGTGCGGTCTGGAAGTAATTTCAAAGGAACGTACCCATCCAATTGATCGTTTGAAAAGAAGAATTTTTACTTTCAAGGCGACATCATCTCAATTTGGATCCTAGCGGAATATGAATCAAAATCAACTCAAATGCTCAAGGTCTTCAATCAACCTCCACGTCAAGTTTCACAGTGACTGATTACTTGGAGATCATCTCTTCATCATTATTACGTGCGAGCTAGTTTGATATACGCAGAGCGAAGTATTGCATCCTCTAACGTACATACACGGGGACAAGGCACTTTGATTTTTACCTGCACGCGAGCTAAGTATAACTTGTATCCGTTATACACTTTATTACTATTAGCTGTGCCTTAATTGATTATGTCCACTTATATATTTTCCGTGTTATGTGTTATATGTTGTGTATTCTTCGCGGGAGGTTGGGAGGTAGATCTGACGAACGAGATCCATCTCGAAGTCAATTCGGGCTCTTCGTCAGACGTTCTGTAGGACATTATTTTGCAGACTCCCCGCAGTGGAATGTTCCTACGCGTGAGCGTAGAAGGATTCTAGGTCCACTGTGTCTGGTGGTCTGTGACACCTGTCTGTTTTAGCTGTAGTGTCACGTTTACTTGTTGTTTTTGGTAGCTATTTTTACTTGTGCCTTAGTTTTATGATGAATTTTGTATGTGATTATTGTCCATCTCACCTTTCCTGTCGTTTAGTTTTTTACAAAACCTATGTTTTTTACACTGTGTTGTCCATTGTCTTGTTGAATTATCTGATCGCAGTTATCATCGTAATTTTTACGACATTCCATTTTAGTTTATACATTTTATTTTTTTGGATTTCTACGATTGTGTTCGTACCGTTTTGAATGTCTTGTCGGTTATTATTTTCTATTGTCTTTCTCGTTTATTCATTTCATGACCATTACATTACATAAATTACATTGATTAATAATTATATTTAATGCCTATTATATGATAAATTATTTTACCGTTCTAAGGACAGGAACGAAGAACACTAGTTTATAATAACAAGGTTAACCAATTTATATTGATTAATTATCATTTTTATATTAGATTACGTAATACTTATATGAATAATGTATTCACTTCGACTATTTCATTAAGCAAGCAAAAGCTTTGCAAATACCTGCTGAAGCAAAAACACAATTGCTATGTATAGGAAAGCTCAAGAAATAGAGGCTCACAAGATTGGAAACTTTACGTTTGGAAAATTTGAAATTTGAGGCAGATCAAAAACGGATTGAGGCTGAGGAAACAAGAGAAGAAGATGAAATTTGAGGCAGATCAAAAAATGGATTGAGGCTGAGGAGAATGAAAAGAAGAGGAAATTTATAGCTGAGGAAGATGGAGAAAAAAATGAGATTAGCCGCTGAATTGGAAGAGAAACGAATTCAGCGAGAGGGAGAACAGAAACAAAGAGAAATGGAAGTGAAAGAAAAGGAAATGCAAAAGAAACAGAAGGGAATGGGAGAAAGGAGGGTAAGAGCTGAACAAAATACAGTACGACTTCAGCTTGAGAGGGAAGAGAATGAGAAAAAAACGACAGCATGAACTGAAATTAGCAGAGTCAGAATATGAGAGACTTAGGTTAACTCAGGAATCTAATTCTCAGAGAACTTTTGAAAGCCACACTTCATCCAGACAGGATCATTTTAAGGAAATTCACCTTAAATTACCAAAATTTAATCCCCCGTCTGATGACGTAATATTCTTCCTAGATAGGTTTGAGGCCACTTGTGGGTCTTATAACGTGGATAAAGCGCTATACTGTACATATTTATCCAGATTACTTACAGGGGATGCATTAGCGGTTTATCATACCACCAGCATTGGTGAGAAAAATGACTTCAATGCTCTTAGAGCAGCACTTCTGCAAAAATTCCAAATGACAGAAAACGAATATCGTTTGAGATTTCACACATTACTACCTCAATCTGGCAGAAATTTTAGTGATTTTCTGTCACAGATACGACTAACATTAGAAAGATGGATCGAATTATCCAAAATTGAAAAGTCGTATGAAGGTCTCTTTGATTTACTGATGCGCGATAAGGTACTTTCGTCGGTAAACCCTACATTTCTCGCATTTTTACACGAACGGAAACCTTTATCTATGAAAAATTTAGAAGAACATGCAAAAAATTTTTGCACTGCTCACCCAAACATGGATCTAAGTAACGCGCAGATTAAGAGTGACGTTTACTTGTTGTTTTTGCAGCACAACAAAAACAATTTTTCACGCAATCGTTCTTTTAGATGCTTTTGTATGTCACTCAACTCATCTCAAGAAATAAACCCTCATGGGTCGTAGGGGTGCCATGGTGGAAGCATCACAAGACAAATGCTTTTTATTCTCAACTGTGTACAAGTCTTGGAGAAACCGTTATCCCATTCTTTGATGTTATCAGCCCGTATTTTTTTGATATTCCCTATTTTAAACGATAAGTTTACATTTAATTTTTTTTTGATTTCTACATTTACATGCCCAAACCACACGTCCACTATTTATCAAAAAGTCGGTTATTATTGACAAAAGTGATTGTCCTGCATCGAACCATTTCATTACTTAACATAGACATAATTAATTGATTAATAACATATGCGCAAAATTATCTGATAACATTTACCGCTCTAAAAGAACGAAGAACACTTCGTCCGTATCTGCATGAGTAACAGGAATAACCATTTACCATAAAATTGAGAATAGATAATCCAATGATTTTATAATTTGACTACTTACATAGAATACTGTATTCACTCGATTATTTTTAAGCAAGCAAAACTTTGCAAATACCTGCATGAAGCTGAGGCCATTCAAGTCTTGTCAGAATTTCTTTATTTGATCGCCATCACTATAAAGTGGATCCAGAAAGATTGGAAAAAGGTTTAACGTTTGGAAAATTTGAAATTTGAGGCAGATCAAAAACGGATTGAGGTGAGGAACAAGAGAAGAAGATGAAATTTGAGGCAGATCACCAAAAAGGATTGAGGCTGAGGAAATGAAAAGAAGAGGAAATTTATAGCTAGAGGAAGATCTTGAAAAAAAAATGAGCACCCATAGATTTTTTTTTTTCAAGATAAATTGAAGCCGATTTTGAATTACACAGAAGTTGGTCGGCCTCCAATCGATTTTATGAAAGCGAAGGCATTTATAAAACAAAAAGAAGCCTCCTGCATAAAAGAAAAAAATGTTAAAAAATAAACAGAAGGAAATGGGAAGAAAGAAGATTAATAGCTGAACAAAGTTGTTACATTACGGAAAAGCTTGAGAGGGAAGAGTCATTGAAAAAAAACGACAGCATGAACTGAAATTAGCAGAGTCAGAATATGAGAGACTTAGGTTAACTCAAATCTAATTCTCAGAGAACTTTTGAAAGCCACACTTCATCCAGACAGGATCAATTTTTAAGGAAAAACCTTAAATTATGGTATAAAAAATTTAATCCCCCGTCTGATGACGTCATATTCTTCCTAGATAGGTTTGAGGCCACTTGTGGGTCTTATAACGTGGATAAAGCGCTATACTGTACATATTTATCCAGATTACTTACAGGGGATGCATTAGCGGTTTATCATACCACCAGCATTGGTGAGAAAAATGACTTCAATGCTCTTAGAGCAGCACTTCTGCAAAAATTCCAAATGACAGAAAACGAATATCGTTTGAGATTTCACACATTACTACCTCAATCTGGCAGAAATTTTAGTGATTTTCTGTCACAGATACGACTAACATTAGAAAGATGGATCGAATTATCCATTTTTTTGAAAAAGTCGTATGAAGGTCTCTTTGATTTACTGATGCGCGATAAGGTACTTTCGTCGGTAAACCCTACATTTCTCGCATTTTTACACGAACGGAAACCTTTATCTATGAAAAATTTAGAAGAACATGCAAAAAATTTTTGCACTGCTCACCCAAACATGGATCTAAGTAACGCGCAGATTAAGAGTGAATTGCCTGTTGCTTTTGCAGCACAACAAAACAATTTTTCACGCAATCGTTCTTTTAGTGCTGATAGGTATGTCAATAAGGGAAATAATCATAATTTCAACAATGATAACTTTTACAAAGGGAAGCAATTTCAACAATCTGCTCCATTTAATGTTTCTTGGAACCAAACTCACAGATCGCGAGATTTTGGTAACAATTATTTTAAAAATAATCAAGGACATTATAATAAACAAAACTGGAGATCAAGGTCTCAGGGTCCGCAAAACAGACAATTTTTTGGAAATAAACCATTTAACCAACATCATAACGATCATTCTACAAATTATCGGACTAATCCAAATTTTAACTCTAGCAGAAACGACAATTATGGCAATTTTAATGACAAAAATCACAATCGATCGCGCCGACGAGATAGATCGTCGAATAATACAGGTAGACATTCTAATGTTGCTTTTAATGATACACAGGCTAACATTGAACAGGGTAAAGTAGCTGAAACTCACAATGCTATGTCTTGTTCTCTAGATTGTTCCCAGGTGAAAGACTGCCCAGAATGCTCGACTCTTTTCCAGCCTAAGGCGATCACGACGCTGCGTTGCGGACATACCTTGCCTAGCCTGCCTGCAGTCTGTACAGCCACTGCTGCGTCAGTACACCAGGGACAGGGCTCTCTTAAGTTTCACAAGGGATTTGTCAATAATATTTCATGCTCTCTCCTATTTGACTCAGGTTGTACAACAATCGGTGTCCGGACTTCGCTGATCAACCCAAGTTGTGCCACGGGCCGGGTTGTCAAATGTGTAACATTTGGTGGCACTATTGAAACATTTCCCACTGCTATTATTGATCTTAACACACCTTTCTTTTCAGGAAAGATCCAAGCATGTCTCCTTCCGAATCCAATTTGTGATGTTATACTTGGTCGCATACATGGTATTAAAGAGTGTACACCACAGCAAATAGCTGAATGGGAAAAGCGACATATTCAAACTGCAAATGCAGTAGTGACTAGAGCGCAAGCTACTAATATGTCGCATGATACACCTATTGAACCTACTGTTCATACCACTTGTGATGATGATGCTCCTATTTCACGGGAGTTGTTTGCAACATTGCAAAAGAATGATAATTCATAAAAAAAATTCTTTCAGTATGTTAACAAAAAGAATACAAGCAACAAACTTGCAAAATCTAGACATGACTTTATACTTAAAAATGGGATTTTGGTTAGAGTCATACGGGAAAAGGATTTATCCTTATGTTCTCAGATTCTTGTCCCATCCTGTATGAGATCTCGTATATTACGACATGCTCATGACTCGCAATGTGCGGGCCATATGGGTTTTTCGCGTACCAAATCCAGAGTGCTTTCGGCATTCTACTGGCCAGGCGTCCATAGAGATGTTACTCTCTATTGTCGGTCCTGTTTGATATGTCAAGAAGTTAAGGTACGGGGTCCATTTCATGCGGCTCCTATTCAAGCTGCGGACATCCCGATTAGACCATTTGATAAAATGGCCATTGACATTATTGGTCCAATGCTTCCATCTGCTAGAGGGCATACGCATATTCTTACGTGCATTGATATGTGCACTCGTTGGCCTGAGGCCATCCCTCTCAAGAACACTTCATCTGCCAGTGTAGCAGAGGCATTGATGTTAATCTTCTCACGCATTGGTTTTCCACGGAAAATCTTGTCGGATCATGGGGTTCAGTTCATTTCTGAATCCATGTCTCAAGTTATGAAGACATTAGGTATAGACAGATCTCTTAGTTCTATTTATCATCCGATGTCAAATGGGTTAATTGAGCGTCTCAATAGGACACTCAAGCAGTTGTTGGGTAAGATGACTCAAGACCATCCCCAAGACTGGGATCGGGTCCTACCCGCTTGTCTCTTTGCGTATCGCGAGGTACAAAATCAAGCAACGGGGTTTTCTCCGTTCCAGCTTGTTTTTGGCATGCAACCACGCGGTCCGATGTCGTTAATCCACGACTTATTGGTGGATGAGAATATTGAAGAGGAAACTCAATCCTCTTATGAGTATGTGATCTCTCTTAGAAAGAAAATCATAGATGCTTGTAGACTAGCTACTGCATCATCCGAACATGCCAAAGAAAAAGCTCGTTTATCTGCAAACAAATATAGACGTCTTCGCCAGCTCATACCTGGTGATGAAGCTTTTGTATTACTCCCTGCGCATAACAATCGTCTTTTAATTACCTGGAGAGGTCCTTTCAGGATCATCTCAAGAATATCCGATGTCGACTACATCGTTGATGTTAATGGCAAACATAAAACCTTCCACACTAACATGTTGAAGGAGTATTACTCACGTCCTGATTATCTACAATCGGTGTTCCAAGCAACTGACGATCCTACACCACCTATTCAACACTATTCTAGTTTGTCAGTCATCCAAGAAGAGGAATCTTCTTTCGATGATGTACAACTACCAATACCAGTTGTACCACTCCATTCCACTGAGAAATGGAATGATGTTACTATCTCATCTACTCTTACTGATGATCAACGTCAGCAAGTCTCTAAAATCCTACACACGTATGAGGATGTCCTCACTGACATCCCAGGTCATACGTCAGTCATCCAACATGACATTATTCTGACTGACGATACACCGATTCGAGTTCGCCCATATCCTATTCCTTTACACTTTCGTGATAAGGTTGATAAGGAATTGGATGATATGCTCCAATTAAATATAATTGAACCATCTTCATCACCATATTCTTCTTCTATGGTAATCATTAGGAAGAAAGACAACAATATACGTCTTTGCGTAGATTACAGGAAGTTAAACAAAGTTACAAAATTCGATGCGGAACCATTACCTCTTTTAGATGACTTATTGGAGAGATTATCTCATGCTACATTCTTTTCGAAATTTGACCTTTCAAAGGGTTATTGGCAAGTGCCACTCACTACGAAAGCAAAGCCATTCACCGCTTTCTCGACACCACGGGGTCTTTTTCAATGGAATTTTATGCCTTTCGGGTTAATGAATGCGCCAGCTACCTTTGTACGCATGATGCGCCGCATATTGTCTCATCGTCCCGATGTCATTACTTATATAGATGACATCTGTCTTTTTAGTGACTCTTGGGATGAACATATTCAGGGTTTAAAATCTTTACTTTCTACCTTACAGGATTATAACTTAACAGCGAAACCTTCAAAGGCTTTTGTCGGTTTTCATGACATCTCATTTCTTGGTCACCGTATAGGTCGCGGTTTAATGTATACAGAAGACAGTAACGTCTCTAAAATTTTAAACATCTCAGCACCTAAGACAAAAAAACAAGTGAGGTCACTCTTAGGACTAATACAGTTCTATTCTAAATTCATCCCTCATTTGTCTACTATAACTGCACCTCTTTCGTCTTTACTGAAGAAGGGCACACCTAATGTAATAAAGTGGTCGCAGGATCACCAAACGGCGTTAGCCTATATAAAACAAATTTTTTCAAATAAGCCTTTTTTAAAGTTGCCTAACAAAGATCTCACCTTTGTTCTTCGCAGTGATGCTTCTTCCTACGCTATTGCGGCAGTTTTGATGCAGGAATACGGAGGCACCTTATTTCCTGTTATGTACGTATCCAGAAAGCTTACAACGAGCGAGATAAATTACTCCGTTCTAGACAAAGAGCTCCTTGCTCTTGTCTGGGCAATCACAAAACTGGATCGTTATCTCCTCGGATCACACTTTGTGGTGGAGTCTGACCAGAAAGCTCTTACCGCATTGAATACAGGGAACGTTAAGTCATCAAAGTCAGCGCGTTACGCTATAGCTCTTCAACCGTTCCATTTTGAGATACGAGCTATTCCTGGAGTGCAGAATGTATTTGCAGACTGTCTTTCAAGATGCCCTAGTGAACTTGGTGAAACTAAACTACTTTTAGATGGAGAAACGTCCTCACCGAAACATGAATAACTTTGTACAGTGTCATTAATTGTACATCTGTGAAGACTATGTATAGTTTTGCAGTATTCGTATAAATATAACTTTCAGAACATACTTACATATGGATTATAACATTATTTCTTGTGAAGTAACGTTTTATTAGAACGGGAACAGTGATATTAAAGTAACATTTTTTTAGTATGGAAACATTGGAAAAAAGCAACAAATAGACATTCGTTAGTGTTATGGAACATATTACACTACATATCGTGTTCGTAAACTTATTTCGTACATGGAACATTGGGAACATATTCTTGTCGATTCTAACTAGTTCTAAAAAAATATTAACAATGAGTGAAATTGAAATCACTTAGAATAAATTAGTAATTAGTTATTTGTTGATAAATTAAGACATATATTAAGTAGAATAACTCAATTTAATCGATTTAATTGATTATGAATCACACATCTACTAACTTTATTAGTGTCTCGCAATACGTGTATTCACGTATTCCACTACATGATATTTTACTTTTAGATAACTAGTCAAACTTACTAGTGCTAGATAACAGTAGGTGCGTTGCTTCTTAAAGTGTTTAATTTTGCATTGCTTCATTTTTGCACATTGTATTTCAAAATTTTCTGTTTCACTGATTCTTTTATCATTGATTATCATCAGTGTTGCTGTTCATTTTCATTTTTTGACATCATATGTTTCGATTTTCTTTTGAAAAACTTAGTTGAATTTTATTATCATCTTTTTTGTTGATTCTTCATTTTCATTTTTTCAACTTCTTTTTACTTCGAATATTATCACATCGTTCCAAAGTAGGTCGATGGTGGATGTGTGCTTTAATGCATACTGTCATTTAGTTATATTAATTTCAAGTCAATATTCTTTTCTTAATATGATATAACTTTATGCATTGTATATATTGTTGTAGTTTTGACTCACCTCTCTCGAGTAATTAGTTCGAAAAAAATTAATAGAATTAATTTTTTTAAGGGGAGGTAATAAGGGAGATGTTACGTACATTTATTACCTAAGGGGGTAGTCTTCGGTCCTGCCAAATGTACGCACCAGTTTTATGTAGTTATATTATTTGTGCGTTCGATTGATTCACGCACTGACGTGCACAATGCTGTGTGAGTTGCTTTGGACGCACGTGTAACCTAGTTGAGTAGTTTGTGACGTCAGGTTTTGAAGTGGAAACATGGAACTGGCTTGTGTCCATGATTGTAATTTTATATTGTGTATCCAATGGCATGTTGAAGGAAGCCATTTATTATTGTGATTTGTATTGGTCTTCAGGTCGAAGCCAATCGCAGTTATGTCACGTAAGTTATCGCCCACTTCTTATTTTAATGCTGCATAAAAAGGCCGCTCTACTACTAATCTAGCGGGAATTTTATCATTCCTAGAATGGATCTACAGAGTCGCTTGCCTTTAAGATTTGGATCGTAGACGGAGAATTCCTACGAGTAGAAGAAGTTATATTGTTTACCTTATGCACATGTTTTAAATGCCGTACATGCTTCAATGCCAAAGTCGTGGCATGGATGTAAAGAGAGGTTAGCCAACTGAAAGCCTTTAACTGATAGGATTATCGTATATGACTTTGTGTGAAATTATATGATGTACAACGCTATGTAGGATGAACGTCTGGGAATTTTAACAAATGTAATATGGAAGATTTCATCCCAGAGTATGAATACGTTACCATGATAGACGTCCTTGAAAGAAGGTCAACGGTCGTGACTGAGAAGGATATTATACGGTAACAGTTTTGTAATCCTTAGTCTATGGACAGAGGTCTTTACTAGAAGAGAATCTTCAGGAACTTTAGCAGCAATAATTAATATGTTGTCGTGTGATCTTTGCGCCTGTGACGATGTCCGTCTTGTCCACTTCGTGTCCTGGTGAATAAAATCTATGTAAAGTTACCAACGACTTGTGTGCTGCCAATACTTGACCAGTTCACCCAATTCAAGATACTTGTTGGTTTTCGTTTGAAAAAAACATTGTTGACATTTATTCCGTTGTAACCATTCGCGTTTCAATTCATCACTATGAAAACGACACCAACACTGTCTTATGTCTGTATATCTTTACATATCTAAGTCGAACTATATGTTCTTTGTCGCTAGAAAGGTCAAAGGGCTGTTCGGCGGATGTGTCGCTGGGGAGTTGTGTTTTGGCTTCGCCCTGATGATGGGGGGCTGTCGTGTTTTTCTGTATCGGCTTGTCGCCGGAAAAAGTGATCGATATATGTGTAGGGGAAAGTGATAGTCGTCTAGACCTATCGTGTATGCTTTACCCCAGTGTTTATTCTTATTGCCAAGGAATGGCAGAATCATATTTCTGATACCAAGGTAACAAAAGCACTTCTTATGAACTCTCTTACGAAGCCATCGTTTTCGATAAGCAGACGCACGATTTGTACGTCTGAGAGAATATTTAACTAGATGAAGATGACATTCATTTCTAGCAGCACCATATTGTATGATGAAGTCAATTGCATCATGATAGAATCTACAGAGCAATGAGAACATTTAATGTAGGATTAACTTTGATACAGACTCCAGTTTGTATCCTAAAGTGAGTGACAGCTCACGACAGCAGCCATCTTGTATCCAAATATTTTGTGACTTTCAAGAAGAGAAAAGGGATGCCCCGTACTATCGCTTGATGAGTCCAGAGATCACTGCTACAGATGAGAACCCATTACTAGCGGTTCAATATGATTACATGAAAATTATGTGCTGAACATTATTTAAAGGAATCTTCGCTAGACGAGGTTAGGTCTAGAAGCCATCTTGAATATTGTTTATAAACTGACGTGCTTTGTCAGTAAACTCAGATGATATATATATGGGCAATACTGAGTGCTTGTCTACTGACATTCCGTTGTGCTATTATTCAACGAGTGCCCATGTATCATTGCAAGACCATTTATCAATTGTACCATGATGTATTATGCCAACCTGTGATTTGTCACTGTATCCGTGCTGTCGAATGTGTACGTCCAATTAAACTGTAACAAAAAGTACACAGCCGTTGGCGTCGATGACTTCCAGCCATACATGAGTGAGAAAAAGAACATTTATCAACTCTTCGAACTCTTTCATCATTCGCGTATTATACTCTCACTCTATGTCTACACATCACTGCGTAGGTCGAGTTGATATTCCTATTCCTAACAACCACTCTGATGAGCAACGCTGGGGCCAACAACAAGTCTTTAACATTGGAGCTTCCACAGACCACCATACCTCTTAACACTGTGGTCCTGTAAATAGTTGATGTCAGTGTGAACAAGGAGCAATACATCTTCATATCTATACACCATTCAACCGTATATATATATATAGAAACAGCATTTAACTCTGGTGGAATTCAACAAAAAGAGGTTATTTAACACTGGTGGACCAGCTTTCTGGGTTTGACCTCGCAGAAGTTGAGAAGTCAACAGACTACCGATACCAGACCATTTCCTGTGGCTGATACGACACACTTGCAGTATTAGTTTGCTCTTTATCAACACTTTGTCACGTGACCTATCAAGTGAATGCAGTATCTAGGTCAGCGTTGTTGACATTTTTACGCTTAGACATTACAGAGTTTCACAGTACAGAGATGATACTTTGAAGGCCATAAACTGTTCTATTGTTGCAGTATTGTTGAACATAAATGCGTAAATTTCATCGTTGGACCTTCTGATACTAATATTGTTGAACATTGTAATAGATTAAATCAAAAATCTAGTATTGATTAAAGTGGCAGTTTACTTTGTTTATTCAGAAACTGTGCCATTATATTTATGAACTGAAACTCTTTCCAACACATTTCATTATTTAATGTATAACTGAGCATCCTATCTGCAACACAGTGCTTTATATATTACACACGTGATATATGCATTTATGATTATATGTTATATGTTATTTATTTGTATAGTATATTAGTTTATATGTCAGCGGGTTGTGTTTAGGTTGGGCGGTGTCCTCACAACAGAATATCCCACGTCATAGAGGGTCCGTTGTGGGCGTTTTCTTTAGGTGCAATTTCCTTAATTGGAAATTTGCTTGCAACAACTAGTTGCTATTTGTGTTAGCTGTGACGACCTGTACCCATCATTATTTTTGTAATATTTTTCTGTTCTTTAGTTTTGTTCGATTTGTTTGTATTTGTAGGTCTCCCCTTACCTGTTATTTAGTTGTATACACAATTTATATTTATATACACTGTGACGTCATTTGTGTTGTTATTCCTTGCAGATTCAGTGGTTATTTTCATTGATTTCCGTATTTGATTTATTTGCAATTGCTCAATATGACAAAGCATTAGCTGCAGAAGAAAGAAAAACTGCTGCTGCAGAGGAAAGAAAAGCTCTAGCTGAAGAAAAAAAATTGCAAAGAGAAGCTGAAGAGAAAAAAATTAGAAGTTTACTGCTGCTGCTGAACTAAAGAAATTGCAGATACAGACTGAGGAAAAAAGATTCCAGATGGAAATGGAAAAAGAAGAAAAAAGAGCAATAAGAGAACATGAATTTGAGTTAGAGAAATTAAGATTGACAAGTATGAGTAATGTTAATCAGGCATCTAGTGGTAATGGTAAAACTTCTACTTACAAGGTTAAGGTGCCACCGTTCAATCAGTCCAGTGACGATATTACATTCTGGCTGGATAGATTTGAACGTTCTTGTCGTACTCATAATGTGGATAAATCACAATATGCTAACCAATTAGCAGAAAACTTGAAAGGTGAATCTCTGACTAGATTATGCCTTGTAGGAGAAGCAGATAAGGATAATTATGATGTCATTAGAGCGGCTTTGATAAAAAAATACCAGCTAAGTGAGGAAGGCTATCGCCTTTTGTTTAAGACGATGGTGCCTGAGACAGGTGTAGAATTCTCAGAATTCATTGCAAAGGCACGTCTCACAGTTGATCGCTGGATTGAGCTTTCCAAAACAGAAAAAACTTATGAAGGACTTATGGATTTGTTGCTCAGAGATAAGATTATGTCATGTGTTAACAAACCATTCCTTGAATTTATACATGAGCGTAAACCCAAATCACTAAAGGAAATGGAAGAATATTGTTCCCAATATGTCACTGCACACCCCGACGTGACTTTTGGCAACACTAAGATTAAGGAGAGTATGCCAGTTGCTTCAGCAACACCATACAATCCCAATTATTCACACAGATTTCAGGGACCTCAAAACAGATTTGAAAAAAAAGGTAACCATAATAGTTATCAAAACCAAGGTAACCAATCATTTCAGGGTTCTTCTTCAAAGAACTGGAGACGAGCTGATAGCTCTCGACACAGGGGTGGTCATAATTATAGGAATTTCCGTAGAGGAAGTAATTATAGAAACTGTCCGAGTTATCCGTCTTGGAGTCAACAAGATCATAATTACAGAGATACTCATTATAATGAATATGATAATGGTAACCAAGAGAACTATGACTCAAACCCAAATAGGGGTTACAATAGAGGTAACAATAACTACAGAGGTAATAATAACCGAGGTAGATCTCAAAACAGAAGATATAAACCACATTTTCAGGCAAACTCTGCACAACAAGAGTCTCATGAAGCCTATAAACAGAGTAAAGATAATAATGACGCTAGTAATATGGCATGTTCCGCTTTTGATTTTGGGAGAGCATCTCAGTGCCCCCAATGCAAAACATTATTTGAGCCAACCACAGTGTCTACTTTAAGCTGCGGCCATCCTCTTCCTGCTCTTCCTGCGTCAGTCGCGCATGATGGAAGAGGTTCTCTTGTCTTACATAAGGGTTTAGTGAATAACAATCCAGTCTCCGTTCTATTTGATTCTGGATGCACCACAATTGGTGTTAGGCAGTCACTCATAGATCCTTCCCGTGCCACTGGACAAGTAGTCAAATGTGTAACATTTGGCGGCACATTAGAGAAATACTCTACTGCTATCATTAGGATTGCTACTCCTTTCTTTACAGGAGATGTACACGCATGTCTTCTTCCGAATCCGATCGCCGACCTTATCATCGGTCGCATTCATGGAGTCAAAGAATGCACTCCGCAACAAATTTCCGCGTGGGAAAAGCAAAACATGCAGATTGCTAACGCTGTAGTCACTAGAGTTCAGGATCTTAATATGCCTCAAACTTCATCTACTGAAGATAATGAAGAGCATAACCAAGATGATCCCTTGGTAATTTCTCGTGACTCGTTTATAAAACAGCAAGAAGATGATCCCACTCTGAGGAAATTTTTCATTCTTGCAACGAAAGGTGATCCGAATAAAGACACAAGTCGTAAATCGTGGATTACAAAGAAGAATGGCGTACTTGTACGTATGGTTCAAGACTCCATTACGTCAAGTCATTCTCAAATCCTGGTTCCCAAGAATTTGAGAGTTAAATTTTGCAGCACGCTCACGACTCTCAGTGTGCTGGACACATGGGTTTTTCCCGTACTAAGTCAAGAGTTTTTGCGGCTTTCTTTTGGCCATTGGTAAACAAGGACATACGGATTTATTGTCGATCTTGTAAAGTATGTCAGGAAGTTAAATCCAAAGGTCCACGCCATGCTGCACCCATTCAGGCGGCAGACATTCCTATTCGGCCGTTTCAAAAAATGGCCATAGACATTATTGGTCCATTTAAGATCAAGTCTGCCAGAGGACATCAGTTTATCTTGACGTGTGTTGATATGTGCACACGTTGGCCAGAGGCTATCCTCTGAAGAGCATTACTACTGCTGATATTGCAGATGCTCTTTGGCTTATATTCTCTTGTCTGGGTTTCCCCAGAGAGATATTATCAGACCATGGCACCCAACTAATATCAGATACCATGTCTCAAGTAATGTCTACTCTGCAGATAGATAGATCTTTAAGTAGTATCTATCATCCAATGTCTAATGGGATGGTCGAACGCCTTAATAGAACACTTAAAAACTTACTAGGGAAGATAACTGAGGATCATCCTCAAGACTGGGACAGAGTTTTACCTGCGGCCCTCTTCGCTTACAGAGAGGTCCCCAATGAACATACAGGATTTTCCCCCTTTGAACTTCGTCTTTGGCGCGCGACCGCGCGGCCCTATGTCGTTGCTTCATGATCTCATAACAGCTGACAATATTGACGATGACACAAAGTCATCCTACGAATATGTCATCGCGTTGAGACATAAGATTATCGAAGCATGCAAATTAGCAACTTCTTCTTCTGAATTTGCGAAACAGAAGGCAAGGCAATTTGCCAATAAGAAGAGATGCTTACGACAACTTTGTCCTGGGGACAAAGCATTTGTATTACTACCTTGTAGGGAAAACAGACTACTTATTTCTTGGAAAGGTCCGTACGATATAATATCGAAAATTTCCGATGTCGACTATATTGTCGATATTGATGGGAAGCATAAAACCTTCCACATCAATATGCTTACTGAATTCCATGAACGTCCGGATTATTTTTGCAACCCATTTTCCAAGCAACGGACGATTCTCCAGTACAACATGGTCATTACTCATCACTGTCCGTGATACAGGATGAGGAAACGAGTTTTTCAGATGTAAATCTCCCTCTTCCAATGATCCCACTTCATTCTAGTGAATCATGGAAGAACGTTACTGTCTCTCCTGATTTGTCTCTGGGAGAACAGCGACAAGTTTCAACTATGTTGCAAACATTTCAGGATGTACTCACTGACATCCCTGGACAAACTCATGTCATTGAACATGACATTGTTCTAACTGACCATACTCCTATTAGGGTTAGACCTTATCCTATCCCTATACATTTTCAAGCACAGGTCGAGAAAGAGTTGGATGAGATGATAGATTTGAAAATAATCGAAACATCCACCTCTGCATATTCTTCGCCGATGGTTATTGTTCGAAAAAAAGACAATAACATACGTCTTTGCGTTGACTATCGCAAATTGAATCAAGTAACGAAGTTCGATGCTGAACCTATGCCTTTACTGGAAGAGCTACTTACTCGACTCTCCAAATCTCATTTTTTCACTAAACTTGATTTGTCTAAAGGATATTGGCAAGTACCTTTATCTGAACGCGCCAAACCTCTCACGGCTTTTTCAACACCTAGAGGTTTGTTCCAATGGAATTTTATGCCTTTCGGTCTTATGAACGCACCAGCTACATTCGTACGCATGATGCGCCGAATCCTATCTTATCGGTCAGATGTCATTGCATATCTAGACGACATCTGTCTTTTCAGCGATACTTGGGAAGATCACTATTCAGGGTTAGATGAATTGCTGTCTACTTTGCGCGAGCACAACCTGACAGCGAAACCCTCTAAAGCCTATATTGGTTTTAGCGAAATTTCTTTCCTAGGCCACCGAGTTGGTCATGGTTTCCTAAAGACAGAGGACCATAATACTAGTAAGATACTTAACATCTCTATCCCTAAGACTAAAAAACAGGTGAGAAGTCTGTTAGGTCTTATTCAATTTTATGGCAGATTCATTCAGAATCTATCCTCTATCATGGCACCTCTTTCTACATTTCTAAAGAAAGGTTCGCCTAATATGGTCCACTGGTCCCAGGAATGCCAATCCTCTTTGGATAAGATTAAAACATTGTTTTCAACACCACCTATTTTAGTGTTACCTACTAAAGATAAGACATTTGTTCTTCGTAGTGATGCTTCATCCACTGGGATTGGAGCGGCACTAATGCAAGAGTACTCTGGAACTCTGCATCCTGTAATGTATATTTCCAGAAAACTTAATGTGGCAGAAAGGAATTATTCGGTTTTAGACCGTGAGCTATTAGCTATGGTTTGGTCAATTCTCAAACTACAAAGATTCCTTCTAGGCGCACATTTCATAGTAGAAACCGACCAAAAAGCTCTTACTGCTATACAGAGTAAGAATTTGAAGAGCTCGAGGTCTACTCGATATGCAATTGCTCTTCAACCTTTTCATTTCTCTGTGCGAGCTATTCGTGGATCAGATAATGTGATGGCAGACATTCTGTCAAGATGCCCACATGATTCCACATAACTATTAGGTCTTAGACTTCTTGATATGTCTAGGTCTATAATAGTTCCTTTCTATATCAAGATAGATACACATTTGTAATTTAATAATATAATGATTGTATCACTACTTAGCGGTTCATTGATGTTTATTCACCGCTGTTCTTTAATGATTTTTCTTCATAAATCATAAATTTAAGATATATAATACGAAATTATGGTATGAAATTTTTTATGCATTGTATAATTGCCATAATTGTATTATACGTGGATCACACCTTCCTGGAAACATTTATTCGTAGAGAAACAATTTCTCTCAGATTATGAGATATATTCTCACCAGTCGCTTCATAAGTCGACTTAGCCTCATATTAGGCGTTATATTTATTCCTGATATTTTCATCTGCGCATTATTCATGCGTTGTGAGCCTATTGTACGTTGCTCCTAGATGTATTTTTTTTTTAAAAAATGTTCCATTTTTTTTTTCCCGGGAGGTGTGGTAAGACTGTTACGTGCAGTCTTTGATATCTTGCAATATAATACATTTGTATGCTTGTCATGTTCGCAAATATTTTGTAAACAAAATAGATACTCTTCTTTGCTTAAGGAAAAGTCAATATTGAGTTACTTCCCCTTGAAAGGAGTTTCAGATCGAACTCCGCGGATGAATCTAGTTTTACTGCGATTTATTCTTTGTTTGGGTAGTAATAGATTGTTCTTGCTTCAGAATATCTATGGCCTGAATTTATGTGTATTGTTTGTCTAGGTAGGACGAGTCTGTCTTATGTCTGTATATCTTTACATATCTAAGTCGAACTATATGTTCTTTGTCACTAGAAAGGTCAAAGGGCTGTTCGGCGGATGTGTCGCTGGGGAGTTGTGTTTTGGCTTTGCCCTGATGATGGGGGGCTGTCGTGTTTTTCTGTATCGGCTTGTCGCCGGAAAAAGTGATCGATATATGTGTAGGGGAAAGTGATAGTCGTCTAGACCTATCGTGTATGCTTTACCCCAGTGTTTATTCTTATTGCCAAGGAATGGCAGAATCATATTTCTGATACCAAGGTAACAAAAGCACTTCTTATGAACTCTCTTACGAAGCCATCGTTTTCGATAAGCAGACGCACGATTTGTACGTCTGAGAGAATATTTAACTAGATGAAGATGACATTCATTTCTAGCAGCACCATATTGTATGATGAAGTCAATTGCATCATGATAGAATCTACAGAGCAATGAGAACATTTAATGTAGGATTAACTTTGATACAGATTCCAGTTTGTATCCTAAAGTGAGTGACAGCTCACGACAGCAGCCATCTTGTATCCAAATATTTTGTGACTTTCAAGAAGAGAAAAGGGATGCCCCGTACTATCGCTTGATGAGTCCAGAGATCACTGCTACAGATGAGAACCCATTACTAGCGGTTCAATATGATTACATGAAAATTATGTGCTGAACATTATTTAAAGGAATCTTCGCTAGACGAGGTTAGGTCTAGAAGCCATCTTGAATATTGTTTATAAACTGACGTGCTTTGTCAGTAAACTCAGATGATATATATATGGGCAATACTGAGTGCTTGTCTACTGACATTCCGTTGTGCTATTATTCAACGAGTGCCCATGTATCATTGCAAGACCATTTATCAATTGTACCATGATGTATTATGCCAACCTGTGATTTGTCACTGTATCCGTGCTGTCGAATGTGTACGTCCAATTAAACTGTAACAAAAAGTACACAGCCGTTGGCGTCGATGACTTCCAGCCATACATGAGTGAGAAAAAGAACATTTATCAACTCTTCGAACTCTTTCATCATTCGCGTATTATACTCTCACTCTATGTCTACACACCACTGCGTAGGTCGAGTTGATATTCCTATTCCTAACAACCACTCTGACGAGCAACGCTGGGGCCAACAACAAGTCTTTAACATTGGAGCTTCCACAGACCACCATACCTCTTAACACTGTGGTCCTGTAAATAGTTGATGTCAGTGTGAACAAGGAGCAATACATCTTCATATCTATACACCATTCAACCGTATATATATAGAAACAGCATTTAACTCTGGTGGAATTCAAAAGAGAGTATTTAACACCCAGCTCTGGTTGATTCTTTGCATCTCGACCTTTACAGTTCTCTAACAAGATGTTTTTGGTCACCCTTTCAGTTGCTTTTCTTCGGGGGTCCACAGCAAAGCTGTTCTTGTGATGGCACCAGTGTCTCCTCTGAGGATGTGGCCAACCCAACTCCAGCATCTACCAGCTATGATGGTGTGCATGTCCTCTTGGTTACTCCGAGTAAGCAGTTCTTGGTCAGTGATGGTATTGGGCCAAAAAAATTCTGAGAATTTTCCTTAGGCATATTAAGTGGAAAGAGGACAATTTCAACATATCCTTCTCTGTTACTCTCCAGCACTCCACACCATAGAGAAGCACAGAAAGTACCCAGCTCTCATATAATCTTAATCTGGTGTATGTGCTGTACTCAGAGGAATTCCAGATGTTGTTAAGACTAGCAAAGGCTGTTCTCACTTTATTCATTCTGTTGTTGATGACTTTGCTTGCTCCACCATCTGGTGTAATTATGCATCCTAGATATGTAAATGTGCCTGTCTGTTCCAGTTTCTGGTTCCTTATTGTTATGGGTACAGAATTGCCCACACTGAGTGTCATGACCTCTGTCTTACACAAATTATAGCTTTCATAAACAGGAAAACCAATCTCTAGGCTTTTGCAAACAACTCTTTGATGCAGTTTAGTCATTAATGAAAAGTTCAAATATTTCACTTTAACATGGACAGCATAGTGTATGAAAATAAAGAAAGAATAAATTAAGAGACCGATGACCCTTGAGATAAATCTCTACAAGGTATTTTTTTTTTTTTTTTTTTTTTTTTTTTTTCCTTAACCAGCGGCACTTGGGCTTTCAGCCCTTCGGCCCAATGACATGTCATTGCGAGGCTGGGGAACCTGAGGACTTTCCTTCCAACCCGGTCAGGAGCTTCGCTCCTTCCCATCCACAGAGGGACAGGATGTTCATGACTATTGTCAAATGATTAAAGTGGGCCCGGGTTTGAACCATGAAAAGCCGAAGCCATTACACCAGCTGTCGTTGCACTGAAGACTATAAAATCTTTTTTGTTAGACAAAGTTGAACGAACAGACAATGATGACTGATGATAATAAAGTGGGCAAGAGGAGCTGTCGTTGCACTGAAGACTATCTTCTTTTTTGTTATCTTTGGCCTTGGCCACTAACTGACAAAGCAATCAGTGATCATCACGCCTGGTGGTGTCTTGTAGGGAAGCTACAAACTATCTCCACTTTGCTCGGTCGACAGCTAACCTTAGTGTGGTGCCCCAGCTCTGGTTCATGCTTAGAATTTCCACTTCCACTGTTCTCCACCAGCTGGCTTTTGGCCATCCTTGCTTTCGCTTTCCCTCCGGAGTCCATAGCATGGCAGTTCTGGTGATAGTGTCAGGGTCTCTTCTGAGGATGTGGTCAACCGAATTCCAGCTTCTACCCGCTATGATGGTGCACATGTCTTCTTGGTGGCTGTGAGTTAGCAGTTCTTAGTTGATGATGGTGTCTGGCAGGTTGTATGGAGACTATATGGAGATCAAAACACATCAAGTCCATCACAAAAACCAGAATCTTTAACTCAAATGTCAAGGAAGTCTTGTGTCTATGAAACATGGAGAAAAATAAAAATGACAACCAGAAAGCTACAGACTTTCATACATTTATGTTCGCACAACACAGAAGAGTTGAAATAGTATAAGGGGATCACCATTGTGCAGTGATCAAGTGAACCAAAAAGTTACCAGTGGGACAAAATGTATTAGATAGAAGATACACAGAGGACTCATGATGGTTATCCTTGTTCTTGAATTCTCTGGGTAAGAGAAATGGTGTCTGAAAAACATATGATGAAGGGATATGGAGAAGGCATGAAAGTACTAACCAGAAGGCATGAAAAGACCTTCAGCAGATAGTGTGGAACAGAACAGCTTGGCATGAATTTGGTGAGAGTGTGCTCCACAATGGTAAAAGTAGTCCCATATCCGATAATGCCATAAGGGTGTGAAGTGTTAGAGACTTCACTATACTAGGTCCAGCACTGAAAGGTGAGGGTGACCAGTTCCCGTCCTCACTGCCTTGGCCTTCCCAAATTCAAGAGCAGAGTCAGGTACCAATTTACAGCTGACCGGACTGGAGCACGACACTACCAGTTTTTTAACCCAGAACCCCTTTACTTTGTCACCAAAGGCAAGCACTTAAACCACTCTGCCAATTGGATTCCTAGTCCTTTACAGTAGGATAAAAATATCTTACCTGCTGAGACTGCTCTAATGAGAACTCTTTCAGTAGAGTTGATGACAGCTGCTGCCACCTTTGGCAGGTACATAGGGTACTGCCGTCTGTTGCAAGATTTTCCCACTTGATCCTTGTAACCTAGTGCTGAAGCAGACAGAACAAAAACACTGGAACATATTTTCCTTTACTTTTCTATGAATTTTGTATGAATGATAACACACCTGTTTTCTTCTTCTTCTCCTTCTTCATCTCCTCCTTTTTCTCCTTCTTCATGTCCTCCTTCTTCTCCTCCTCCATCTTCCTCTTCTTCTTCTCTTTCTTTTTCTTCTCCTTCTTCTTCTTCATCTTTTTCTTCTCTTTCTTCTTACATTTCTTCTATGTATTATTTATCATCATGCACTTCAACCATTTCATCCTTCTCTTATCATATCTTAATTATTTCTTCTTTCTCCTTCTACTTCTTCTCTGTTTATTATCTATCACCAAGCATTTCATCCTTCACTTTCCCTATCTTTATTATCTCTTCCTTTGATCTCCTTCCTCTCCATTTATTTGATTTTCTCCTCCTCCTCTCCTTCTTCATCTCTTCATTCTTCACCAAACTGACCTCTTTAACATTTTGCAATAAATACTATTTTATTTTATTCCTCATTCCTCTCTGACAAACTTGCCATTCACCTAACTTTTTCTCTGGAATCCCTAAATACTTGCAAATTAACTATCCGGTATATTTGCAATCTTGAACTTTATATGGGTTCTACAGAACATTATGCTAAGCAAGTTAAAAATTGTGGTCAAAAACAATTCTTCTCTATCACAATATCTGCTATTGTCAAATCTATGATTTCAATAGAAAGAGATGAGCTGTCTACCAAAGAATACACATTGAGAAAATATAACTGTTGATCTTTACTGTTTATATAGTAAATATTGTAAGATATAATGAGACGTGGCTGGCTGTCATACATACTCACGTTACGAAGCATAATCACGAAGGCGAACACACTGAATACATAACGACATGTTTAATCGACCATCTTAGAAAACAGGAAGTAGGAAGAAGAGAATTAGCCTAAGGGCAAGTAACTCTAGTAGGAAACAAACTAAACATCGAAACAGATATATACAACATCAACATCCGCCCTTCTTTATGAGTGAACAAAGTCATTCATCCAAGAGGGTTTCTTGCGATCTCTTTGAGGTCTCTTGGGCTAGATGGTAGGAGAGAATGTTCTTTGCCAGCTTTCCCAGGACTAGAAGTAGCTGGAGTTGAAGGATCAACTTCTGGAGGATTGGAACTGTTCACTTCCCTAGTGTTCTCCATGTCTGGCAAAACAACCTGTTGCTCGGGTAGACCTGGAGAGGAGAAATCAGTTTCCAAGTCCGCGATATCAGGTGTGAGCTGGTGAGACAACTTGGACAGATCATGAGCAGTTTTATCATGATACGTCTTCACTGATCTGTCTCTCTTGCCTCTACTTTCAATAACTCTACTGTGAGATGCAACGGGTTTCACTGCAGAAGGTATCAGTGTACGCAGTTTCCTGTTGAACAGTATTTCTGCTGGACTTTGATCAAACCCTTGTCTCGGCGTATTACGAAGTTCAAGTAGTGCCTCATATGCATCTGTATTATTTTGAACAGTCTTTCTCATCATACCCTTGATGAGTTTCACAGCAGATTCAGCTAATTTGTTGGCTTTATGGTGACCTGGTGCTGATTTAACATGAAGTATTCCCCATCTAGCAGTAAATGATCTGAACTGTGCAGATGTAAACTGAGTACCTTGGTCAGATACAATAACTTTAGGGACACCATAATGAGCAAAATGAGACTTCAATTTCATGATGACTAACTGTGCTGTCATTGTAGGTAGAAAGTCTACTTCAATGAAGTTGGAGAAGTAGTCAATCAGGACTAAATAATATCGGCCTTCTATAATAAAGATGTCAGTGCCAACTTTCTCCCAGGGTGATAAACCTCTTGAGTGTTGGTTTAAAGGTTCTTTAGTATTCCTTGCCTTCGTTTCTTGACATTCCGGACAACTGTCAGCTATCTGTCGAATCTCAGCTGTCATGCCGATCCAAAACAGACAACTTCTGGCCCGGCGCATCATGCTTTCAAATGCAAGATGAGCAGCATGTAGCTTCTGCTTGATTTCAGGCCTCAGTGCTTTTGGGATAAGAATACGCTCTCCTTTAAGTATTATGCCTTGTTCTGTTGTCAGAGTGTCGCGAATGTCAAAATAAGGCATAAGCTCAGCTGGTACATCAGACTTTCTTTTAGGCCACCCATCTAAAATGGTCGACTTCAACCTCTGGAGCACGCTGTCTTTGAGAGTTTCAGCTTTAATCTTTTCCATCATCACATCTGGTATTTCAGGTAATCTTACAGGTGCATCAGCTCCTGCATTGCTCTCTCTATCAGCTAAGGAATCCAATGTGACATTATGAATACAAACTCTGGACAGTGTGTCGGCTATAAGAAGATCGGAATCTTGTACCCATTGGAATTCAAAGTCATATCGATGGCTGCACATCAGTAAATTCTGCAGTCTTCAAGGAATTTGACTCAGAGGTTTCTTCACGATGGCTGCCAAAGGTTTATGGTCGTTGATGACTGTAACTTTCCTTCCATAAGTGTACTGGTCAAAGCGTTCCAAACCATATACAACAGCTAAGAGTTCCTTCTCAATTTGAGCCCAGCGTTGTTCAGTTTCAGTTAGAGCTCTTGAAGCAAACTCTATTGGCTGACCATTTTGTAGGAGGACAGCCCCAAGTCCATAGCTGCTACTATCAACTTGAATACACAAAGATTCATCAGGATCATAGTATGCGAGTACTGGAGTAGAAGTAATCAGTTTCTTGACTCTCTTGAAAGCTTGGTCACATTCAGCAGACCAGATAAAAGGAGTATCCTTACGGGTAAGTTCTCTTATTGGATGAAGAACTTCTGAGAGATTGTTGAGAAACTTTGCTAAATACTGTATCATGCCGCAAAATCTGCGAACCTCATGACAGTCCTTAGGAACGGGCATGTTTAGTATTGTCTCAACCTTTTTCTTGTCTGGTTCAACACCTCGAGCAGTAATAAGGTGAAACATGAAGGTAATTTCTTCTTTCTTCTCTTGAGCTTTAGTGTCATTCAGTTTAATGCCTTTTTCTTTACACCTATGTTTCAGTGCTTTAAGTTTCAGATCATGGTCCTTAATTGCTTGCTGTCTGTTTGACCCACAACCTGCAATAACTATGTCATCAGCAACATTGATGCAACCATGAAGACCTTCAAGAGCTTGTGCTAGATGCCTCTGGAAAATTTCACTGCTTACATTCAAGCCAAATGGTAGTCTAGACCATCTGAACTTACCATAAGGTGTAATCATTGTTGTAAGTTTACTAGACTTCTCATCAAGTTTGATATGCCAGAATGCTTCCTTGATATCCAGCTTTGTGAAAATCTTGGCATTGTTGAGTTCAGGCAATACATCATCCAATGTTGGTAATCTGTAATGCTCTCTCTGCAAAGCCTCATTCAGGGGTCTAGGATCAATACATATTCTTAAAGAACCATCAGACTTTTCAACAACAGCCATTTGGTTAACCCATTCAGTCGGTTCCTCTACTGGTATTAATATACCTCTGTTCATTAGATTTTGAAGCTCTGACTTTACCTTGCTCTTAAGTGAAAATGGTATTTTTCTGCACGGCAGTGCCTTTGGACGAATATTAGGATCAATATGCAACACGGCTTCACCAAGGACACCTAGATGGTTATCAGAGTTATGATCATTATCTAAACTGTCGGTAGCCACCTTAGCAATAAATTTGTTTGTGTTGACTGTCACAAACTGTAGATCCTGCAGTGTGTTGTTGCCCAGCAAACATGTGAATCTATTTTTCACAACAGTAAACCTTATATTGTGTTTTGTCCCAGTCTTAGGATTCTCAGCAGTTAATATAACTTCTCCCAGTGGAGTCATCTTAGTACCATTCCACATAACAAGCCTTTGTTTAGTGGGTAACAGTTGTTCTTGCATCACAAAGCGTTGACAGATTGTATTCACATCAGCTGCTGTGTCTAGCTGAAATTTTACCATTTTTCCATTGATAATGAGTTGTGCAGATGTACAAGCTTTGCTAGACTTCACACAGTTAAGAAAAACTTCAGAATCTTCCACTGACTCTGTGTGAACAGTGTGAACTTTCTTGCATTTAACTTTGAAATGGTTTCTTCCCCCACAATTTGAACAAAACTTCCCCCATGCAGGACACTTTTTCTTAATTAATAGATGTTTCTGTCCACAGTAATGACACTCCTTTCTAGGTTCAAAGTACCCACTGTCAGTGTTACTTTGACAGGCTTTACCAGCAGCATGCCCAGTGTCTCTCTTGGGAGGTTTATGGTTCAGTGATTTTTTCTGTACCTTTTCAACCCTTGCTTCAGAAGGTTGTACTGTATTATTCATCTCACATATGTCTTTTCCAGTTTGCTCGATAACTCTGCATATGTGAATGGCTTTCTTTAGATCTAGGTCAGCTTCTCTCAAGAGCTTCTCTTGTAACCTTTTGTTGACAGTAAAGACAATTTTGTCTCTTATCATACGATCCTTGTCGTTAAAATTGCACAAATCTGCCTTAGTTCTCAGCTCAGTCAAAAAAGAATTAAAAGGATCCTGAAGAGGTGTGTTCCAGAATCTGAACGTATGTAATACTTCATTGCTTCGTGAGCTACAATGGTTCTGGAGCAAATCGAGAATTTTAGTAGGATTAGAGTGGTCTCCTTCCTCTGCCAGTTGATCAAAAACTTCAACAGCTTGAGGTCCAGCACAGTGTAGAATAATGGCCGCCCGAACAGAATCAGGTTTAGTCGTCACCTCTGATGCATGCATGTATAGTTCTAACTGTCGTCTCCATTTACGAAATGTGTCTGGTTCGACGTTATTTATGTCTAGGCAGGGTGGTAACCGAAATAAGGGCCGTTCTGTCATGACGAAATGTCTAATAATGGTATGCAAGCAATAACCAGTAATCTCACCTCAAGTCTAATGACATTCAGCACACGTGTTACAAGATATTCAGCAGAATAGTCCGAATTCTGTAGAAATAAACACCGCTGCCACCATGTTGATCTTTACTGTTTATATAGTAAATATTGTAAGATATAATGAGACGTGGCTGGCTGTCATACATACTCACGTTACAAAGCATAATCACGAAGGCAAACACACTGAATACATAACGACATGTTTAATCGACCATCTTAGAAAACAGGAAGTAGGAAGAAGAGAATTAGCCTAAGGGCAAGTAACTCTAGTGGGAAACAAACTAAACATCAAAACAGATATATACAACATCAACAATAACGAAATCCTGGATAAAAAGCAAAAATCAACTGAGCACACTGGAAAAATGTCGCCCAAAGTAGTAAGAAATAATATGAACCTAAGTGAGCAAGTGAAGTCAATCTCAGCTGTGGGGTTTTTGCTACATATGCCATACCTCTTGTCACAGTGATGACATCACTCTCACATGTAGGCAGGTGTCCATCAACACTCATGACATCGATGCGAAGGAAAGTGTTCTCTGTTTTCTGTGATATGTGCACAGAACAAGAGTTTCCTCTGAGAATAACAAAATTATAATGATTAAACTGATAAAATGATCCATTAGTTAACCAGTGCTCTATGATATATGTGCAGAACAAAAGTTTTCACTGAGAATAACAAAATTATAATGATTAAACTGATAAAATGATCCATTAATTAATCAGTGCTCTGTGATATATGTGCAGAACAAAAGTTTTCACTGAGAATAACAAAATTATAAAGATGAAATAATTTGTTAATCAATCAGAGCTCTGTGACAAATGTACAAAACAAGGGTGTCCACTGAGAATAACAAAATTATAATGATGAAATTGTTTATCAATCAATCAGTGCTCTCTGGTACATGCACAGAACAAGAGTTTCCTCTGAGATAAAAAAAATTATAATGATTAAACTGATAAAATGGTCCATTAATCAGTCAGTGTTCTGTGATATATGTGCAGAACAAGTGTTTCCACTGAGAATAACAAAATTATAAAGTTGAAATCATTTATCAATCATTCAGTGCTCTGTGACACATGTGCAAAACAAGAGTTTGCACTGAGAATAACAAAACTATACTGATGAAATTGTTTAATCAATCAGTGCTCTCTGAAACATGTACAGAACAATAGTGCTACACTGAGAATAACAAAAGTATAATGATTAAACATGAAATGATCCGTTAATCAATCATTGTTCTGTGATATGTGCAGAACAAAAGTTTCCACTGAGACTTAAAAAATTATAATTATGAAATTATTTATCAATCAATCAGTGCTCTCTGGCACATGTACAGAACAAGAGTTTCCACTGAGAATAACAAAATTATAATTATGAAATTATTTATCAATCAATCAGTGCTCTCTGGCACATGTACAGAACAAGAGTTTCCACTGAGAATAACAAAATTATAATTATGAAATTATTTATCAATCAATCAATGCTCTCTGGCACATGTACAGAACAAGAGTTTCCAATGAGACTAAAAAAAAATTATAATTAAGACATCATTTATGAATCAATCAGTGCTCTCTGGCACATGTACAGAACAAGAGTTTCCACTGAGAATAACAAAAGTACAACTGATGAAAAGATCCAAAAGTCAAACAGTGTTCCGTGACGCCTTTTGGTGTTTGCAAATCCTAACTTTATGTGTCAGAGACATGGTATCTTCAAGTATACCACATCTGAGGTTTATTTTCTATGCCCCTGTATGTTGGTGCCACTTCTATTAGATCTTTCTAGTCTACATTAATCATGTTCTCCATTGTCCTTCTGTATTCCTCTTTCCCTGAGAGTTTTATGCTAATGTTTTGTCCACTGCAGTTCCCAGAGGATTCTATTGTGACTAATAAAAATAGACCCACTGCTCTCACCCAATTACGTTATTTGAGGTGATAGAGGTAAGGTTTTGATGCTGGCAATCCCACAATGCAAAATGCACTGTTACACAAACTACAACTACAAGAACATAGTGCTTTGGTACAAGCTTTCTGGAAAAAAGCTACTGTAGAGGTGGCCTGATGCTTCCTAAGTAGTGAAAAAGGGAAGGAAAGAGTGCAGTGTTTAACACTGACTTTTGTTCATTACATTGTGTCAGACTCATTCCATGCTTCAGAAGGTCCAAAATGTATGGCTACAGCATGAATGGAACACCTCCATAGAAACCTCGAATCTTCAAGAACTGGTGTGGATCTACTGTCCTGGTCATACTTGGTTACACGGCAATGAAAGAGCCGACAGACTAGCTTCAAGAGCACATATAAGTAGGTGCACTGGATATGGACAAGGGAGAGATACTGAGGACAATTAATGATCGCCTATTAGAGAATGACACTGCAATTGATGAATCATCAAAGCTAAGACTGCTGGAGTTTGGCATTAGGTGTAAGACTGGCAGGGATGAACGTAAGAGAGGATGCATCCGGCTTATATACAACTAGCGCGCAACAGGAACAATTAGCATTCATACCCTTTGACGTTTGCTGGGGGATACTGAGCACCTATGGGTTTGCTCAGAGTGCAATAATGTTGATTCTGAACAACAATAACAATGACACAGCCATCTTCTTTTTCTTTTTAAATAGACAATAACAATGACAGTATGCTGTTATTTGACTTTTACAACATGGCATTCCTTTATTTTAATATTTAAAATTCATGTAAGAATAATTGAATTCAGTATATTCTAACAGGATGTTAGAAGAGCTTGCAGGGTCAATTCTCAAACCTTTGAAAATAAAGTCTGTTTGTTTGTTGGTTCATTTATTTATTCCTCAATTTGTAGACCTGCAAGTTTGTTTTCTTTCTTCTTCATTTTCTTCTGTGCCCCTTCAACACCCAAAGGAGCACTGGCGTTCATGAAACTTATGCCAAGTCTTCTTGTTGTGTTTGCCTTCAGGTAATTCTGATCTTGTACCAGCCATTCCAATGCTGTTGAAAATGTTCTTAGGAAACAGATATCTGCAGCTTTTGGTATTTTATCTTATGTTGATAATAAAAATTATTTAAATGCTACTGACCCTAACACATAATGAGTATTACTAATGGTGTTCTTGCAGACTATGGTGTAAATAAGGATTATGTTAGCATCAGCCATGGGGATACGAAGATTAATTATGCCACTGGTATGCATGGAGGCATATCTGAAGTCATCCTTATATGACAACCAGCTATGCACAATGCTACAATATACATATGTGGAAGTGAACCTCTGTCTGTGAGGCTAATTACACCCTCACTGACTCTTGACATCAACCACACACTTCCAGGGATTCCCCCTTAGGTGAAACATGTTGAGAACCCAGCATTGCACACTAAGCTTGGAGAAGTCACATGAGTCCTAGACATAATTCTTTGGCTTTGACCTGGTTGACTGCATGCAGGAGGATCTCACTATGGGGCCAGTGATAGGCAGGGGAGCTGAGAAGTGGCTCTGTAGAGGACGTGACAATTTCTTGGGAGAGCCTAGAACCAGAGCACAGTATTTTAGCTCTACATAGTTGGAGAACCCTTTCGGATGGCGGGAAATGCAAAGTATGCAACGTGCTTCTTACTCTTATCTTGGGATCAGATGTGACGATCCTTTAAATGCAAGCTAAACTGTGAATGGCAGAAAAGCCACAGGAAAAGCCTAGTCTACAGTGTAGATAATACCAAGGAGTCTTTAACTTGGTATTGGCTGCAAAAGAGCGGGAAGTTCAGCAGCCCTAGTTAAACAACAATGCCACTGATAACAGAGACTGCAGATCATAAATAAAGGAAAAAACATAGACACAAGGAGAAATCAGTTGTAAGTACTTGGAAACTATACAGCATATTCTTATTTTTCTTCTTCAAGTACCAAGCCTAGTGGCATAGGAGATCATGTCTCTTCACAACTTCTTGTCTCCAGTACAATTTATCAATTCTGTGTGTTGACTTCTTTCCATGCCACGATGTCAGACTGTCCAGTATTTGCTCTCTTTGTCTTCCTCCATCTTTTTTTTTCTTCAATCTTGCCTGTTGTCATGACATATTCCAGCTTTCCTGAAGAAGTGTCCCAAAAAAGTGGATTGCTTCTTTCTAACAACTGAAATAAGTTTCCTTTGTGCATTCACCTCTTTGAGGACATCCTTATTACTCTTTTGACTGTCCATAGTACTTTTTCATTCACCTGTAAAACCACATCTCTGTGGCCTCCAGTGCTTTCCATACCTGTTTACTAATTGTCCATGATTCACTCCCATATGTCAGGATTGGTTCTATAGAACACTGAAGAACTCTCCTTCTTACTTCTATTGACAAAGAATTGTTGCATAAAATTAGACAACAGAAAAGAAAGAGTAATATTATACATTCCAGAAATTCCTACTTAGTCAAAGACACAAATTTTGTCTTGCTGCATATAAGAGATGTGCTAGGTAACTCTGCCATCTAAACACCAAATGCATTGAAATGATACAATTACTTAAATGGATGTATTCAACTCCTGTAGTGCAGATGATGCAGTCAGTTGAATGAATATAACTCTACCAACTAACAGTCCCTGTGGTGATGTGAAACAGCCCCATGAATGGATGTGTTTTAATCTCCATAGCAGTATTATTTCTTGTATTTTGTCCACCGTGTTCCTCCTCTCAATGCTTACAGTTCACTTGTCTTAATTTACCTTTTTCTTCATACCTGCCTGACCTGTGTAGTTTCCATGGTTTCTGAAGAGACACAGAAAGAACAGAACTACTGCACTCTCAGACATGTCATACAAGATCACTAATATGAGGTTGTGCATGTCGCTGGCAACTTCATTATGTTAAACTATATATAAAATCCCAGCTTTTTCTGTCAGTATGTAACGCTAAGGAATGCAAGTTTGGTTGAAAGTTAGACATTAATTGTATTGTTTCCCTTATATGTACTCTCCCGACAATAGTAACACTCAACAAAGAAAAGTGCGCAAATGACGGTGTGCACAAAAATATATTTATAGAATGTGTGATCCCGTATACACGCATTGGGATCCTTGCTGCTGCTACGTAGTTCGTGTACTGTGGTGATGCACAGTGATTTTTTTAAAAACACTTTTGAATAAGTAAAATTGCCGTTAGGTATTGGTGCTTTTAAATTTAATTACCGTCTTATGACGGGCTTTTACACTAGTGTAAAACTAATTGACAAAAAAACCAGCATTGCAAGAACATATTAATGCAAGAGGGAAAGTTGCAATGGTGCTTCCATGCTCTATAATGAATGCAAAGGAAAATGATGATGATGTTGATACACATGTCTATGATCACAAGATTTCAGCAATTAAAAATAAAAGAACAAACTTACTTTACATCAATGAATGGTAGATAAAAGTAGACGGGGTTCTTGTTCACTTTGATCTCTGGCATAACTGAACCTGAACAGATCTGTGGAACTTCATTAATGTAAGTGAATATACTAAGCAAGTTTCACTATATGGAAAACCGCATCAAGAATACAGAATAAAACATTTTGTACGTGATAGAGTGAGAGGAAAGTTTTTTATTTTTTTTATTCACTTGTTATCAGCTAATAATAACAACCAACTAACATGAGTTTGTGCATGGGTTTGGTTTGGTTTGGTTTTTGAACCCTGCACTTGAAAACTGGTGTTTTTTGTTTGCAAGGGATACCCGGTTCAGCTGCCTGTTTCAGGGCTTCTGCTTCAGCACTGAAGTTATTGCAGTATTTGCCAGTGGCAATTGCCATAGAGTGGATTCTATTCTTTAATTTGATGAGGATGCCGGCACCCCCATTTTCAACAGTCGAACACCTGCTGCAGTACTGCCCAACCTACAGAAATGAACGAAGTAGCATATGGCAACAACCCACTTCTGTCAACGAAAAACTGTTTGGAGATGTCGGGAACCTTGAGTTGACTACTGCCTTTATTAGAGTCATAAATGTGGAAGTCTGAAGGCGAACGAGGAAGAAGAAGAAGAAGAATACCCGGTTCAACCCCATGTGGGTTATAATTTGGGTATATAGTGTTCATCATTCCATATAGTGTATTACTTTGTTGTTTTTCTTGAGTTGTTGTGCATGGGACTGGCAACTTCACCATGTAAAACAAGTTGCTCCAGAAACCACCACAATAGGAAAGCATGAATGACTTAGTGCAGGCTTTGGAAAATGTGCCATCTACAGTGGTGGTTTCATGCTATATAAGGATTAAAAAAAGGAAATAATGATGATTTCTTATCAGCAGAGTTAAGTCAAGTCATTTTGATTGGCAATCTGTCTATGACATAGTAAGGACAAACTTTACAGTTCATTTTTCATTTCAGATACACCAGAAACTGCTATGCTATAGACTCAATCACCCGTGTGTTACCGTGGCCCGAAAGGGGAGCAAAGAATAATAACACTGTTCCCGGCCATGCATGTCGTAGAAAGCGACTAAGGAGGGTTGGGCATGGGGCTGGTTACCCCATCCTGTAAAAAATTTAAACCACAAAAAACTTCAACAAACATGGACAAGTCAATTAAGGAAAATAAAACACAGCCATCCAAGATAGGGGAAGGTCCTCTCGCAGGAGGCTTATGATGAAACACAGAGAAAGCCGAAAGGAGTCTGTGTTACTGACTAACCTTCTTTCTTCTAGGAGAACTTCCAGATTTGGCACCTGGAATGTTCGGACATTAAACGAACAAGGCAAAGTGGCACAAGTAGCAGCAGAAATGAGGGAATATAAAATCCATGTTCTGGGACTAAATGTGTGAAACAAAGTGGAAGGGGGTAGACAAGAAGAAACTCATCACAGGTGAATTGGTGCTGTCCTCAGGACATGAAAAGACGAAAGTTCACACCAGAAACAGTGAGCTGTTGGGAATAATAACAGCCACTTTTAAAACAGCTAAAAAAATAAATAAATGTAAATGTCATCCAATATTATGTACCAACTAATGACTAATTGGGTATAAAATGGACAAATGGAAAATTCCTGGGGGACCTGGATTTCGCAGATGATGTAGCATTCTTAAGTTCAACACCAAGACAATCCCAAGAAGCAATAAATAATTTGTGTCATCTCTCGGTTAAAATTGGTCTCCAAATAAATCAGTTGAAAGTTTTCAATTATTTAGGCAGTAAAATTCTAAAACTAAAGCTATGAACTTTTCTAACGAGACCTTTGATATCATCTTGAACGGGGAAAAACTACAGAAAGTTGAAAGTTTCAATTATTTAGGCAGTAAAATGACTCAGGATGGTGACACAACAAGAGAACTCCATACTAGAATTGCTTTGGCAGCTAGCGCCTTCAATAGATTATCTAACATTTGGAAATTACGATCATTGAATATACATAACAGCCACAAATGTTATTTTGTTAACATAAAACAGCTAAAAAAATACAATGAAAATGTAAATGTCATCCAATATTATGTACAAGACTAATCGACAAATAAGAGAAGACTCTAGGGAGAAATATGTCTCCGACTATATAAGGAAAAGACGATGGTCATATATCGGTCATGTCCTACGAATGCAAAACAACAGAATACCACTACAGGCGCTCACTTGGGTTCCTGAGGGTAAGCGGAAAAAAGGAAGACCAAAAGAAACAATCAGAAGAACAATAATAAGAGAAGGAAGAACGTTGGGCCTAAATAATGTGCAAGAGCTAAGAGGAGTGGCGTCACAACGAACAACCTGGAGAGCACTGGTTTCTGCCTTATGCGCCGTGTTTGGCGCTTAAAGAATTTATTATTATTATTATTAATGACAAAGAAGAGTCTGTGAAAGAAGCATTTTATACTAGACTGCAAGAAATTATGGAGAAAGTAAAAAAGAAGAGACATCACAATTTTGATGGGTGACATGAATGCAAAGATAGGTACAGTCAACACCGGCTTTGAAGAAGTCATGGGAAAACAATGGCTAGGAATAATGAATGAAAATGGGGAACTATTCTCAAACTTCTGTGCTTCAAATCAACTGGCTATAGGAGGAAGCATGTTTCCACATAAGAGAATACACAAGGCAACATGGATATCACCAGGCCAAGGAACAGAAAATCAGATTGATCATATATGGATAAACAAGAAGTTTAGATCATCATTGCAGGATGTAAAGGTATATAGAGGAGCAGATGTGGCATCAGATCACCACCTTCTGATAGCCAAAGTAAAAATGAAACTCAAGAGAAATGCAACAATGCAAAATTATAGACAACAATTTAATGTAGGACATCTAAGAAATCAAGAAAAAAGAGACAAATTTGCGGTCACAATAGCCAACAAATTCCAAGTGCTCCAACAGTTGGAAGATGTAGAGAATACAGAAGACTATTGGCAGCAAATCAAAACTGTATGGAATGAGACATGTGAAGAAATACTGGGGAAAGGGAACGACAACAAAAAGCATGGATAACAACAGAAACCATCAATAAGATAAAAGACAGAAAAAACAAGAAAGCAGATGTAAACACAAGCAAAACCAGAAGTTCCAAAGCCAAGGCTCAAGAAGTGTGTCACCGTGGGGTTTGCCCAAGCATTATTCATGCTTAAGACAGTTCACGAAGAGGAAAATAAGGTATGAATAAAACAAGACGAGTGTTTAGTAACTCGGCTCGCGTTAACAAAACATGAGTATTATTTTTTTTCCCGTGAGTTGTAAACCAAAGGCTCAACCAATAAATTTAGTGGAAAATAAGTTAAGGGAACGAATCAAAAGTAGCGAGAGAATCGTACGACAGAATAATGACCAGAGGTCATTGGGGCAGTCCAGTTTGAGTAACTGAAGAAGCAAGGTGTGTTTGCAGAAGTCTCAAGTAGTGCCTTCTGGGGTTGTACAGATATAGCATACGTACAGAGATATTCAGGAGATTTGTTATAACTAGACAGTATTATACATGATTAAGAGTTTCTTATTGACACAGTGAAGTAGTGAGTGTATTTCATGAGACATTCAAGGAAATGAATGTAAGTATAAGCTGAACTTATCATTCATTTGAGTTAAATGTTTACAGGAGAGATAATACAGAAGCCCCAAGTTCAGACTAGAAAAGAAGAAGATGAATGATATACAAGTGGTCAACTGTAGCATGATTACATGTAAATAAATGAATGGTGATGAGAAACACGTGTAAAACCATATGTATCATCGTGAGATCACGATAAGTGAACTATGAACTGTCTTCAGAAATTGATACGACAAGTAAGCGACTGGGAGAGTCGACTTCTTTAAGAACTGCCTACATGCTCTCGCATGTAAGTATGGAGTATAGAAGACTTGTTACATGTATAGGAATTAAATTATGCTTTCAGGAACAGTAATAGAGGCAGATCTGACTAAGTTTGGTCAGGAAGAATAAAAGCACAATCACAATGAGTTGGAAGTGCTGATACGGAGTATAGAAGACTTGTTATATGTATAAGAATTAAATTATGCTTTCAGGAACAGTAATAGAGGCAGACCTGACTAAGTTTGGTCAGGAAGAATAAAAGCACAATCACAATGAGTTGGAAGTGCTGATACGGAGTATAGAAGACTTGTTATATGTATGAGAATTAAATTAAGCTTTCAGGAACAGTAATAGAGGCAGATCTGACTAAGTTTGGTCAGGAAGAATAAAAGCCCAATCACAATGAGTTGGAAGTGCTGATACGGAGTATCGAGGCATATTAGGCAAACTGAAGTAGAGTTTGAAGAGACTAAACAAGTAATTGGAGATGATGGAAGAACAAAGGGAGATTAAGTATATATACACGAGATAGAGTTTATGTAAGAAGCAACTATGATACAACTGTATGTGAGCTCTATGAAGAATTACCTGCGTTATTGACGAATTTTAATATATGTAAATAAATGTTTTTGCAAGGGATAAAACATATGTTTGAGTCCATCCTTTAAGAGTTGCTGAATGTTAGCCATGTCTATTTGAATAACAAATTCCACTATACGATCAGTCAGGAATAACAACGAAGAAGGAATAGAACGGGTCGTGGGTTGAATAAGGAGGAAAATATATATCATCCAGGAATAAACACCTCTGGCGGAGATGGCCAGTACACAAGTCCCTCATAAATAACTTGGAACATAACGAAAAGAGAACAGGAGAAACTTGAATTACATTACTAGGCCTGCCATCTGCCACCTAGTGATTACACCAAAGTATAACCAGCCCTGTCACATTACTTTGAATTGGTGTTGTAACCAGCTCTACAACATACAGGCTTAACAGAGACGGTTACAAGTGTACACAGGAGCAAACAAAGAAGTAACAAGAAGTATCAAAAGAGACAAGAGGAAGTATATTGAGGAGTTCACAAGAGAGGCAGAAGATGCTGCAGCCAAAGGAAATATGAGAGAACTGTATAGCAGCACAAAGAAGCTAACAGGGACATACACGCAAACAAGTTGCCTCATGAAAGACAAGAATGGAAAACTGCTCAGCAATATACAAGAGCAAATGAAGAGGTGGACAGAATATTTTGAGGACCTTCTCAATATACCAGCTCCACAAAACCCCCTGGACATCCAGCCAGCAGATGAAGAGCTACAAATTAATGGTGAAAGACCAACGAAGGAAGAAATAAAGAAAGCCATAAAGCTTCTAAGAGATGGAAAAGTGTCTGGACCTGATGGCATTCCAGCAGAGGACATCAAAGCAGATATCGACATGGCTACAGAGATGTTATATAAATTACTTGGTAAAGTCTGGGAAAAGGGGAAAAGGAAGAGATACCAGCAGAATGGAAGGAAGGATATCTGGTTAAGTTGCCTAAGAAGGGAAATTTACAAGAGTGCACAAATTATAGAGGAATAATTTTACTATCAGTGCCAGGAAAAGTATTAAACAGGATTATCCTCGAGAGATTAAAAGGGTCCATAGACAGGAAACTGAGAGATGAACAAGCAGGTTTTCGACAAAACAGATCATGTACAGACCAGATAGCTACTTTGAGAATAATAGTTGAACAAAGTCTGGAATGGAATTCACCACTATACACCGGATTTGTGGACTACGAAAAGGCATTTGACAGTGTAGACAGAGAATCACTTTGGAAATTTATGAGGCATTATGGAGTTCCCCTGAAGATAATTAATTTAATAAAGAAAACATATGAAGATATGTCATGCAGAGTTCTTCACGAAGGACAGCTTACAGAACCGTTTGGGATAAGAACAGGAGTGCAACAGGGATGCCTCTTGTCTCCATTTCTTTTCTTACTAGCAATAGACTGGGTTATGAGATCATCGACAACACACAACAGAAATGGAATCCAGTGGACTCTGACTAAGCAGTTGGATGATCTGGATTTTGCTGATGACTTGGCTCTTCTGTCCCATAACCGTAACCAGATGCAGGACAAATTGAAAACACACGATGAGAGGTCACAGCAATTGGGTCTGAAAATATACAGGGAAAAGACAAAAATAATGAGAATAAATGCAGGTAATGATAACAGGGTTGAACTTGAAGAAACACCAATACAAGATGTAGAATCGTACACATATCTTGGCAGCAATACAGATGAAAGTTGGAGGGACAGACAGTGATATCAAACTAAGAATACAAAAAGCAAGAGGAGCTTTCATTGCATTGGGAAATATATGGAGATCAAGAGAAATCGGATCCAACACGAAAATAAGAATCTTCAACTCAAATGTGAAGTCAGTCCTATTGTATGGCTCAGAGACATGGAGAACAACAAAGACAACAACCAAAAAGCTACAGACTTTCATAAACGGGTGCTTGCGTAGAATAGAGGGATTAAAATGGTATGACAAAGTTACCAACGTGGCACTGAGGACAAGAACTAGACAAGTGCCAGTGGAACAAGAGATGAGAAGAAGACGATGGCAATGGATAGGACACACACAGAGGAAACCTGTTGATAGCATTACAAGGCAGTCCTTGTTCTGGAACCCCCAGGGCAAGAGAGGCAGAGGTAGACCAAGAAGCACATAGAGAAGAGAGCTGCAAACAGATGTGAAAATGATGAGGAGAACGTGGAAAGAACTTGAGATGATGGCACGTGACAGGAGGATCTGGCATGTGTTTGTTGAAGGCCTATGCTCCTTTGGGAGTGGAGGGTTATGAATGAATATAGACTCAATAAGGATGGCAAAAGAGAGGCAGACAAGCTGGTGGAGAACAGTGGAGGCTGAGATGCAAAGTATGAATCAGAGGTGGGCACGGCATGAAGGATAACCACTGACCCAGCAAAATGAGGTCAGTTTGTTGCTGCCCTACAAGACGTCACTAGGCATGATGACCACTGAAACTCCTTCGTCAATGGTTGGGGGGGGGGGGCCTAAGGATCCAAGAAGAAGAATACTGATAGGCAATATGTCTATGACAAAGTAAGGACAAACTTTACAATTCAATTTCCATTTCAGATACAGTTTTCTTTCCAAATTTTGTAAACAGGGTTCATTCATTCATCACACTTCAACTCTCCAAGTAGCAAAGACCTTCAAAAAACTTATGCCATGGCTTCCTGTCCTGTGCCATCAGTTCAAGGTCTTCTTCCTGTCTGTCTCCAGTTCTCTTCTCCGTGTCTTGGTCTCCCTATACCTCTCTTACTCTAGGAATTCCATAACAAGGACTGTGTGGTATTGCTGTCAGCAGGTTTGCTCAGTGTATGTCCTATCCACCTCCAAAATCTTCTTCTCATCTCTTGTTCCACTGGCTCTTGTCTGGTTCTTGTCATAAATTGCACATTAGTGATCTTGCATAACTAAGAATCATAAAGTGTTATATATATTCTGCATTTCTGTATGGGGCAGAAACATGGACGATGTATTAGCATTTGGAAGAAAGAATTGAGACTCTTGAAATGTGGATATATAGAAGAATGGGGCGTATCTCATGGAAAGAGATGAAAACAAATAAGGAGGTCCTAGAAAATCTAGGTATGAAAAGAGAACTAATGAGGGAGATCAAAGTTCGGCAGCTAAAGTACTTTGGTCACATAAAAAGGCATAACACCTTGCAGAAGACCATAATAGAAGGGAGAGGTGAAGGCAAACGTGCAAGGAAAAGACAGCGCTATAAGTGGGAAGATAACATCAACAGATGGACACGATAGAGCCTATCAGAGTGCACCACCAAGACAAGAGACAGAAGACGTTGGAGATCCTTTACAGCCAACCTTCGTTGTGGAGATGGCAGCTGATGATGATGATGATACCACTTCAGTCCTTCTTTCTGTACAATCACCTATTTATGCAAGTCTGTAGCTTTGTGGTTGTTGTTTATGTTATTCTCTGTTTTCGTTATTTTTGTTGTTTATTTCAATTTCAGATAACAGTTTTATTTTCAAATTTTATAAACAGTGTAGTTTAAAAAAAATGCTCACTTGATGAAAGTTAAGAATTAAAAAAACCTTATACTTGTCAGTAGTTATGCTGACAATGATTTTGGTAGTTCTCATAATGATATCAGATGTGTCAGTTGTGAGAAATGAATATACCAAGTTGAAGACTCCTTGGTATTATCTACACTGTAGATCTTGGATTTTCCTGTGGCTTTTCTGCCATTCCGAAACGTGCTGAGTAGAAGTCAAGAACTGCAGTTTCTCTAGCTTGGCTTGCATTTAAAGGATCGTTACATCTGGTCACAAGCTAGGCGTAAGAAGCGCGGGATATACTGTGCATTCCCCGCCACCCAAGGAGGCTCTCCAACTATGCAGAGCTAAAATACTGTGATCTGGTTATGGGCTCTCCCAAGGAATTGTCACGTCCTCAACAGAGCCACTTCTCAGCTCCCCCTGCCTATCACTGGGTCCTCACTGAGATCCCCCTGCATGCTGTCAACCAGGTCAAAGCTAAAGAATTATTACGTCTGGGGCTCATGACCTCTCCAAGCTTAGTGTGCAATGTTGGGTTCCTAACAAGGTTCATCACAGGGGGAATCACAGGAAGTGTATGGTTGATTTCATGAGTCAGTGAGGGTTTAATTAGCCTCAAAGACAGAGGTTCACTTCCACATATGTATATTACAGCATTGTGCATGGCTGGTGGTCATATAAGGATGACTCCAGATATACCTCCATGCATCTGGATGTAGTAAAACTACCTAACCATATGACGTAGTCCTCTAGACTAGGATCATGACATAATCCAAGAAGCCACACACTGCACAAACAGATTTTAATTATAATCGACTATTATACAAGTAGGAGCATTCACATAAAGTAACAAAGCATGCAGTGCAAATGAGTAAATCCAAAATATATTAGATAGAACAAAGAGGAAGATGAGGTCCATTATTATGACTTGTCTGAAACCTGAGGTAACAGTGGTCATGGTAGGAGCACTCATCTATGTGAAACAGTCCTCTAACAACAAATAAGCTAGTAATTTCCTATTACTCGTAGGTTTTTGCTCCGCAGTGAATATGTGTAGTTATGTGTTCTTTCGTAGCAGTTTGGGTTAGGTTTAGGATTAGGGTTTGGGTTAGTGTTAACCCTAATCCTAACACTAATACTAACCCTAAACCTAACTACACATATTCACTGCGGAGCAAAAACCCACGAGTAATAGGAAATTACTATAAGCTAGTTCAGAAGGATTATTCTGTCCTATTATGACCAATCCTTATTTCAGCATTTTATTTCTTAGCACTCACATGTGAGACTCCTAGTGTACAACTTCAGGTCGATCGTATCGCTTTGAAACTGCTGACTGCCTTCGAATACAAAGGTCAAGGTTGCATAGTTGGATGACAGAAAAACAACAGTGAAGGCTTCACCTCCATTACACCAATGAAGGACCTTAGGACTGGAAGTGCTTGGGCCTAATGAGAGAAATTAAAATAAAAGAAAGTTTAAGGGCATGTACGATGTAGAAGAAATGAGTCTAATCCACCAATATTGAAACATTGCAAGCAGTGTTTCTCAAGATTCAGTTACAAGCACGTCACTTTCAAAACGTTTCAATTTATGCATAAATCCTATATTATTTTTTTTAATATTTCTTTCTTCACAGAAATCTTTTAAAAAATGTTACCATGCAGAACCTAAAATCAGTGGCGTACTAGGGGGAATGCGAGGGGGGCGGTCCGTCCCGGAGGACAGTCTGGAAGAGGATGCCATATAACACTATTATGATAGTACTTATTGTTTAAAATGTACTTGCGAGTGTGTTTCTTTATGGAGGTGGGGTGCCAAAGGCATGGTCCGCCCCGGGTGCCAAGTACTTAATGACGCTTCTGCCTTATGCACAACATGAGGTGCATGGACCACACAAAGGTAAACGCTGACTTAGAGCAGTGCTTCTTAATCTGGCATTCATCATCATCATCATCCGTTGCCATCTTGTCACAGGGAGACATCTATTAAAATTGTCCAATCCGTCCATATTCTTCTCCCGTGATTTTTCTTCTGATTTTTAAACGCCAGCCTCTTAAAAAATTATGTTCTCATCTGCTATAGTTACCTCTCTTCTTTCATTCCCTGCATCACAGTTATGTCTTTCCCTCTGATTGTTGGCTCATCTGGTTGTCAGACAGCTGCTGGGTGGAGGAAAATGAAAGTGACTGGTTCCTTCTTTGATTTCAGCGTCTGCTACTCATTAAAATTTCCCCTGAGAAAATGCTCCGGGGAAACCCAGCATTAAAGTCTTACGTCCTCCTCTAGCCAGTGACGATGTCTTAGTAGAATAACATTACATAACCCCACTTGCATGATAGCCTACGTTCGTCCATGAGTAACTTCATATCTATGATCTTTGTGATGAGTTCGTGGTGTTGAGAATAGGTATTGTGTAATAACAGGACAGGCAGCTTATACTTGAGGGACAAACAGAGTGACTTGTTTAGCAAACAAAATAAATAAACTACAAGCGTATAAAGGTACCATGCAAATTTATTTTATGCGTGGTGATTTGCCTAGCAGTAATATATGTATGTGTATCATTCAGTTCTAGAGCATACTACGAGACAGCTGAAGACAAGCAAACAACAGAGAGAACGTAACATTCTCCCTCATAATCAACCTTTAAGAAGCAGATTGCTATACGAGTGTCATTACCTGTCTACCAATAACCCACTTCGCAACAGCCCACTAAACGGGTGGCAATCACTTAAATACCATTCACCGCATGATGAACCCAGTAAACATAGCCTGACTCCATCAAGTATTATGAAGTAGTGGTTCACTACTCTCCTGTACAGTGTATACCAGAGGCTGGGAACAATAAATACCTCGACCTACTCAGCTTCGCCAGCACATTGCAAGTTTGGTACCCGTGTCTCTGTATGAAGTACCTGGTCTCGCTACAGGCACAACAAAACCATCAGATTACTCAATCAAGTCCCAGTTACGAGTTAGGCCAGTGCCCGTCTGCATATTCATTGCACAAGGAAAGAGTGCCAAAATACAGCAACCTTGTGTAAACGGAGATTCGCTTGACTGTATGGTCGTGTTACGTGGACTCACAACCATGTCTAGCGATACTGTAAGTAAATAAATTAGGGGACTGCTGCAAAACTGGTGAGGAAATATATATTTATAACAAATAAAACGGTATTGAATCAGTTTAACAAATTATTGGTACACAGAACACACGGGACGTTTATATATATTACAAGTTTTCATTGTCTATAGTATTTTTCTTTTACACGTCTATATTTCTTGTCCTTGTTGCCTGTTTGTAACTGTAGCTGATGAAGGTGAGACCTGAAACGTCCCGTGTTTCCTGTGTACCATTAATTTGTAAAACTGATTCAATACAGTTTTATTTGTTAATATATATATATATATATATATATATATATATATATATATATATATATATATATATATATATATATTAATATATATATATATATATATATATATATATATATATATATATATATATATATATAATAAATTCTTTAAGCACCAAACACGGCGCATAAGGCAGAAACCAGTGCTCTCCAGGTTGTTCGTTGTGACGCCACTCCTCTTAGCTCTTGCACATTATTTAGGCCCAACGTACTTCCTTCTCTTATTATTGTTCTTCTGAGTGTTTCTTTTGGTCTTCCTTTTTTCCTCTTACCCTCAGGAACCCAAGTGAGCGCCTGTAGTGGTATTCTGTTGTTTTGCATTCGTAGGACATGACCGATATATGACCATCGTCTTTTCCTTATATAGTCGGAGACATATTTCTGCCTAGAGTCTTCTCTTATTTGTCGATTAGTCTTGAATTCTTTCCAACTGATGTTCATGAGTTTTCTAAGACAATTGTTCTCGAATGTATTCAGCTTGTTCTCCAATGATTTTGTTATTTTCCAACTCTCACAGCCGTATGTTAACACTGAGATAACATTTGAATTAAATATATATATATATATATATAGACTTGTGTCTTCTGGATCGGTGCTGCACTTGCCTTTATTAACTGTCAGAAGAAAGACATGATTAATTAAACAGTCCCTACCTATGCCATGTTTTAGGATAGATCAATCCTGTGAACCCTCCGCGCAAGGATAGCGCTATGTTATTCAGTGGATTATAAAAACTCCCCCAACTCGGGTCAGAAAAAAGACACTGACTGCATGCACAGTAACTGCAAAATTAATTAGTTACTCTGTTTTTCGGTCATTTGACCTACCAACTTGTTTTCTTGATAATGTAAATGCATTTATGAATTGTTAACTTTGTTATTTGATCTGTTTCTTTTCGTAAGATGTTATGCTATTCTCATTTACAAATTTAAAAATAATTATAATAAATTTCAACCTTTTGTTCATGAGCTTGTTGAAGTCCTTCATCCATCTCTACTATTTAATGAGTCTTAAGTGACTTCATAAGATCTTACAGTGTTTCTGTCTTGCAGTGAAAAGGGAGAGAAAGAGGGTGGTTCTTAAAAATATAAGTGAGTTGTGAGGCTTCGAAAGAGAGATAACTTTAATAGATCTTCATCCAGGCTGTTTTAAGATTCCCCCGTTCATGCATATGCTCTGTATTTTCTTCCTGTCTGTCTTGCAGTTCAATAGAGTGTTCTAAACTCAACAAAATACATGGGTCTGCAGGGGTTGGTTTTTTTAGGCCTTGGCGTATCGTCTGGTTGAGGACCATGTCTCATCTTCTTTCTTCAACCACCTTCCTCAGATACCTCATTTCTGAGGTTTGGATCTGGCTTTTGTGGGTTGTAGTCATTGCCCATGACTCGCATCCATACGTAAAGACTGAGACATAGGTGGAGCGGTATACAGCCATCTTCGTCTTCTTACCAACTTCTCTTTTGCTGAGTAATCCTCGATTTATGGCTTGAAAAGGTCTTCCAGCTGCTGCTCTTCGGGTAGCCAACTCTTCTTTGATGCCTCCCTTCCGGTCTATGACAGCTCCAAGGTATTTAAAATGGTCGACCTGCTCCAGGACTGGTTCTCCCAGCTTAATCTGATGTCTTCTTTCCTCTCGTGGTATCACCATGGTTTTTGTTTTCGAGCTGCTTATGATCATCCCTCTCTTCTCCAGCTCCTCCTTCCAGACTTGCAGGTTGGATTGAAGATGTGCCTCTGATTTAGCAATTGAAGATGTGCCTCTGAAATACAGACCTGTCTTATCTTCCAGTACCCCACTGAATACTTTCCTGTCCTCTCCTTACATGCCTTGATGACATCGTCTATGAGGAGTATGAAAAGATAAGGTGACAGAATATCACCTTGTCTTACACCAGTGGTGGTCCTGAATTCTTCTGACTTATGGTTTGCCGTCTTCACGTAATTTCTGCAAGACGTAGAAGCTCTATATAGCTTGAATCAGAGGTGATGGAATGTTCTTCCTTGCCAAACAGTCCCAGAGTTTGTTCCAGGGGACCTTGTCAAATGCCTTTTCCAGATCTAAGAAGCAAAGATGGATATCACTCGTATACTCAAGAGACTTTTCACTTAACTGTCTGAGTGTGAAGATTAGGTCTTGAGTACTTCGATCTGCTCGGAAGCCACACTGGACCTCATCCATGTGTTGCTCAGCTAGGCGTCTGAGTCTCTGATCTAGGATTCTAGAGTAGATTTTACCAGGGACACTGAGAAGGGATATGCCTCTATGGTTTCCACATTGTCGGTTGTCACCCTTTTTAAAAATCGGTGTTATTATGGCAATCTCCCAATCCTTTGGTATGGTCTTGTTGCACCAAGCTGCCTGTAGGACCCTTAGGAGTAATAGGTCGCCTGCTGGTCCAATGTACTTAACCATTTTTGGTGGTATACCATCATGTCCTGCTGCTTTTCCCATCTTGATTTTCTCCAGTGCTGCCTTCAGTACTTCCATCTTTATGTCATCTTCAACACCATTGGTTTCCTCTTCTGTGCCAGTGGTTATCATTTCTGATGTTTGACCTTCCAGGATATGAGAAATGAATCTGGCATTGCAGACTGGCAGTTTTAAATTTGCTTTTATTTACTTGTGCATGCCTATGGATGAATGTTAGATTGTTCCAAAGTTGAGAATTTAATTTATTATTATTTTTTTAAATAACGTACAGCTGCACGGTTTTAATCCACCAATAGTTCAGTTAAAGTCACGTGGTTAACCATTCTGCCACAGAGCCATGTGTAGTGGCTGGTAGAAAATTTTATATAACCTTTTCTTTCCCACTTAGATGTTTCCACATGGCACAATTATTTCAACCATGGAAGTATGTTCTTCAGTTATATCACAACAGCTTTTATACACAGTAAATTATTTCCTAATGATGTTGTTGTAGATAGTATACTGTATTGTTCCTCCAGGTGATGTATTCATACTTCAGATAGTTAAAGTTTCTGCAACTTTGTTGCCTAGGATACAATGCTGGAGGTATAAGGAAAAGAAATAATGTTTGCTCCAAGGTAAGATCTTGTTTTCTGCATGTATCATTAATATTGTTATTTAACTATATGTGTATTGTAATTGTAAAATGTTGTGTGGTAAGAATCATTTGTAGATTTTCCGGGGTACTGAAAAAATCCAACTATTTTATATGTATCTGAATGGGAAAAACTTGCTCTGTTTATGTGATTTTAATTTATACAAGAGTCTCAGAAAACATCCCTTGTGTAAACAGACAACGAACTTATTCAGAACACGATAACTAGATGTTTTCATTCTAGCACAAAAGGTGAGATTCCCACAATCAAGTAACTGCTTCCAGCAATCTTGACTACCAGATATTTGTTAAACTCTGATTTTATTATTGTTAGTGGGTGAAATTAAAGCTCAGAGGCAAAAGAAGACAGATTTGAGAGAAGACAATAGAGTAGGTAATGAAAAAATGGTAAAACTGAAACATTGACTCAGGTACTTCAAGACAAGAACAAACAAAACACATGAAAACTTACCATCATAAAGAACAACTTTTCCATCCCTACACCATATCCTGGGTATACTGAAAGCTTCAACCACAAGTGCTGAACCAGAATCTATTATACCATTGTTATCTATACCTTCTATTCTCCAGGTGCACCTGCGTCAAAAAGAAAATTACCAGGCCTAAAACTATTAGACAGCTCTTTGATATATTAAGGTAAACATAACAATACATTTTTTTTTAATTCTTTGCATGGAATACCTGGTTCAACCCCATGTGGGTTATAATTTGGGTACAGTATATAGTGTTCTTTATTGTATATAGTGTATAGCATTTGTTGTTTTTCTTTTGTTGATTCTTTCAATATGAAAATCCTCTGACATTTGTTGAGGTGTTTCTTAATTAATAATAATAATAATAAATTCTTTAAGCACCAAACACGGCGCATAAGGCAGAAACCAGTGCTCTCCAGGTTGTTCGTTGTGACGCCACTCCTCTTAGCTCTTGCACATTATTTAGGCCCAACGTTCTTCCTTCTCTTGTTATTGTTCTTCTGAGTGTTTCTTTTGGTCTTCCTTTTTTTCCTCTTACCCTCAGGAACCCAAGTGAGCGCCTGCAATGGTATTCTGTTGTTTTGCATTCGTAGGACATGACCGATATATGACCATCGTCTTTTCCTTATATAGTCGGAAACATATTTCTGCCTAGTGTTACGGTGTTATTTTAAATGACGGCGTCTGCTGGGGTTTACCCATGCGCAACGTTTAGGGGTCATTAATATTTATAGAATATGTCGATATTTTACGGTATAGTGAACGCGAAATATATGCGGAGATTATGACGCATTCGTGTCGGGAAGGTCACGCCGGGTGACTTGGTTACAGGGCCTTTGTTACGCTATCCGTCAAGCAAGAAGGTCGTGTCTTGTATTTCTTCCAAGGAAATAAGGCTGAGTATATAGCCTATATTATATAGATGAATCGATGTAGACTTCAGGGTCAGTTCGGAAATTAATCTAAGCATGAGATTAATTAAATTAAACTAATAATGGAAGGAGAATCGTATTACGATTCAAATTGTAGATGTCAAGAACTCATGTGCTCATTTCTGGCTGTTGACTACAACAGCGCACGTATATAGCCACGATGTTCATCTGACATATTGTTTTGACACGGACGGATACTTACTGATATTATTTGGAATTCAATTGTTACGCTGAATTGTACATGAAACCTTTGTGAATGTCGATTATCGTTTTTGTATGAATCTCAATACATGTGGACTCAAAGCAGAAGGCTTGATCCTTTATTTACGTTTCGGGTTCGGTTCTACAGCTGTTGGTGTTTACCTTTGTCAGCACGATAACTCTCCCACAAGGGAAATCAAATACTATATACTATGCAAATCAGAACGTCGAAGGGATGTTCTGATGCCCAGAGCTAACCATTTATAACCAACATTGATACGTCTAAAGAGTGACTTTACTATTCAATAAATAATACCATAACCAAGGAATCGCAACACCAACCACACCACCACCACCGACCCGTTACAACTGGTGGCCAGTGTGGGGAACGAACCCACAAAACAATACAGGAGGAAGAATCTTCTTTTCCTGAAGTGCAGATGCCTTTACCTGTACTTACTGTCCAATCTACTGAATCTTGGCGTGATGTGACCATTTCTTCTACGGTTACACCGCAACAGCATCAACGCGTTGCTGATCTTCTACAATCTTTCCCAGATGTGTTAACTGATGTACCGGGTTGCACATCTGTAATTAGTCACGATATTATTCTTAACGATGATACACCAATTCGTGTTCATCCTTATTCTGTACCTCTACATTTTCTGAGTAAGACATCTCAGGAACTCGAACAGATGATATCATTAGGTATTATTGAGACTAGTACATCTCCATTTTCTTCTCCTTTAGTCATTGTCCGGAAAAATGACAACAACATACGTTTATGTGTTGACTATAGGAAACTTAATGCGCAGACAGTACCAGATAGCGAACCACATCCTATCCTTGACGATTTACTTCCTCGTCTATCCAATGCTACACTTTTCACTAAAATTGACTTAACTAAAGGTTATTGGCAGATTCCACTAACCGAAAGAGCCAAATACTACACAGCATTCTCAACTCCACAAGGTCTTTACCAGTGGAACGTGATGCCTTTTGGGCTAATGAATGCTCCAGCTACCTTTATTCGCATGATGCGAAAAATTTTAGCAGGTAGATCAGATATAATTACCTACATTGACGACATATGTTTGTTTAGTTCATCATTTGAGGAACATTTTTTGGGTCTTAAATCAGTTTTGGAAATATTGCGGGATAACCATTTAACCGCTAAACCAACTAAAATTCAAATAGCATGTAATGAGATAACATTCCTGGGGCACATTATTGGATCGGGACGTATCCAAACAATTCCCAGTACAGTTTCTAAAATATTAAATTTATCTGTTCCTCAAATGAAGAAACAGGTTAGGAGTCTGTTAGGTTTAATCCAATACTATAGCAGATTTGTACCTCACCTATCATCCATCACGGCTGTCCTGTCTTCGTTACTAAAGAAGAACATGCCTTTAAGGATAAATTGGACCGACGAATGTGACAAAACTTTTCGCACTATCTTAAAAATATTTTCATGCCCACCTGTTTTAAGATTACCAGATGCTTCTAAAAAGTTTGTTCTACGTACAGATGCGAGTAATTACGGACTCGGGGCATGTCTACTGCAATATCATGATGATGTCCTTCACCCCGTAATGTATATCTCACGCAAACTGAAACCTCCGGAGACGAAATATTCCACTGTGGACCGAGAATTGCTCTCCGTAATCTGGGCAATTACCAAGTTGGAAAAGTTTTTGCTGGGATCTCCATTCCTGATCCAGACTGATCAGAAATCAGTGGCAGCATTACGTCGCTCAAACCATAAAAGTGCTAAACTTGCACGATTTGCTATTACGTTGCAACCCTATGAGTTCGAGATACAGTCGATACCTGGAACTGAAAACGTCATAGCCGACACGTTGTCCAGACATCCTACGGATTCTGAATGAATATTACAATTTCAAGAAAATTTTCTGACTAGTCAAGCATTACATTTGCAATGAACGGTATTGATATCAAGTCAGAATATACAACAATTCAGTTGGACTTCCTAACTAAATAAGGACATTTCGAAATAAACTATTGTGATCAAAATATCAAGTTTTACGGATCGTTTGAAAATTTGAACTTCAATTCCACTTTGAGTATCACTCATTTCGATTGAAAACTGTTAAAAAGGAACAATCTCTGATGTAGAAAGGACAGATACGTTGATGACTTAGTCAATTTACTTTCAAAAGTTTAATAAAGGAACTAACGATGAATGGATAATCAAATCATAATTTGATAATATGAACCTTGTGTCTTAATGAACTTTCATACAATTCAACAGGAGGTAACTACGATTGGATCTTCATGTCCAATATTATTAAATTTTCTAGTTATTAAATTAGTATATAATAGATAATAAAGTCAAAGTGTGATGAAATAAAAAAATAAAATATACTAAGAAAAGATGAAACAAAAGAATATCACACCAATTAAACCTTTTAATTAGTGTAATTATTAAGGTAATGGATATTACATTATGACATTTCATAAATATAGTTAAAATGTATGAATTTTTTTTTTCTCTGCTCTTTTCTTCTGATTGCGTTAATTTAATTAAGTATCTATCCTTACACTTCATTTTCACACGCATGCTAATTTAATGTATACTTTAATATTTGGTTTTAATTGTCCGTACTTCTCAATTTTTATTTCTTTTACTCTCTTATTCTATTTCTCATTTTCTTCAATTAGATATTAATTAGTTAGTACCATACTTACATACTATAATTAATTATTTTAATTTTAGTTAGTTAGAATAATTTTAATAACACCTCACATTATTAGTTAGTCTATACATACAACAAATTAATTAGTTAATTAGTTAGTGACAGTGAAATTTCCTTGTTTAATATAAGGTATATGTATGATATGACGTTGATTTTATTATAATATATTACTGACATGACCGCGACACTGTTCTAGATAGAACATCGTAGGTCATACGTCGGGTTTTGTTAAATTTTTGATAATTTGATTAATATTGTTAAAAAAAAAATCTATTTAATAGATTTTTTTTTGCCCCCGTCTGACAGGAAATCTGTTACGGTGTTATTTTAAATGACGGCGTCTGCTGGGGTTTACCCATGCGCAACGTTTAGGGGTCATTAATATTTATAGAATATGTCGATATTTTACGGTATAGTGAACGCGAAATATATGCGGAGATTATGACGCATTCGCGTGGGAAGGTCACGCCGGGTGACTTGGTTACAGGGCCTTTGTTACGCTATCCGTCAAGCAAGAAGGTCGTGTCTTGTATTTCTTCCAAGGAAATAAGGCTGAGTATATAGCCTATATTATATAGATGAATCGATGTAGACTTCAGGGTCAGTTCGGAAATTAATCTAAGCATGAGATTAATTAAATTAAACTAATAATGGAAGGAGAATCGTATTATGATTCAAATTGTAGATGTCAAGAACTCATGTGCTCATTTCTGGCTGTTGACTACAACAGCGCACGTATATAGCCACGATGTTCATCTGACATATTGTTTTGACACGGACGGATACTTACTGATATTATTTGGAATTCAATTGTTACGCTGAATTGTACATGAAACCTTTGTGAATGTCGATTATCGTTTTTGTATGAATCTCAATACATGTGGACTCAAAGCAGAAGGCTTGATCCTTTATTTACGTTTCGGGTTCGGTTCTACAGCTGTTGGTGTTTACCTTTGTCAGCACGATAACTCTCCCACAAGGGAAATCAAATACTATATACTATGCAAATCAGAACGTCGAAGGGATGTTCTGATGCCCAGAGCTAACCATTTATAACCAACATTGATACGTCTAAAGAGTGACTTTACTATTCAATAAATAATACCATAACCAAGGAATCGCAACACCAACCACACCACCACCACCGACCCGTCACACCTAGAGTCTTCTCTTATTTGTCGATTAGTCTTGAACTCTTTCCAACTGATGTTCATGAGTTTTCTAAGACATTTGTTCTCGAATGTATTCAGCTTGTTCTCCAATGATTTTGTTATTTTCCAACTCTCACAGCCGTATGTTAACACTGAGATAACATTTGAATTAAACAGACGAAGCTTGGTATGTATATTTAGTGATCGTAATTTCCAAATGTTAGATAATCTATTGAAGGCGCTAGCTGCCAAAGCAATTCTAGTATGGATTTCTCTTGTTGTGTCACCATCCTGAGTCATTTTACTGCCTAAATAATTGAAACTTTCAACTTTCTGTAGTTTTTCCCCGTTCAAGATGATATCAAAGGTCTTGTTAGACAAGTTCATAACTTTAGTTTTAGAGGCATTTATTTGGAGACCTATTTTAACCGAGAGATGACACAAATTATTTACTGCTTCTTGGGATTGTCTGGGTGTTGAACTTAAGAGAATTAATTGCTTAAGTATATATTGTGTACCACTTTTCATGTTCTGTAATATATCTCTTTTTACCCTGAAGTGTTTGAAGGCTTGCTGTATCTTTTTCTAGCTCTATTTCTGACTAAAATTACATTAAGCTTATGTTTTGTATTTGTCAATTTCATACCTGTCAACCTCCTGAGACAAAAACCTGTACGCCGGACCAAAAACATCCTTACAAACACCCAAAAATCCTTACGCAAAAAATATATTAATAAATTGTACACAATACAGTTTTAAAACGAGAAATGACATAAACAAATCTATTAGCATTTGAATTAGTGTGATATAAAATATGCTAATAGTCTCATGATGTTCTTTACATATAAAAAAACGTAATGATCGTGAGGTACTATTCTTTCGATGCACAGTGTTTTGTATTATAATCAACACATGCACTTTTAGCACTTTGCAGAATTGCATTGGTGTGCTTAAAGTCTGCACAGCATGTATCAATGTTAATCTTACACTGTAAAAAAGAAGTGAGTGTGTTCGCATTTATGGACCTCCTGCAGTCTGTGTTGATTTTTTTATTGAAAAATAAAGCAGCAAAGTTTACACAAACAAACTTTTTTTCTAGTTATGTAGGGCCGACACAGAATATTATGACATTAATTTATTGTAAATATTTAAATGGTCAAAATATAACTGGAAAGATTAAGAGAACGACAAAAAAAAAATACAATGAAGCAAAGCAAACTGCTAACAGCAAAAAAATAAAAAAATAACCAAATTATGAACAGAATATCAAATCTAGGAAGAAAAAAAGTACTACCAAAAATTTACAAATATATTATTTAAGAGTTGGTAGCCTAGACCAGTGATGATAGATTGCCACGTTATTAAAAAATAAAGCAGTGAATCTCTACCGCTGGAATAAAGTAGGCCTACTCAACGCAAACAAACTTTTTTTCTACTATTGTAGGGCCTACACAGAATTTTATAATATTAATTTATTGGAAATATTTAAATGGTCAAAATATAACTGGAAAGATTAAGAAAACGACAAACATAAAATACAATGAAGCAAAGCAAACAGCAAACAGCAAAAAAAAAAAATAAACAAATTATGAACAGAATATCAAATCTTTCCAACACTCAATCTCCTCAACTAGCAGCTATGTCTTTTGCCCTGGAATCTTTCCCCAGCCCCAATGAGAAAATTGACTGTTATCTAGAAAAATTTGAGAGAATAGCACATCTGTACGGGTTAGAAAGGTCGCGTTGGTGTTTGAAGCTTTCTCATGCTTTAAAAGGCTCTGTGTATGATGCATACGCGAAACTGGAAAGCAGTCACCAAAACGATTACGACATGTTGAAGAAGGCTTTACTTGACCGTCTCGAAATGAACGCTCTAAAATTTTTACAATTGCTCCGTAACAGCAGAAAGGAGAGCACAGATACTTTTCACCAGTTCTCTTCTCGTTGGAAGGGATACTTGACAAAGTGCCTGCAGCTTTCACAGCTTACCTCTACCTATGAAGGACTGGAGGAGTTCGTTGTAACCGAACAAATAAAGAACACTTTGTCAAGTGACACCCGTAGATTTCTGGCTGAACAAGACGCAGACAAGCTAGAAGACATTTTGAGCAAGGCGGAAAGATATAACAATGCGCTGGCCGAACTGCCAGAAGCAAAACGCAAACCGACAGAAGAACCTTCTCGGAAACATAATCTAGAACAGTCTTCCCATTCTTCTCACCACAATAACCCCAGAGAAACTGTACCCCAGAAATCCCCTCCGGAAAATCTAAATATTATAAAGACAAGTACCCCACCAACAACAAAAATTCTGATCAACCCAACTGGTCTACATGGCAGCGCGGCCAGAAAGGACAGGGTGACAAAGGGAAACCCCTGCGCACGGGACATCTGATCAGAGCTAGCACACCGGGCCTAATCGCGTCAGATGCTTGAACGGGACTTCAACATATTGTTTGTTTGATACAGGGTTGTCCTTTGATTGCATTGTAGCAAGACACTTGGTAAAATACGGTCAAGAAACAGAAGAAACCGTCACACTTGTGGGGTTTTCAAAGGAGATGCACCCATGAAGCTTCCCATCGCATTGGTGGAGAGTTTGTCTGAGTGTGTCAGAGGTGTGATCAAAGCGGCTATTATGGATGACCCGACCTACCCAGTCATACTTAGCTGTAGATATGTGTTTATTGGGAGACCGAAAGAGCCAATCGGGGCAGCAGTAACCACAAGAGGGCAAACCAAGAAGGAACGGGAGCCTGCGCCAAATTTGTTACCTAAGGAACTAAAAAGCGAAACAAAAGAACCCTACCTTGGAGCCCTGCTTTAGGAAACTGCCCATGGCCAAGGACCCCAGACACAACGGGGACATTTTTTCTAAGGATGGAGTATTGTATCGTGGAACGGGCAACCCTGAACAAGGGCATAATCAGCTCCTAGTACCGACGCAGTACAGAGACCAAATCTTAGAAATGGGGCACTCTCTTCCCTTTAGCTGACATATGGGACAAAATGTCACAAATCAGCGAATTTCGACTCACTATTGGTGGCCAGGAATGAACTCTGATATTATCAGATACGTGAAATCCTGCGCCAAGTGCCAACGTGTGGCACCCAAGCATTGGACACCCCAGTTCCCATGGGTGAAATGCCAAAAGTGGGGACACCATTTGAACGGGTTGCAGTCGACATTATAGGACCCCTGGAAAGGACTAAAAGAAGGAACAGGTTTATCCTGACCTTAGTCAACACATGCCCTATGTGGGCTGAAGCTATACCACTAACATGCACGGATTCCAAGCATGTCGCAGAAGCCCTAGTGCAGATTTATTCACGGTTGGGATTCCCTCAACAAGTTTTGACGGATAACGGATCCCAATTCCGTAGCCTGTTAACAGAGGAGATCTTTAAGATCTTGAGGGCCAAACACATCCACACCAGCCTGTACCATCCGGCCGGAAATGGGCTCGTGGAACGCTTCAACGGCAGCCTCACCATGATGTTACGTAAGTTGGGACAAGAGAAACCTGAAGATTGGGACCTTTTCATTCCTGCAGCCTTATTCGCCTACAGGGAAGTCCCACAGGCCTCTACTGGTTTTCCCCAGCTACTCTTTTATTCAGCAGACCTGTTACGGGGCCGCTAGAAGCCTTACTTCGGTCCCTGCCAGACCAGAAGGCTGATGAGACAGTCGTCTCAGCCAGCAAATATGTATCGGAATTAAACGAAAGGTTACAACTAGTATGGGATCTAGCAACGACCAATCTTAGGCGAGCATGCGCAAAGCACGCTAAACGATACAATAAAGCAGCGAAAGAGAGAGAACTACAACCAGGAGAGAAGGTTTTGTTGCTACTCCCAACCGGGAACAACAAACTACGTATCGGATGGCAAGGGCCGTTTACCGTCCTTAAAAAGATCTTGAGAACTAACTATCAGATCTCTATTAAAGGAAAGGAGAAGGTCTACCATGTAAATCTGTTAAAGAAATACTTGGAAAGACCTGTGCCATCCTCCGAACATCTCCTGGCGGCCGCCATAGTACTGAAGATGTTGAAGATGACGATATTTGCATGGAATATCCATTGCAACAAACGGAATCTTTCAAAGATGTTAAATTCGGTGACACTCTCTCTGAAGCACAACAGACAGAAACGATGACACTATTGAAACAGTACACAGCGGTGCTAACGGACATACCTGGGCGAACACATCTCGTACAGTTCGATATGAAACTTACAAACCAGACACCTGTTCGAACCAGAGTTTACCCTATTCCGTATGCTAAAGCTGATACGCTACGGGAAGAGATAGACAAGTTACGTAAAGCAGGAATTATTAGTGAGTCTACATCCCCCTTATATTGCAAGCGTAGTGTTGTTGCAGAAGCGCAATAAGGAAGTTCGGCTGTGCATCGATTACCGTTTACTTAACACCGTAACGGAATTCCAGCCGGAACCTCTTCAGAGCACTTCCGAGCTGTTTAGCAAGCAAAGCAAGGCACGGATTTTCTCCAAGATTGACCTGAGTAAAGGTTATTATCAAATACCAGTCAATGAGGAACCTAAGCCTTTGCTAGCTTTCAGCACCAGTGAAGGACATTGTACGTTCAATGTGATGCCATTCGGGTTTCATAACGCACCAGGAGTCTTCACAAGGATGATGAAAAAGCTTTTAGAACCATTACATAGTCTGCATATCCACAATTTCATGGACGATTTACTAGTTGCAACTGATACCTACGAAAAACATATTGCTACGGTTGCTATGCTCCTCAGGAGACTACAGGAAACTGGTCTCACAGCTAGACCTAGCAAATGTTTAATCGGCTTTGAAAAGCTGGACTTCCTGGGGCATACCATTGCTCACGGTTCCACGTGGCCAGTTGCTAAGAACGTAGAGAAGATACGGGCAGCAAAAAGGCCAAGAACGAAGAGAGAAACACGATCGTTCCTATCACTGTGTGCTTATTACCAGAAATTTATCAAAAACCTCAATGGTTTGACTGCACCCCTTACTGACCTTACAAAAAGAAGGGCGACCTAAGGAAATCTATTTCCATAAAGTAGACATGAAACGTTTTCATATCTTCAAGCCTGGACGTACTGTTACAGAGTTATGTAAATATATATTACATGTATCCGCACGTCTTTGCTCCCACCTGGCTCCCACCTTGCTTTCTTATTAATATGCACGGTTTGTTAACGCAGAACCCCTGTACTTCTAATATCTGTCAAACTCATAATTATAGCCACGCCTATTTTGTTCGTTTCTCTATGTCTTACAAGCACTAGGAATGTTTACATACAAGACTTATTAACTAGTCCACGACAGGACAGGTAAACAACTAGCGAGTAGAGCCGTTAACTGTATTATCACGCGTGCGATTGGGCAAATCGTGGAATAGTGACAGATCAGACAATTAACGCGCGTAGAGAGAATGAATCGTCTAGTGGTAGAACCAAGGGGCGATAAGTCAAAAATCGTACTTTCGGTAGTACAGTTGTCAGGGGGAATTAAGCGAATGCAAGAAAGGGGAGATAATCACAGTTTACCCCCACCCCCACATACAGTCGTATGTGATCCCCAGGGGCAGTAATCAGCTACAGTGGTGCGGACGAGATCAAAAGACAATTCTCGCTAGCGAAGATTTATACGGTCGGCGAAAGCGTGAAAATAAGCTTTCATTCAGGAATCGACCGCACATTTTCCCAAAATACTAGCAGAGACGTGAAATCTCGCACTGACTAGAAAATTTCAGACCGATTCATATATATACCCCAGCATTTTAAATCATTTATCGAGTAGCCTCAGAATTTTCGGAACATCTAGCTTCGAATTCTAGACCATTGTACTAGTGGAATTACTTTAGATTTCGATGGAGATAGTTTAAATTTCTGTGTTGCGGTAAATATTTATACTAGCATTTTGAGTGATTTAATTGTTAAAGTCCGTCATTATAGTCACTAGGATTTTCTGTGTTGAGTGATTTAATTGTTAAGTCCGTCATTATATTTCACTAGGATTTTCTGTGTTTATTAAATAGCGTATTAAATAACTTATAGCTAAATTTTCCAGCTGTAATGTAAAATTTAATTACTCGCTAGCACCCAGATAAAAGAGATATTTTAATTGACTAGTAAATGCACTAGGCGATGTCGTACTGACGAAATATATATTTATCTCTAATCCATTATGTGTAATTGTGTAAATGACTAGGCTTAGTTCACGGGTTTTTTTTAAACAATAAGATAATCTATACACTTGTGGTTTCTATCAAATTTATAACCGAGTGGATAATAATAAATTATACCGTTACGCGGGTTAGGATAGATACTGATATTGTGATTAAATATTTTGTATTTTCTTCCAAAAATTCAGTACAGATCACAAAACCAAACCTACCAGCGGCCTTAATCTAAATCTGAGAAAACGGGTCTAAGTCTAAATCCAATAGACGCCAAATAAACAATCGTATGCAAATAGCGGGTCTTCAATGTTGACCTGTTCGGCCCTCTTGTTTCACACCCAGAGAGAGAGAGAGAGAGAGAGAGAGAGAGAGAGAGAGAGAGAGAGAGAGAGAGAGAGAGAGAGAGAGAGAGAGAGAGAGAGTACACCCATATAAGAATAAGAATAATTGTAACTGGACCTATAGCTATCCAGATTCTTTTCCCATTTTTCATGTACATTCAGCCCGTTGTGGCGAAACTAACAACATTAACATTTCCCGATTACCGACCACTGTGTTGTGGCGAGGAATTTTATCCCTAGAGATTTACATACCTGACATTCTCTTAAAGTATTGGAATTACAAGCTAATGACACTGTGAACACTAGATATCTTAAGTATTTTCCTACCTGGACTAATCAATGCGAACTACACAGATCCAATTAACAGTAACGAAGTAAGCGTTCCCCAAATAACAGGATTGATCAAACTTTGAGGAGCTGGGGCTTATTTTGCCAAAACACACCCAACACTGGATTTGCTGTTTGTACCATGGAAATATGTTCCAGATGATGTATCAACTTAGGTAAGAGAGACTGAAAATATGGCCACAGTTTGTCTGAAGCAAGAGAAAGAAGAAGTGAATAATTCTTCTATTGTATAATCATTGTACTCACTTTGTTTTCTTCCTTTCCTTAATGTTTGCTAATACTGTTTATTCCAGGATAGATTAATTAGAAACTCTGTTCTTTACAGTATAGTCAAATTCTATACCATAGTGCTAATCTTTTCACCTTTTGGGGGTTAATAACTTCTTCTAGCGGGATCTTGTCTCAACAGAGGGAATTAAACTTATGTGTCTATTTCTTTATTATTTCTGTAACCTATGATTTTTTTTTATATTTGAAACTGTATGTTGTGAAGTTTTCTTTATGACAAATAAACTTAACATAAAACTTAATTACCTGTGTTGGTCAGCTCGGTCCAATATCCCTATTCCATTTACTGTAGTTTCACGTTTGTGCGTCTAACTGTCGTCACTTATCTGTGTGTGTGTGTATGTGAGTGGTTAATAGTGTATATGTTAATACAAGGTATATACAGAAAGGTTGTCTGATAAACAAAATTCAGTCGTAGCGATAGGCTGGACTAGAGTATCTTCTCAATCCAGGGACAGACTCTACCTTTTTCACCATTTCACTCGTGAAATCTATTTCTTTACCTTATCTCTCACTGAGTTACCACCCTTTTCAGTTCTATTCAGGCGGGACCAGAATCTATCTTAATCACCTATCCAAAATCTACGACAGTTGACAGGTATGCAATTTTGTAGGTTTAGTATATTTAACTTACTTTTTTTGTACTGAAATTGTGTGGTGAATATTACTGTACAAGGTTCTTGTTCTTCCTTCTCTTCTTCTTCTTCGATCCTTAACCACCGACCGTCAAAGCAGTCAGTGGCCATCACGCCTAGTGGCGTCTTGTAGGGCAACAACAAATTGATTCCACTTTGCACGGTCGGTGGCCATCCTTCGTACAGTGCCCCAACTCTGGTTCATTCTTTGCATCTCAGCCTCCACAGTCCTCCGCCAAGTTGTTTTTGGTCGGCCTCTCTTTCGCTTTCCTTCAGGGGTCCAAAGCATAGCTGTTCTTGTGATGGCATCGGGGTCTCTTCTGAGGACATGACCAACCCAGCTCCAGCGTCTGCCAGCTATGATGGTGTGCATGTCCTCTTGCTTGCTACGAGTAAGCAGATCTTGGTTGGTGATGGTATTCGGCCAAAAGATGCGGTGAATTTTTCTTAGGCATGTTGTGTGAAAAGAGGACAATTTTGACATTTCCTTCTCTGTGACTCTCCAGCATTCTGCACCATAGAGAAGCACAGAAAGCACGCAACTCTGGTATAATCTTAATTTTGTGCTTGTGCTGTATTGGGAGGACTTCCAGATGTTATTTAGGCTAAAGAAGGCTGTTCTTGCCTTATTCATTCTGATGTTGATGTCTTTGCCTGCCCCACCGTCTGGTGTTACTATGCTTCCTAGGTATGTGAAGGTATCTGTCTGTACCAATTGCTGATACCTTACTGATATGGGCTCAGGGTTGCTCACATTGAGCGTCATGACCTCAGACTTCTTTAAATTGATGTTCAAGCCCACCTGCTGGCTAAATTTATTAAGTCTATCCGTTTTTTCCTGGATGTGTTGATGTGAATGTGCCAGCAGTGCAAAGTCATCTGCATATTCCAGATCTTCCAATGTAGAAAATGTAGTCCATCTTATTCCTCTTGGACTGCCCTCTGTTGTCTGGCGCATCACCCAGTCTATGACTGCCAAAAAAGAGTGGTTGATAAGGGGCATCCCTGTCGTACTCCTGTCTTCACCTCGAAGGTTAGGTTGCTCTGCCCAACACTACATGTAAAGTTAGCATAGAGGCTTTTTATGATTGCCACTATGCAGCTTGGAATTCCATAAGCCCTCAGTATTTTCCATAAACTGTCCCTATGTATGCTGTCAAAAGCCTTTTCAAAATCAACAAAATTTATGTAAAGCTGTCTTTGCCATTCTGAGCACTGCTCTATAATGTTCCTGAGAGTGAATATATGGTCTATACATCTTCTGTTCTTTCTAAATCCTGCTTGTTCTTTCCTCAGTTTGTAGTCTACTGCCTTTGAAATTCTCTGTATAATTATCCTGCCTAGTATTTTGCTGGGAACTGAGAGAAGAGTGATTCCTCTCCAATTATTGCAGTCTGCAAGATCTCCCTTTTTGGGCAATTTGACAATTATTCCTTTGTTCCACTCTGATGGTGTTGTCCCCATTTTCCACACTTGTGCAAATAGTGGTTCTAATAGTTCTGCTGCTAGGTCAGGGTCTGTCTTAAATAGCTCTGCATTTAAGTTATCATGGCCCGGAGCTTTACCGTTCTTTAACCCTTTGATTGCTGTGATGATTTCTTCTTTTCGTGGAATGTCTGTATTTACATCTAGATCGTTTTCAGCCTCAGGAACATTCAATTGTGTCTCTGGTATTTCCTTGTTCAGAGTTTCTCTGAAGTGCTCTGCCCATCTTGTTTCCTGTCCCTCTGCTGTCTTGATGAGATTTCCTTGCTTATCTCTTACTAATGTAATATTGTTTGCACCTTGTTTTCCGCTGATGAATTTAGTTATTTTGTATACTGTGCTTTGTTCATTTCTCAGTGCTGCCTCTTCTGCCTGTTTTGCAAGATCGTCTAGGAAATTCCTTTTGTTGGCTCGGGTTTGGCGTTTAACTTCCCTGTCCAGCTGGCTGTACTGTTCGCTATATAGTTGCTTTAACCTGGGGGACTTCGCTTCTGTTTTCTTTCTTTTCATTTCCTTTCTCATCTTTATGGTGTTTAGTGTTTCTGGTGTTATCCAGTCTTGCTTCTTCCTTTCCTGGAATCCTAAGCATGATTTGCTACTTTCCTTATATACTATTGAAATGGTGTTGAAATTCTGGTCTATATCATCAGTCAATGTCTTTTCCTGGCTTTTGGCAAATTGATATCGTTTCTTAATGTCGGCCACAAAAGCTTTTCTGGTAAGGGGGTCCTTCAATTTGCTGATGTCAAACCTTTTCTGTGTAGTTACAGTTGGTCCAGCCCTTCTTAGTTTCACTTTCAGTTTTGCTACTACTAAATGGTGATCACTTCCCACATCTGTACCTCTTCTTACCTTCACATCTTGTAATGCATGTCTCCATCTACCGTTAACCATGATGTGGTCTATCTGGTTTCTGTCCCGACCATTTGGTGATTCCCATGTTAACTTGTGAATTTCCTTATGTGGGAAAAGTGTTCCTCCAATGACCAGGTTGTTAATGCTACAGAAACTTATTAGCTTATCCCCATTTTCGTTTGCTGTTCCGCGGCCGCATTTCCCCATTGTTCTTTCATTATATGTATTGTGTGTACCAACTTTCGCATTGAGGTCTCCCATTACTATAACAAGATCATATCTAGGTGTGTCTTCCATTTCTTTCTGCAGTTGTTGATAGAATTCATCCTTGACCTCCTCATCGCTATCATTCGTTGGTGCGTAGCATTGTATTATTGTAGTGTTGGTGAATCTCCCTCTCAATCTCAATCGTATCAGTCTGTTGTTGATGGGTTTCCATTCCAGTAATGTCCTTTCTATCCCTTTCTGTAGAATAATGGCTACGCCTTCACTGTGCTGTCCATCCTCTCTTCCAGAGTAAAGTACTGTTTCTCCTGTTGCTGTTTTAACTTTTCCTGCCCCTGTCCATCTGCTCTCACTTATCCCCAGGATGTGTAACCTATAGTTTCTCATTTCTGCCGTGACCTGTCTTAGTTTACCTGTCTCGTACATTGTCCTGACATTCCAAAATCCTATTCTTGTATCCTGTTTTGCGGTCAGGACATCCGTTTTCATGTCAGTGGCTTCCTTTCGGCTTTCACCACTGACAGTCATACGAGCCACAGACTCCGAATGTCCATCCCGCAGCAAAGTTTGTTCATTAGATGTTGTTTCCGTAACTTCATTATTTTTTTTACATAGACAGGGGTGTCAGCCCTATGCTAAAACCCCCAACCTGGAGGACCAGGGTACCAGCTTTTGTCTGACCCCTACCCACACAGACCAGTCCAGCTTGGTTGAACCTACCAGGAGTAAAACTCCCACTGGCATAGCTCTGGGGATTGTCAGGGTACGCAAGCTGCCATACCGCTACAAGGTATAGGTACCATTGATGGCAGTTGTTCTTCCTTCTTGATTCTCATTTGCTCTTGTAACTGTTACAAGCTGATTCTTCTTTTGATAATATAAGACTTTACTATGTTATGTAACTTTCTGGAAAGGTTAATTTTTAGCAGTTTCTAGTGATGCTGAGTTTCATGCTTTTAGGTATTCTATGAGTGGTTTTTATTTTCACAATTCTTACATGTTAGCAGATAATATGCTATGGCATTTTTCTCAGAACATATTACAGAGTAAGGTTCTTCTGTTGTAAAATGTTCTGTTCCCAGTTTAAATCTAATCAGTTTTTTATCACACAATACTTTTTGGCTCTATGGACATATCCATGTTAGAGCTTTCAGCATCTTATAGGCCTGTTTGCCTTTCACGCCTTTGTTTCTAAAATCTTCTGAAATATGGAGAACTAACAACAACCAAGAACTCATATACTATTGCTTGCTTAGGAAACGGATTCAAATGGTATGACATGGTCACCAGTGTGGAATCAATGACAAGAACCACACAAGAGCTGGTGGAACAAGAGATCACAAGACAATGGTGGCGATGAGGAATGCTGTTGATAGCATAATCAGGAAGTCCTTGTTCTGAGATTCCCAGGGTAAGAAAAATAGAAGTAGACCAGAGAACACACGTAGAAGAGATCAGGGGACAGAAAAATAATGGGGAAGATGAGATAAAATCTTGAGCCTTAAATTTTTAAAGTGTGTGAGTTTTATATTTTTAATTTTTTTTGGTCCAAGTCAACAAAATTGAAAATTTTCATAATCTGATTTATACTGACCTGCTTTCATTATTATTTATCATGACGTTCAGTCCGATTTTCCAACTTGTTGAAACCATTCTCCATTTGCTGCTTAGTGAATTGCATTTGTGATCATCCAAAGTAAGATATTTTGATGAGTCGACACAGTTTTAATTTTATAAGTTATGTTTTATATGTCTTGAACAGTGTGATAAAAATGATGGAAACCCGAGCCCTGCGAGTAGTAAATAAATATAGATAATTAGTAGGCATTCGTTGGACTTAAAGTAGGAAATCAGACAATAGAAAAGAAAAGTAAGTGACAGGCTTGCTGGGAATCGAAATAAGGACCTTTCAAATGCCGTCATCGCCTTGCTGTGAAAGTAAATTGTGAAAGGACGTGAGAATGATCTCGGCCAATGTAGCACTTTTTAAGATGCTAAACTGGCTGTCTGTCCTTTCACGATTTACTCTTGCAGCAAGGCGATGGCGCCATTTGGATGGTCCTTGCTTGGTTCAATTCCCGGTAAGCCTATCACTTACATTTTTTGTCTGTTGTCTTAGTTGAAATGAAGAATCGTGGGACGTGTGTTCGATATGACATTTAAAAAATAATTCAGAGACGCAGTAATAAGAGGTAAAGATTAGGTTAGGAACCAAACTCTAACGACGTGGTCGATTTATTTGGATGGCATCGAAAAGCACATCTCACTGTTTGTTAACATACCTATTCTTTAACTGTCTCATCAGAGATCCACCGGAACTACGCGAGTAATACTACGAAAGTAAATTATCATTTGTCAAGTCAGTCCTATTGTATGGCTCAGAAACATGGAGAACAACAAAAACAACAACCAAAAAGCTACAGACGATCATAAATGGATACTTGTGTAGAATATAAGGATTAAAATGGCATGACGAAAGTCACCTATGGGGAACTGATGACAAGAACCAGACAAGCACCAGTGGAACAAGAGATGAGAAGAAGACGCTGGCGATGGATAGGACGCACACTGAGGAAACCTGTTGATAGCATTACAAGGCAGTCTTTGTTCTGGAATCCCTAGGACAAGAGAGGCAGAAGTACACACACATGGAGAAGAGAACTGGAGGCAGAAGTGAGCATAATGAAGAAGACACGGACAGAACCTGAGCTGACGGCACGTGACAGGAGGACTTGGCATGTATTTGTTGTCGGCATATGCTTCTTGGGGGACTAAAGTGTATTGATTGATTGACTGATTGATTGACTGACTGATTGATTGACTGATTGATTGACTGATCTACTCGTTCATAGATCTGCTCAGAGATTTCAAAGTTAATTACAAGCAGTGGTGTAACTATAATGTAAAGGACTCACAGGCTCATAAACGTGTGACATGGTTATCTAGATCAGTGGTTCTCAACTTGAACCCTATGGCTCCCCAGGGGGCCTTACCTTATTTCTAAGGGGCCACAGTAAGATGGTAAAGCACCTTTTTTCCAGCTAACATTCACTATGAGAGGGGCCATAGAGGTAAATGAGACACAATAGGAAGGGGGGGGGCATGAGCAAAAAAAGGATTGAGAACCCCTGATCTAGATAATTAGAACGTATAGTTTGAAGGCACTATGGCAATCATCCTGTATTGGTATGAGAAACACTGACGACATATGACGTTTAACGCATGAACAAAGAACACTAAAAGGATATATATAAAGGTGAAGGTCCCTTCAGACAACTACTTTCTGGGGCCCCAGGGTTGTGCCCGGTCCACCTAGGCGGTAGTTACGCCACTGATGGCAAGACTCATAAACTAAAATGACTTCTAAGTATATATTTTGTGTCAACTTTATAGAATGAGTGTACATACATACCAAGTTTAATAAGCGCATACTCAATTACAAAGCCCTTGCCCGTTTGATGGTCATTTGAGTGGAACTTCAAGGTGAGTGTACGACTTGAGCTCGTCAACGATTTTCTGTCATTGCCGCACCAGATTCCTACACGCTGTCCCAAATTAGACGGGGTGCCTTGAGACAGAATAATAGGTGTACTGAATCATACATATCATAAATCTCTCGCTCTCTCTCTGTGCGAGTGCGTGCGCGTGTGCTCGCTCGTCAGTATACATTCATACGTACCTACCAAATAATGATGACTATCTTAAACAATACAGTGACTAATTTAAACTTCACAGTAACAATGAATGGCCTGAGAGCACACTAACAGTTGTTCGAATTATTGACAACAATAAACAAAAATATACGATCTTTTGTAACATGGAAGTAAACAAAATTGCTATTTCTTTTCAGTGTCCTCTCTTCTTCGTTTTTCTTCTGTGTTCAGTTTGTAGTCATGCTAAATCTGCAGGCCTGTCGCCAGGACGAAGTCTACAGTCTTTTCCAGGTCAGCGTAGCAGCGCCGTAACTTGTGCCAGAGCTCAGCATCATATGGCCAGCCGTGTCCTCTCTCTATCCTTCTCTCTGTCTGTCCCGCTCTCTCTCTCTCTCTCTCTCTCTCTCTCTCTCTCTCTCTCTCTCTCTCTCTCTCTCTCTCTCTCTCTCTCTGCCTTTAAAATCTGCATCTGTTACTGTCAGTGTTATCTTACTTTTGTTGTTCACTTTTGTTTCTTTAAGTCTTGTCTTCTTCCTTAGAGTTCCTACCTTCTAAGGAGTTAAAAAATACCATGGATAGCTAAAAAAATTAAGATAAAATTAGGAATGAACAGGAAAAGACGAAGACAATACGTCACATATATTTTTTTTTTAAACTTCACTACTGATGTTTATACCTGTGAGTTTTGTGATCTCTGCATTTGTTCCCATAAATGTATACCTCAGACACTGTTTTGTTTATGTTGGAATGCCCAATTCTTACAACATATGCATCCTGGTTACAAAGCACTGTGAGGGAAACTACCTGGACGAAGTGATAAAACAGACTAACACAAACACTTGTATGTACACAGTAACGCTCCATTGTGCTGAAACACACGTACCTGTAACTTACCTTCTAATAGCTCTAAATAATCGCTATCACAATGGCCGACCGTCGTTGCCTCGTAGTCCGTATGTGAATGTCCTAACGCAGGCTGGAAACAGACAACAGAAGGCTGACACTTGGGAGTCGTGACCCAAGTTAGCTCCCCCCCCCCCCTTTTAAGAGTGTAAAGGGAGGGGAGGGGGGAAGTGACTCTTTCTGATGATCGAGTTGTACCCTTTTGGAAGACTCTGTTTAGAGTTTCATATCAGTATCGTCCCCCTTCTCATTTTCATATATATTGCACTTTGCAGGAATCAACAACTGCGTTTGCTTTGTTGAATTTATAGCTGGTTTCCATTAAGTGCGTTTGACGTTGCTTTTATAGTTCCTTATGGCAGTTGTGAGTGATGGGGAATTTTTGACTTAAATTATCTTGGCTCTGGCTTGTTTTCCGCTATGGCTATTGCGGTTCTTATAGTGTTTCTGCCTCAGTAAAATTTTCGATGGCGACTGAGAAATATATGTTATGTCCATTCATTAATTTTGTGTTTACGCCTTTAACTCCATTTTGGTAGCTCTTGTTGCTATGGGCAAGAGACACTGTGACACAAATGAAGGATATTTGTTGTAAAGCGAAGAAAATTGCAGTGGAAAAGAGACAGATATCATTAAAATGTTCAGCGGGGTATGCATGTAGGGCAGCCAAGAGTACTGACTGATTGAAATACTGACTGATTTAATGACTGACTGACCAATGGTTCATTGATAAAAATATCAACAGTACGTCTATGGTTCGATCCCCAGATGAGGCGGAAAAATTTTTAGGCCACAAACGGCTCCTGGGTCGACCCAGCCCCAAATGGGTACCAGAGATACTCTGGGAAGGTTAAGGCGGCCGGCGTGATGCCGACCACATCACCCCTCGTGTGCCGACGGTCAAGATAATATGGGCCTAACACCATATTCCCAATATGCCTCAATGGGCGTGTAACGGGATCCCTTACCCCCTTACCTTACTTTAAAACAGATAGAAAGAGAAAATGACAATTACTGGAACCATGAAGGCATTAGCAAGTAATTTTAAATGAACGTTTCTTATAGAAAATTGTTTAGAATACCATGGTCAGCTAACTCAGGGTAATTATGATGTCCTGTAAGAAGCCGGTGTGCAAAGGAAGCTTATTAGTCCGTAATCTTCTTTCTTTGGTCATATTATTAGAACAGATACGCTGGAATGGATTGTGATAGCCTAATAGATTGAAGGAAAAAGAGATAGCCGATGACAAAGAGAAAAGAAACAAATCATTTTGATATCGTAGCACGGAAAGAAATCTACATATAAAGAGATTCAAAGATGTGTGCAAGAGAGACATAAGGGCACTGGACATAAATCCAGCAACCTGGGAAGATGAAGCTGCCCATCGCACCAAGTGACGATGCTATTTACGGCGCCACCTCAGATTGGGCTAAAAGAAGCTCACACAGCAAGCAGAAGAAAGGAGAAAACGTCGAAAAGAACACCAGGAAAATAAGCAGCTGAGGGCTGTCACCTCAGGGGCGCATTCGCATAGTCAGTTATGACTGAAGGAGCTATTATATTATATAACGGGGACAAAACGCTGTGGAGAGACATTAGTAGTAGTTGTTGTTGTTGAAGTAATAGCAGTAGTAGAAGTAGTAGTAGTAGCAGCAGCAGCAGTAGCAGCAATAGTAGTAGGTGCTGGTGTAGTTGCAATAATAACTACCGGTGTAGTAAGTTCTGATTGTTTCAACCGTTCACATTAACATGCTGGGAAAAAAGCAACACCATCATCGCCAAAACTACAACTATAGTAATGAAAATAAACTGATTACACTCAACAATGCTAGAAAACATTCAGAAGTCAGGAACTTACTTGCCATAATGTCCGGGGTAGCCAAACGAGAAAATCTTTTGCTCTTTGTATTGCACGTTTAATGTTGGGGGAACACCATCACATTCTGCAGCTGGAACATAAAATAAAAAGTTATGATTAGATTACTGTTTTATTACCTGCTCAGCAAAAGTGAACAAGCGGTAATCTTCAGACTTCGCACAGCTCACAACAGATTGGGGTACTATATATTCAACAAGCTAAAGATAGGAACTACTGATGAGTGTAAATGCTGCACCGATAAAATGACTGCTGAACATTTACTTGAAAGGTGCCAACATATGAGGAACAGAGAAAGCGCATATGGCCATCACCAGTTCCATTCATTAAAAAAAAACACATAAAAAATTCTACGGAGATACCAGCAGCCTCAGACTAGCCGCTGCTTTCTTTGAACATATTCAATTTGACGTCTGCAAGTGAACAAAGAAGAAGAAGAATGTTCAGGAGTTAAGTGGCATTAAAGATAATGGTTTCTAAGAGAGAAGCCAGTGGTTGTTTGTGTTTTATCTCTGGTTCGTGACTGTGGCCAACGACGGGTAACCCCAAAATGCCCCGTTTGTTTTATTTTGTGTGGTATATATCATTCAGTTATAAAAAAGATACTATGCCCGAGTTTCTTTCTTTTAATCTATGAAAAGTCCTTGAATGAATGAAACTTTAAACAAAGGCTTGGCGCGAGTTTGATGAAGTATAATGTTCTTAACGGACCTTATGATAATAATGATGAATTAATTTGCTTTATATATATGTATCGACCCCTATACTTTAGAACTTAAAACCATCAATAAAATGAAAGACCTGATTACATATCGAATGAGGTTTTCGTCGATTCCGAATTCCTGCATCGCACTGGAATTTCATTGTATACAAGAACAAAGGAAGAGATGGACAGAACATTTTGAGGAACTTCTCAATAGACCATCTCCAACTAATCCCCCAGACATCCAGCCAGCAGAAGAAGAGCTAAAATTCAGCTGTGAACGACCAAAGTAGAGAAGAAATAAAGAAAGCCGTAAAGCTTCTGACAGATGGAAAAGCAACTGGTCGAGATGGCATTTCAGCAGAGGCCATCAAAACAGATATTGATACCCCTACAGAGATATTATACAAACTACTTGGCAAAGTCTGGGAGAGAGAGGAAATACCAGCAGAATGGAAGGAAGGTTATCTGGTCAAGTTGATTAAGAATGGAAATTTACAAGAGTGCACAAATTATAGAGGAATAATGTTACTATCAGTGCCAGGAAAAGTATTAAACATAATCATCCTTGAGAGATTAAAAGAGTCCATAGACAAGCAACTGAAAGATGAACAAGCAGGTTTTCGACAAAACAGATCCTGTACAGACCATATAGCCACATTGAGAATAATAGTTGAACAAAGTCTGGAATGGAATTCACCGCTTTACATCGGATTCGTGGACTACGAAAAGGCATTTGACAGTGAAGACAGAGAATCGCTTTGGAAGTTGATGATGCATTATGTAGTTCCCATGAAGATCATTAACTTAATAAGGAAGACATATGAGGACATGACATGCAGAGTTCTTCATGAAGAACAACTTGCAGAACCGTTTAGGATAAGAACGGGAGTGAGACAGGGATGCCTCTTGTCTCCATTTCTTTTCTTACTAGCAATAGATTGGGTTATGAAAACATCGACATCACACAACAGAAATGGAATCCAGTGGAATCTGAACAAACAGCTTGATGATCTGGATTTTGCAGATGACTTGGCTCTTCTGTCCCATAACCTTAATCAGATGCAAGATAAAATGAAAATTCTCGATGAGAGGTCACAAAAAGTGGGTCTGAAAATACACAGGGAAAAGACAGATTTTGAGAATAAATGCAAGAAATGATAACGAGGTTGAAATAGAAGAAACACCACTACTAGATGTAGAATCGTACACATATCTTGGAAGTAATATAGACAAAGTTAGAGGGACAGACAGTGATATCAAAATAAGAATACAAAAAGCAAGAGGAGCTTTCATTGCATTGGGAAACATATGGAGAACAAGAGAAATCAAGTCCAACACGAAAATAAGAATCTTCAACTCAAATGTGAAGTCAGTCCTATTGTATGGCTCTGAGACATTAAGAGCAACAAAAACAACAACCAAAAAGCTACATACTTTTATAAACGGGTGCTTGCGTAAAATAGAAGGACTGAAATGGTATGACAAAGTCACAAATGTGAAATTGATGACAAGAACCAGACAAGTGCCAGTGGAACAAGAGTTGAGAAGAAGACGCTGGCGATGAATTGGACACACATTGAGGAAACCTGTTGATAGCATTACAAGGCAGTCCTTGTTCTGGAATCCACAAGGAAAGAGAACGAACGAACGAAGGAATGAACGAACTTTATTTTCAAAGAGTTGAGAATTGGGCACACAGGCCCGTCTAACATTCTGCCCTTCCTTTCGCTCACCTTTCATACTGAATTCATTTATTCTCATATGCCTGTTACATATCAATTTTGTAGCAAGAGTAATTTGCTGGGGAGGTTAAGATGTTACCTAAAAAGAAAGAAAGAAAGCTGTGTCTGTGCCAACCGTGTGAGGTCAAGCAAATGTAGGCCCCTGACTCTAAAAGATGATGATGATGATGTATTTTCAAGGCACCTAACGCTACCTCCCTAGATCTCACACGGTCTGTATTTTAATTCTAGTGGCTGGTGTATGATGTGAATAGTGGCTAGGGGTGAAATGACAATGGTGGTACATCAACACATTACACTTTAACTCACTATAAGGAAATAAATAAGACTGTGGTTAAAGTTTTCTTTAAAATTGAATGCTTTTTTCTTTGTACAATTTAATCTGCCTGTCCTGCCATCTCTTTTGGACAGGTCTTTGAAAATGAGGAAAATATATGTTACATATACTGATTAACTAAAATGTTTGGACTCTTTGTCCTATAAGTATAATGTCACTATATTATTCCTGTAGGTGTATTCACAGACTAAAACTTTAATATCTACTAGTGTTAGTCATTTGTTAGGAGGAGCTGTTGTTTCATCACGCCCCATATAATTCTGTTTATTCTTGGAAATAACAATTTTTATTTGAATGAAGTGGCAGATGTCCCAGATGTTAACACATCACCTGGGATTCTTGGTATGAAGATAACAAGTCAGTATGTCGCTGCAGAGAATATATAGATCGGCACACACAAGCTCCTTCAGGCTATCTAAGGTAAAGGTAAAGGAACCCGTTACACGCCCATTGAGGCATATTGGGAATATGGTGTTAGGCCCATATTATCTTGACCGTCGGCACACGAGGGGTGATGTGGTCGGCATCACGCCGGCCGCCTTAACCTTCCCAGAGTAGTTCAGGCTATCTGCTGACAGCATAAACTTTTGAAAGGAGACTTTTGTCTTTACAATCACTCATCAGGTTTCCTGTCACAGGCTCGTAACAGGAAATAAAAAACCCTGCAATAAAAGACACCCTGGCCTTTTCACATCTGATCACAATTTCTTATCACTATGTACACATGATGGTATGGGGTCAGCCTCTTGTGCATACAGGTGCACCAGCCCCTAATTTATATGACTCACACCTTTCTGTGACCACACCTCAGGTCCCTATGGCAGATACGCCACTGTACTTTTCCATAGTTTTCTTCAATACAATAACGTGGAGTAACCACATCTCCTTTTGTATGATTTTTCTTTTCTTAATTATAAACGCTCTAGACATGTTGAAGAGTGTTCATGGAACACTGAGGCTTACTAACATCTTCTAATACAATAATATTAATACAAATCATAACAATATGCAACAGTCAAATACAGTTCACTGTGAGGACTCAATAATGGTTGCTCCCGGCATGTCCTTCACTTTTCCCAATAGCAGTATCTAACTTTTGCAGTTTTAATCAAGCATGTTAATACATAAAGCATTCTTACCACAAATTCAAAGAAATATGTCACAAATAACGTTGACTGGCAAAAGATATGGCCTCAGTTTTCTCTGCCCTGTCCAGACTGTGAATTTAATATTTATTTTAAAATTTATCACATCTGCTTTCAACGTACTTGTCGATATAAAAATTTCTGGTCAAATGGCCACGAGACCCCTAAGCCTTTGGCCAATATCTATTAGAGCTGGCCAATGAAATCAGGCAACTACCAAATTTTGAATTTAGTTTTGAAAAAACAAAAACAAAATTCCAAACACACTATGTGTCTCGTAGTCCATTGGTCAGTCTGCGTTAGTTATGCCAATACAAAAAGATGTTTAGTTTTGGTTAACATTTTCCTATCTCCCCCCTTTTCTCCTATACTCTTATACCACCCAATCGGATTTGAATTACTCCAATGCCTCTTTTTTAAACTTGCGTCCCCAATAACGTTATGTCTAACGAGCAAGAACAACAGTCTGTCCGTCCTAGCGTGCGTAGACATATAGTATTATCTCAATAACTTGGCTAATAATTGGACTACCATATATTTTAAAACATATTATTTCTCAGGAGACACTAAGCTATCCTAATATATGATTTTTGTGGTCAGTTTCACTATGGTTTAGATTTTCAGTTTTGTCACTGTCAATCGTCAAATATAACTTTTACACAAGTCGGTCATCTTCCCCCCTCCATTCTCTATCATTTTTTCATTATTCAAATAAACCAACTAGTTTGAGTGACGTCAGAAATACACTACGCGGCGAGAATTTAAACTGTCTGTGTGTTTATATCTGCTGGCTTTGCCCACAGCGTGTATATAGTAAAGGAACCGCGTGCAGAGCGAAGAGGGGTTTTTCAAGGCGGTGGGTAGTATTTGCGTTAATTATTACAGTCATTTCGTTCTTACTATTGGAAAATGTCCGAGTTACTACTAATTATAACGTTAAAGTTAACATATTACGTTAATTCAGAACGTTAGTTGGTGTCACACTTCTGGCAGATCGTTAATTATAAGTCTTGCCTCAGTTTCGAGCAGCAGATCGGGCAAGATGTTAAATTGTTAATTGTACGTCTCGAAACCGAAACTAAAAGGCGTGTTAGATTTTACAGCGGGTCATTTTTTTAAGCATTTCCACTGCACAAAAGGCAGCGCTCTACTGGCGTCGAAGATGACAATCGTCAGACACCTGCGGGCGGGTTTATTTATTATCATAGGACTAAAATCGTACTGAAATTAGCAATTATCTCATAGATTTCGCTACACACCTCCCTTCCTAAAACATGCATCCATTGCAGGTTACAATCTGTGAGATAACTTAGCGCAAATGAAGTCCTACGCGTTTTTCTGATGAATACTCTGCCTTTATATTTATCATGGATTGATGCAGGTGGGTCAATTCAAAGTAAGCACTACTGACGAAGGTTGCCTCAGACCTCTGCAATCCAAGAATTTATTTCAGTTATGTTACTGAACAGCTGCAAGTTTTACTGCTTGTCTAATGCTGATTATAAATCACTTTTTCACCATTACTTTTCCTGAGTTTGTCTCATGACATGTCCAGAAGTTCTAGACCTCCCTCAAGTTTGCAATAGTTATGAGGAGAGAATCTATAAAATGGTGATGGCAGAGTTATGTAGAGGATCCAATAATTCCTTTATCAGCCTGGATAAAACACTCGGAGTATCCTCAAGTCCAAAAGGCAACCTAGAGATTCATTATGCTCCTCCGAAATGTTCACAACCAACCATTTGTCTGCGCTCCAGCTGACTTTAGTTAGGAAACATCCTTTAATAATATTCATATATGATTCTATAATGTTCCACTCAAATGGAGGCCATATTCACCAACTGTCTTCTCCGCCTAACAACAATTTTTGGTGAAATAATATAATAGGTGGGGAAATGAATTTCTGCATCAGAAATCAATTCGCCCTGTTTTAGCATTGTTATAATATGTGGGTGATCTCCAGCCAGGGTCCGTACAATACTTCCCCGTGGACTGTGTAGGGTCGGTTAACTACCAATGTTACCTGTACCCTTATAATGCTAAATTAATAGCCATATTGTGAAGCGCTGTGAGCATTTTCCCAATTGCTCACTCGTCCACTCCCCACTTTTCTTCTGTTAACATTTTGTTTCGGGTTAAAATCTGGCGGATTATCTTCAATGCTAATGTTGGCCAGTTCACGAAAAGCGGCTTCAAACTGAGCCTGGGATGACTGGTCTTTGTTTATGCGTTCTCTTGGTGCCATACGCAGAGATGCTAAAGTAAAGGTTTTCGGGGAAGTCGGATGTGAAAAGGGGCGTTCCTATTCACGTTATCTACCTTTTCCTTTTTATTCTTCCTCGTAGTTTCAGGCCTACTTTCACCGGAGTACTTGGGTAGGTCCTAATAATGTTCCCAACGTGTGGGCTTTCCTTTTTTATTTTTAGACCCATGTGTTTCAGAATGCTTGGCGGGCATCTGGTTATTAGTTTTCCACCCTGTGGAATTTACCTTGCAGCACTGGTCACAGGTATCAACAAATTTTTTTATGTCTTCAGCTACGCCTGGCCAGAAATATGCAACAGATGTCCTTTGGCTGTGGTACCCATCTTATGGTGTCCACAGTCTGGTACAACATGTGCTTGGGCCATCACTTGTTCCCTATAACTCTTGGGCAGCACTAGCTGTCCCTCCCTGTTGGATCCTGCTCTAGCTTTCCTGTAGAGCAGTCCCTTCTTCATATAGAATTTCCCTTTTCTAGGGTGTGTATGGCTGTTTGGCAATTTGCCAAAGCAAGGTTGTAATGTTTTGTCCTTTGTCTGGGCCTTTCTCATTTGTTTAGGATGAATGTTTGGTGGTGGTTTGTCCTCCTTTCTAGGGGTCGACCTGACCTGGAGCGTGGCCATTACCACAGGTTTTACAGGGCTTCCTAGAAAAACATACTTACTTCCTAACACCAGCGGGTAGTTAGGGTCGTCACACACGGCTGCTCTAATCACTCCTTCCACGTACCTAGTCTTAACATTTATGTTGGCTACGGGAAGTGTTATGGTGGCTATTCCCTTTACGGCCCCTTGTATCTCCACTTTCTCTGTGGTATACTGGTTAGGGTGCACCAGGGTTGCACTCACAACCGAGTCATATTCCAAGCCGGAATCGTAAAGGCACCTGACTCTGGCACCATTATATGTCACTTCTTCACAGATGGGGGGGGGGGGGGGGTTGAAGATGAATATGATTCTCTGTCAGTTTCTTCCTCCCCTTGTCCACTGTGATCATGCATGCCGCTTTATATGGAAGAACTTTCCTACCACAGTCAATTGTATTATGATTATTCATCCTGCATATTTTACAATATTTTCCTTCCTGTCTGAAGGGTTTCCTGTCATTGAATTGTGGGTTTTTGTTTTTATAGTCATTGCGTGGCATATCAAAATGGGGTTTTCTTTGGTTAGGTTCCCTATTATGATTATAATATTCACCTTGGTCTGGAGGGGTTCTATTATTGTCCACCTGTTTTCTTTTACTGCCCGCTACTTCTGCCTGATACCTCTCAGCGACATTAAGTAACTCACCCAGCCTCTCTGCACCTTGTTCCATGAGAAACTTTCTCAAGTCTGGAGCCATGGACTCTCTCAATTGCTCAATAAGGATCATTTCTTTAAGATCTTGGGTTTTCCCCAGAGCAGTCCATTTCTCCAAGTACGTCTCTAAACGTGCAGAGAACTGGTGATAGGTCTCACCCGACAGTAGCTTGGCATTTCTAAATTTTTTCCTATAAAATTCTCCGTTCTTTTCATACCTTAGCAAAAGAGCCTGCTTTACCATGTCATAATTGTCTTGGTCATTCCTGCTCATTTTGGAAAAAAACTTCATAAGCTGTTCCCCTAAGACCTTGGGATAACTTCAGGCCCCATCTTTCCTTTTCTAGCCCATAAGTTGTAGCTAATACCTCGTACCTACTTAAATATGCTTCAATATCATCGTCTCTCTCAACAAAATAATCTAAGTGAAACTCCATGGCTGAGTTTGAGGCCCCCTGACTAGCAGTAGCATCAGAGGTAGAGGGGCTGTGACCATAGTCAGGAGCATGGCCTTGTAACTCCAGCTCCCTCAGTCGCAGCTCGTGCTCCCTCTGTAATCTTTTATCTTCTGCTTCCCTCTCTAATCTTTTATCTTCTTCCCTCTCTAATCTTTTACCTCCTGCCTCCCTTTCTCTCGCCAATCCCTTTTCTTCTGCTTCCCTTTGCCGTCGCTTTTCTTCTGCCTCTAAGGCCCTCGCCTCCTTCTCAACCTCAATTTGTAAACCTTTTAATTTCTGCCTTTTCTAACTCTAATTTCTTTCATCTCCCTGGCATCTTCTAACTGCATTCTCCTCTCTTCAGCTAATCTGTGTTCTTCCCTAGCAATAAACGTATCACATTCTGAGGTGACATAGTCAATCAAGGACTTGACCCTCCATGTTCATGTCTCTGGCAGTCTGCACAGCAGCAGAGCGAAACTTTGCCAAATCTGCCATCTGATAAATACTAAAATGTTCTAACTCAATTTCTAAAATAAGTACAACTCTAATTAATTATTCCAGGCTCTGACACTTCATTAAATTCCCAAATCTTGGGCAATATTAACAATGGGGATTCACTGGGTAAATAGAAATGTTGTTACAGCTAAATCCCAGACCAGGACCCCAATTTATGTAGTACTAGAAGTTCAAATCCCGGACAAGCCTACCAATATATGTAGCAAGTGTAATTTGCTGGGGAGGTTAAGATGTTACTTAAAAAGAAAAGAAAGCTGTGTCTGTGCCAACCGTGTGAGGTCAAGCAAATGTAGGCCCCTGACTCTAAAATATGATGATAATGATGATGATGTATTATCAGGGAACCTAACGCTACCTCCCTAGATCTCACACGGTCCGTATTTTGATTCTAGTGGCTGGTGTCTGATGTGACTAGTGTCTAGGGGTGAAATGACAATGGTGGTACATCAACACAATACACTTTAACTCACTATAAGGAAATGAATAAGACTGTGGTTAAAGTTTTCTTTAAAATTGAATGCTTTTTTCTTTGTACAATTTAATCTGCCTGTCCTGCCATCTCTTTTGGACAGGTCTTTGAAAATGAGGAAAATATATTTTACATATACTGATTAACTAAAATGTTTGGACTCTTTGTCCTATAAGTATAATGTCACTATATTATTCCTGTAGGTGTATTCACAGACTAAAACTTTAATATCTACTAGTGTTAGTCATTTGTTAGGAGGAGCTGTTGTTTCATCACGCCCCATATAATTCTGTTTATTCTTGGAAATAACAATTTTTATTTGAATGAAGTGTCAGATGTCCCAGATGTTAACACATCACCTGGGATTCTTGGTATGAAGAAAACAAGTCAATCCGTATGTCGCTGCAGAGAATATATAGATCGGCACACACAAGCTCCTTCAGGCTATCTGCTGACAGCATAAACTTTTGAAAGGAGACTTTTGTCTTTACAATCACTCATCAGGTTTCCTGTCACCGGCTGGTAACAGGAAATAAAAAACCCTGCAATAAAAGACACCCTGGCCTTTTCACATCTGATCACAATTTCTTATCACTATGTACACATGATGGTATGGGGTCAGCCTCTTGTGCATACAGGTGCACCAGCCCCTAATTTATATGACTCACACCTTTCTGTGACCACACCTCAGGTCCCTATGGCAAATACGCCACTGTACTTTTCCATAGTTTTCTTCAATACAATAACGTGGAGTAACCACATCTCCTTTTGTATGATTTTTCTTTTCTGAATTATAAACGCTCTAGGCATGTTGAAGAGTGTTCATGGAACACTGAGGCTTACTAACATCTTCTAATACAATTAATATTAATACAAATCATAACAATATGCAACAGTCAAATACAGTTGAATGTGAGGACTCAATAATGGTTGCTCCCGGCATGTCCTTCACTATTCCCAATAGCAGTATCTAATTTTTGCAGTTTTAATCAAGCATGTTAATACATAAAGCATTCTTACCACAAATTCAAAGAAATATGTCACAAATAACGTTGACTGGCAAAAGATATGGCCTCAGTTTTCTCTGCCCTGTCCAGACTGTGAATTTAGTATTTATTTTAAAATTTATCACATCTGCTCTCAACGTACTTGTCGATATAAAAAGTTCTGGTCAAATGGCCACGAGACCCCTAAGCCTTTGGCCAATATCTATTAGAGCTGGCCAATGAAATCAGGCGACTACCAAATTTTGAATTTAGTTTTGAAAAAAAGAAAAACAAAATTCCAAACAAACTATGTGTCTCGTAGTCCATTGGTCAGTCTGCGTTAGTTATGCCAATACAAAAAGATGTTTAGTGTTGGTTAACATTTTCCTACCTCCCCCCTTTACTCCTATACTCTTATACCACCCAATCGGATTTGGATTACTCCAATGCCTCTTTTTTAAACTTGCGTCCCCAATAACGTTATGTCTAACGAGCAAGAACAACAGTCTGTCCGTCCTAGCGTGCGTAGACATATAGTATTATCTCAATAACTTGGCTAATAATTGGACTACCATATATTTTAAAACATATTATTTCTCAGGAGACACTAAGCTATCCTAATATATGATTTTTGTGGTCAGTTTCACTATGGTTTAGATTTTCAGTTTTGTCACTGTCAATCGTCAAATATAACTTTTACACAAGTCGGTCATCTTCCCCCCTCCATTCTCTATCATTTTTTCATTATTCAAATAAACCAACTAGTTTGAGTGACGTCAGAAATACACTACGCGGCGAGAATTTAAACTGTCTGTGTGTTTATATCTGCTGGCTTTGCCCACAGCGTGTATATAGTAAAGGAACCGCGTGCAGAGCGAAGAGGGGTTTTTCAAGGCGGTGGGTAGTATTTGCGTTAATTATTACAGTCATTTCGTTCTTACTATTGGAAAATGTCCGAGTTACTACTAATTATAACGTTAAAGTTAACATATTACGTTAATTCAGAACGTTAGTTGGTGTCACACTTCTGGCAGATCGTTAATTATAAGTCTTGCCTCAGTTTCGAGCAGCAGATCGGGCAAGATGTTAAATTGTTAATTGTACGTCTCGAAACCGAAACTAAAAGGCGTGTTAGATTTTACAGCGGGTCATTTTTTTAAGCATTTCCACTGCACAAAAGGCAGCGCTCTACTGGCGTCGAAGATGACAATCGTCAGACACCTGCGGGCGGGTTTATTTATTATCATAGGACTAAAATCGTACTGAAATTAGCAATTATCTCATAGATTTCGCTACACACCTCCCTTCCTAAAACATGCATCCATTGCAGGTTACAATCTGTGAGATAACTTAGCGCAAATGAAGTCCTACGCGTTTTTCTGATGAATACTCTGCCTTTATATTTATCATGGATTGATGCAGGTGGGTCAATTCAAAGTAAGCACTACTGACGAAGGTTGCCTCAGACCTCTGCAATCCAAGAATTTATTTCAGTTATGTTACTGAACAGCTGCAAGTTTTACTGCTTGTCTAATGCTGATTATAAATCACTTTTTCACCATTACTTTTCCTGAGTTTGTCTCATGACATGTCCAGAAGTTCTAGACCTCCCTCAAGTTTGCAATAGTTCTGAGGAGAGAATCTATAAAATGGTGATGGCAGAGTTATGTAGAGGATCCAATAATTCCTTTACCAGCCTGTATAAAACACTCGGAGTATCCTCAAGTCCAAAAGGCAACCTAGAGATTCATTATGCTCCTCCGAAATGTTCACAACCAACCATTTGTCTGCGCTCCAGCTGACTTTAGTTAGGAAACATCCTTTAATAATATTCATATATGATTCTATAATGTTCCACTCAAATGGAGGCCATATTCACCAACTGTCTTCTCCGCCTAACAACAATTTTTGGTGAAATAATATAATAGGTGGGGAAATGAATTTCTGCATCAGAAATCAATTCGCCCTGTTTTAGCATTGTTATAATATGTGGGTGATCTCCAGCCAGGGTCCGTACAATACTTCCCCGTGGACTGTGTAGGGTCGGTTAACTACCAATGTTACCTGTACCCTTATAATGCTAAATTATTAGCCATATTGTGAAGCGCTGTGAGCATTTTCCCAATTGCTCACTCGTCCACTCCCCACTTTTCTTCTGTTAACATTTTGTTTCGGGTTAAAATCTGGCGGATTATCTTCAATGCTAATGTTGGCCAGTTCACGAAAAGCGGCTTCAAACTGAGCCTGGGATGACTGGTCTTTGTTTATGCGTTCTCTTGGTGCCATACGCAGAGATGCTAAAGTAAAGGTTTTCGGGGAAGTCGGATGTGAAAAGGGGCGTTCCTATTCACGTTATCTACCTTTTCCTTTTTATTCTTCCTCGTAGTTTCAGGCCTACTTTCACCGGAGTACTTGGGTAGGTCCTAATAATGTTCCCAACGTGTGGGCTTTCCTTTTTTATTTTTAGACCCATGTGTTTCAGAATGCTTGGCGGGCATCTGGTTATTAGTTTTCCACCCTGTGGAATTTACCTTGCAGCACTGGTCACAGGCATCAACAAATTTTTCAATGTCTTCAGCTATGACTGGCCAGAAATATGCAACAGATGTCCTTTGGCGTGTGGTACCCATCTTCTGGTGTCCACCGTCTGGTACAACATGTGCTTACCCATCACTTGTTCCCTATAACTCTTGGGCAGCACTAGCTGTCCCTCCCTGTTGGATCCTGCTCTAGCTTTCCTGTAGAGCAGTCCCTTCTTCATATAGAATTTCCCTTTTCTAGGGTGTGTATGGCTGTTTGGCAATTTGCCAAAGCAAGGTTGTAATGTTTTGTCCTTTGTCTGGGCCTTTCTCATTTGTTTAGGATGAATGTTTGGTGGTGGTTTGTCCTCCTTTCTAGGGGTCGACCTGACCTGGAGCGTGGCCATTACCACAGGTTTTACAGGGCTTCCTAGAAAAACATACTTACTTCCTAACACCAGCGGGTAGTTAGGGTCGTCACACACGGCTGCTCTAATCACTCCTTCCACGTACCTAGTCTTAACATTTATGTTGGCTACGGGAAGTGTTATGGTAGCTATTCCCTTTACGGCCCCTTGTATCTCCACTTTCTCTGTGGTATACTGGTTAGGGTGCACCAGGGTTGCACTCACAACCGAGTCATATTCCAAGCCGGAATCGTAAAGGCACCTGACTCTGGCACCATTATATGTCACTTCTTCACAGATGGGGGGGGGGGTGTTGAAGATGAATATGATTCTCTGTCAGTTTCTTCCTCCCCTTGTCCACTGTGATCATGCATGCCGCTTTATATGGAAGAACTTTCCTACCACAGTCAATTGTATTATGATTATTCATCCTGCATATTTTACAATATTTTCCTTCCTGTCTGAAGGGTTTCCTGTCATTGAATTGTGGGTTTTTGTTTTTATAGTCATTGCGTGGCATATCAAAATGGGGTTTTCTTTGGTTAGGTTCCCTATTATGATTATAATATTCACCTTGGTCTGGAGGGGTTCTATTATTGTCCACCTGTTTTCTTTTACTGCCCGCTACTTCTGCCTGAGCTGCCTGATACCTCTCAGCGACATTAAGTAACTCACCCAGCCTCTCTGCACCTTGTTCCATGAGAAACTTTCTCAAGTCTGGAGCCATGGACTCTCTCAATTGCTCAATAAGGATCATTTCTTTCAGATCTTGGGTTTTCCCCAGAGCAGTCCATTTCTCCCAGTACGTCTCTAAACGTGCAGAGAACTGGTGATAGGTCTCACCCGACAGTAGCTTGGCATTTCTAAATTTTTTCCTATAAAATTCTCCGTTCTTTTCATACCTTAGCAAAAGAGCCTGCTTTACCATGTTATAATTGTCTTCGTCATTCCTGCTCATTTTGGAAAAAACTTCATAAGCTGTTCCCCTAAGACCTTGGAATAACTTCAGGCCCCATCTTTCCTTTTCTAGCCCATAAGTTGTAGCTAATACCTCGTACCTACTTAAATATGCTTCAATATCATCGTCTCTCTCAACAAAATAATCTAAGTGAAACCCCATAGCTGAGTTTGAGGCCCCCTGACTAGCAGTAGCATCAGAGGTAGCGGGGCTGTGACCATAGTCAGGAGCATGGCCTTGTAACTCCAGCTCCCTCAGTCGCAAATCGTGCTCCCTCTGTAATCTTTTATCTTCTGCTTCTGCTTCCCTTTCGGCAGCCAATCTCTTTTCTTCTGCTTCCCTTTCGGCAGCCAATCTCTTTTCTTCTGCTTCCCTTTGCAGTCGTTTTTCTTCAGCCTCTAAGGCCCTAGCCTCCTTCTCAACCTCAATTTGTAACCTTTTAATTTCTTTTTCTGCTTCTAATTTCTTAAGTTCCCTGGCATCTTCTAACTGCATTCTCCTCTCTTCAGCTAATCTGTGTTCTTCCCTAGCAATAAACGTATCACATTCTGAGGTGACATAGTCAATTAGGACTTGACCCTCCATATTCATGTCTCTGGCAGTCTGCACAGCAGCAGAGCGAAACTTGGCCAAATCCGCCATCTGATAAATACTAAAATGTTCTAACTCAATTTCTAAAATAAGTACAACTCTAATTAATTATTCCAGGCTCTGACACTTCATCAATTTCCCAAATCTTGGGCAATATTAACAATGGGGATTCCCTGGGTAAATAGAAATGTTGTTACTGCTAAATCCCAGACCAGGACCCCAATTTATATAGTACTAGAAGTTCAAATCCCGGACAAGCCTACCAATATATGTAGCAAGTGTAATTTGCTGGGGAGGTTAAGATGTTGCCTAAAAAGAAAGAAAGCTGTGTCTGTGCCAACCGTGTGAGGTCAAGCAAATGTAGGCCCCTGACTCTAAAAAATGATGATGATGATGTATTATCAAGGCACCTAACGCTACCTCCCTAGATCTCACACGGTCTGTATTTTAATTCTAGTGGCTGGTGTATGATGTGAATAGTGTCTAGGGGTGAAATGACAATGGTGGTACATCAACACATTACACGTTAACTCACTATAAGGAAAGGAATAAGACTGTGGTTAAAGTTTTCTTTAAAATTGAATGCTTTTTTCTTTGTACAATTTAATCTGCCTGTCCTGCCATCTCTTTTGGACAGGACTTTGAAAATGAGGAAAATATATGTTACATATACTGATTAACTAAAATGTTTGGACTCTTTGTCCTATAAGTATAATGTCACTATATTATTCCTGTAGGTGTATTCACAGACTAAAACTTTAATATCTACTAGTGTTAGTCATTTGTTAGGAGGAGCTGTTGTTTCATCACGCCCCATATAATTCTGTTTATTCTTGGAAATAACAATTTTTATTTGAATGAAGTGTCAGATGTCCCAGATGTTAACACATCACCTGGGATTCTTGGTATGAAGAAAACAAGTCAGTAGGTCGCTGCAGAGAATATATAGATCGGCACACACACGCTCCTTCAGGCTATCTGCTGACAGCATAAACTTTTGAAAGGAGACTTTTGTCTTTACAATCACTCATCAGGTTTCCTGTCACCGGCTGGTAACAGGAAATAAAAACCCTGCAATAAAAGACACCCTGGCCTTTTCACATCTGATCACAATTTCTTATCACTATGTACACATGATGGTATGGGGTCAGCCTCTTGTGCATACAGGTGCACCAGCCCCTAATTTATATGACTCACACCTTTCTGTGACCACACCTCAGGTCCCTATGGCAAATACGCCACTGTACTTTTCCATAGTTTTCTTCAATACAATAACGTGGAGTAACCACATCTCCTTTTGTATGATTTTTCTTTTCTTAATTATAAACGCTCTAGGCATGTTGAAGAGTGTTCATGGAACACTGAGGCTTACTAATATCTTCTAATACAATAATATTAATACAAATCATAACAATATGCAACAGTCAAATACAGTTCACTGTGAGGACTCAATAATGGTTGCTCCTGGCATGTCATTCACTTTTCCCAATAGCAGTATCTAACTTTTGCAGTTTTAATCAAGCATGTTAATACATAAAGCATTCTTACCACAAATTCAAAGAAATATGTCACAAATAACGTTGACTGGCAAAAGATATGGCCTCAGTTCTCTCTGCCCTGTCCAGACTGTGAATTTAATATTTATTTTAAAATTTATCACATCTGCTCTCAACGTACTTGTCGATATAAAAATTTCTGGTCAAATGGCCACGAGACCCCTAAGCCTTTGGCCAATATCTATTAGAGCTGGCCAATAAAATCAGGCAACTACCAAATTTTGAATTTAGTTTTGAAAAAACAAAAACAAAATTCCAAACACACTATGTGTCTCGTAGTCCATTGGTCAGTCTGCGTTAGTTATGCCAATACAAAAAGATGTTTAGTTTTGGTTAACATTTTCCTATCTCCCCCCTTTTCTCCTATACTCTTATACCACACAATCGGATTTGAATTACTCCAATGCCTCTTTTTTAAACTTGCGTCCCCAATAACGTTATGTCTAACGAGCAAGAACAACAGTCTGTCCGTCCTAGCGTGCGTAGACATATAGTATTATCTCAATAACTTGGCTAATAATTGGACTACCATATATTTTAAAACATATTATTTCTCAGGAGACACTAAGCTATCCTAATATATGATTTTTATGGTCAGTTTCATTATGGTTTAGATTTTCAGTTTTGTCACTGTCAATCGTCAAATATAACTTTTACACACGTCGGCCATCTTCCCCCTCCATTCTCTATCATTTTTTCATTATTCAAATAAACCAACTAGTTTGAGTGACGTCAGAAATACACTACGCGGCGAGAATTTAAACTGTCTGTGTGTTTATATCTGCTGGCTTTGCCCACAGCGTGTATATAGTAAAGGAACCGCGTGCAGAGCGAAGAGGGGTTTTTCAAGGCGGTGGGTAGTATTTGCATTAATTATTACAGTCGTTTCGTTCTTACTACTGGAAAATGTCCGAGTTACTACTAATTATAACGTTAAAGTTAACATATTACGTTAATTCAGAACGTTAGTTGGTGCCACACTTCTGGCAGATCGTTAATTATAAGTCTTGCCTCAGTTTCGAGCAGCAGATCGGGCAAGATGTTAAATTTTTAATTGTACGTTTCGAAACCGAAACTAAAAGGCGTGTTAGATTTTATGGCGGGTCATTTTTTTAAGCATTTCCACTGCACAAAAGGCAGCGCTCTACTGGCGTCGAAGATGACAATCGTCAGACACCTGCGGGCGGGTTTATGTATTATCATAGGACTAAAATCTTACTGAAATTAGCAATTATCTCACAGATTTTGCTACAAATTTCAAGAAATTCAACGTAAAGTAGGCAGAGGTAGACCAAAAAACACATGGAGAAGAGAACTGGATACAGAGGTGAAAGTGATGAGGAAAGCATGGAAAGAACTTGAGCGGATGGCACAGGACAGGAAGACTTGGTATGTGATTGTTGAAGGCCTGTGATCCTTGTGGAGCTAATGGATATTGAAGAAAAAGACATTTCATGGTATATTCTTTTAAGTGGAAATATGCTTCCTCCAAAGGTTGTTACAGCCGGGAGTTGTAGTGAGGATAAGCTCTCACTGCAGATAAAACACTCCTATGGCACGCGCCTCAAGCAGTCTCTGACAACCAAGTCCAGCTCCCGGCCTCCACGTGCAGCTCAATTTGAGCCCGGCGGAACTGTTTCCACTGACGGGAGAAGGGGCAAAGGCGAGCAACTGGCGCCTTAAACCAGCCGCTTCGGGCAGATAGGGCTCGTGATCCTTGGTTGGTAGCTTATCTAAGAGAAGGAACTCTGAATTCAAACCACCGCTGCCTTGCGGGAATATCCATTTATGGAATTGGCTTCGGGAGTAAACCCTGAGGATAAATCCGGAGTCGGAGTCACTATGGCAGTCTAATGTTGATTCGACATTATTCTGGCAACTCCTGCGACGTGGCTGGTACCAAACTGTATCGGCTACTGCCGTTCCTTTGGATCTACCGGCTGCGTGGAGAGGGGGAACATGCTGCATGGGCAACAGCTTGATCTCCGTATAACTGTGTCCAAGCTCGCACCCTGGAGAGTACACTCCAGCTTCACCGTATAGGTGTCGGCAAAACACGGGAAGTAACAGTTACCGGTTACAAGCATTTTGCCCCATTGGCGTAGGGCATGGCGCCAGGGGCTACTTCCGACAGGGGGAGAGGTTCTAGGATCTCACTGGACAGCTACCGCCCGCTTCAAGCTGTGCAGCCTCCAGTCAATAAGGTGTTGTCCCGCCACTGTCTGCTTTCCCTTTGGGTGCATGGGGATTAGGGTCAAACCCGAACTGTGGACAGAAAATTTTGCACCAAGCAACTATCGTAATAATAGAAATAAGCAAACTCTCAGATTGGGATGCTGGAACGTCAGGACTATGTTGACAGGACTATCCGAAAACCTACAGAACGTAAACGATGTAAGGAAGACAGCCATAATTAATGATGAGCTTAAACGACTTCAGGTGGATATAGCTGTACTTCAGGAAACGCGCCTGGCGGGCTCTGGAACGATGAACGAGAAGGACTACACATTTTATTGGCAAGGGAAAGATCCTTATAAAACTAGAGAACACGGAGCAGGTTTTGCAGTCAAAAAATCGCTAACTAAAATGGTTGAACCAAGTGAGAATGGATCAGAACGCCTGTTAACACTCCGCCTGCAAACTAGCACAGGTCCCATCACCCTTGTCAGTGTGTATGCTCCTACTCTGTACTCTGCCTCAGAAGCTAAAGATGAGTTCTACGAGAATCTAGCAGCAGTCATCAAAAGCATACCTATGCAAGAAAAGCTTGTTCTCCTTGGTGACTTTAACGCTAGAGTGGGTGCCGATAGTGTTTCATGGCCTTCATGTCTGGGCAGGTTTGATATTGGCAAGATGAATGAAAATGGACAACGGCTCTTAGAGTTGTGTGTCCACCATGACCTCTGCGTGACCAACACCTACTTTCAGACAAAACCCCAGCATAAGGTGTCATGGAGACACCCACGATCCAAACACTGGCACCAACTGGACCTGATTCTCGTCAGAAGGCCACTTCTCAGGTCTGTGCTCTTCACTCGCTCGTACCATAGTGCAGACTGTGATACAGATCACTCCTTGGTTTTCTGCAAAATCAAAGCACAACCAAGAAAACTCTATCGTGTCAGACATGAAGAGAAACCATGCATTGATACCAACAAGATGTCAGACCCTGTCATGATCGCTCAATTTACTGCAACCTTCAATAAAGTGCTCAGTAGCCCTCAGCATGGTGATACTATTACAGAGAACTGGGAGCATCTACGGAACACCATTCAAAGTACTGCACTTGCCACCTTTGGTAAGAAAACGGCAAAGTCAAATGACAGGTTTGATGCTTCATCAGATGTGATGGCACCTGTCATTGAAGCTAAGCGCAGTGCTGCGAATGAATACAAACGTTCACCGAGTGCTAGAACCCTACAGATCCTGAAGGCTACGAGAAGCAAAGTTCAACAAACTGCTCGACGCTGTGCAAATGACTATTGGCTCCAGCTCAGTGAAAGCATCCAGACCGCCGCGCAAACAGGCAACATTAGACAAATGTATGACGGTATAAAGAAAGCACTTGGCCCCCAAAAAAGTAAAACGGCAACGCTAAAAACCATCAGCGGAGAGAAGCTAACCGATAAGGGTAAGCAGGTGGAGAGGTGGGTCGAGCACTACTCTGAGCTTTACGCTAGAGAAAATACCGTTACGCCTGCAGCCCTTGATGCTGTCAAATGTCTGCCAACTATGGAGGAGCTGGATGCCGAATCAACATTAGAAGAACTCAGCAAGACCATTGGTAGCTTGGCCTCTGGCAAAGCACCAGGCAGTGATGGGATTCCTCCTGATTTAATCAAATGCTGTAAGAGCACGCTATTACATCCCCTGCATAGGATGCTGTGCCAGTGCTGGGAAGAGACAACTATTCCTCAAGACATGCGAGATGCCAAGATTGTAACACTGTATAAAAATAAAGGAGACAGAAGTGATTGCAATAACTACAGAGGCATCTCTCTTCTCAGTATTGTTGGTAAGGTTTTTGCCAAAGTCATCTTAATGCGACTACACAAGTTAGCTGAGCGCATATATCCAGAGTCACAGTGTGGATTCCGAGCTGGTAGATCAAAAACAGACATGATCTTCTCTCTCCGCCAGCTTCGGGAAAAATCAAGAGAGCAGAAAAGGCCTTTATATATCGCCTTTATAGACCTCACAAAAGCATTTGACCTGGTTATTAGGGATGGACTCTTCAAAATCCTTCTGAAAATAGGATGCCCTTCTAAAATGCTGGAAATGATAAAGTCATTCCATGACGACATGAAGGGAACAGTCCAATATGCTGGAAGCACGTCACAGCCCTTTGACATACCAAGTGGCGTTAAACAAGGCTGTGTTCTGGCTCCGACCCTCTTCGGGATCTTCTTTGCCTTACTCCTGAAACATGCATTCAGAGATGCAACTGAAGGAATATGCCTTCACACTAGGTCAGATATCCGTCTGTTTAATCTTTCAAGACTGAAGGTAAAAACAAAAATCAGAAGGGTCATTATAAGAGACTTGTTGTTCGCTGATGATGCTGCAGTCGTCACTCAAAGCCAACAGGAGCTTCAGAGCTTAATGCATCGCTTCACTAAAGCATGCAAGGACTTTGGCCTCACAATAAGTCTAAAGAAAACGAATGTGCTGAGTCAGGATGTGGGTGCTGCACAAGTTATCACTATCGATAACTATGAATTAAAAGTGGTGCACCACTTCACATACCTAGGGTCTACCATCAATGACAAACTCTCACTGGATACAGAAATCGACAGTCGCATTGGCAAAGCTGCAGCTACTTTTGCCCGCCTCACATCGCGTGTTTGGGGAAACTCCAAACTCACAACGAAGACCAAAGCTGCGGTATATAACGCCTACGTCACCAGCACACTCCTTTATGGCAGCGAGACCTGGATGACCTATGCTAAGCAAGAAAGAAAGCTCAATACCTTCCATTTACGGTGTCTACGCCACAACCTCGGCATCTCGTGGAAAGATAAAGTAACAAATGTCGAGGTCTTGTCACGTGCTGGCCTTCAAAGTATGTATACACTGCTTAGACAGCGCAGACTTCGCTGGCTTGGCCATGTTCGCCGCATGGAAGATGGTCGCATCCCAAAAGATATCTTCTACGGACAATTAGCAGATGGCAAGAGAGCAGTTGGGCGACCACAGCTGAGGTTCAAAGATGTGTGCAGGAGAGATATGAGGGCACTGGACATGGATCCAGCAACATGGGAGGATGAAGCTGCCGATCGCACTAAGTGGCGATGCTATTTACGGCGCCACCTCAGATCGAGCGAAAAGAGGCTCACACAACAAGCAGACGAGAGGAGAAAACGTCGAAAGGAGCACCAGGAAAATAAGCAGCTGAGGGCTGCCACCTCAGGGGCGCATTCCCATAGTCAGTTATGACTGAAGGGGCTATTTTTATTATTATTATTATGCTTCCTCCTATAGCTAATTGATTTGAAGCACAGAAGTTAGCTAGTAGCTCCCCATTCTCGTTCATCATACCTAATCCATGCTTTCCCATGATTTCTTCAAAGCCAGTGTTGTCTGTTCCTATTTTCGCGTTTAGGTCCCCCATCAAAACTGTAATGTCCTTTCTTTTCTTATTGTCCAAGACATTTTGTAGTCTGGTGTAAAAGTCTTCTTTCACAGATTCTTCTTTATCGTTTGTTGGTGCATAACACTGGATGATGTTTATATTTACTTTCTTTTTGGCTGATTTAAGCCTTGCTGTTATAATTCGGGGGCCCATTGCTTCCCATTCTATAAGTGCCTTCTGTGCTTCCTTAGACAGCATTAGAGCCACCCCTTCACTGTGGTGGGCTCTTTCCTCCTCGTGTCCTGAGAACAACACCATTTCTCCTGTGATCAATCTCCTCTTCTCTATGCCTTTCCACCGTGTCTCGCAGAGGCCCAGGATATCAATCCTGTAATTTGTCATTTCTGCTGCTACCTGTGCAGTTTTCCCTTGTTCACACAGAGTGCGAACATTCCAGGTACCAATCCTGGAGATTTTCCTAGACGAAAAAAGGTTAGTCGGTAACCCAGACTCCCTTCGGCTTTCTCTAGGTCGTTTCATGCGCCTCCTTTCCAGAGGACCTTCTTCTGCCTTGGGCGGCTGAGTTGATTTATATTCTTTATTTGACTTGTCCATGTTTGTTGGTAAAAAGCTTTTTACGTGATATGGTAACCAGCCCCATGCCCAACCCTCCTTAATCGCTTTTTACGACATGCCTGGTATGGTACAGTGTTACTATTCTTTGCTCCCCTTTCGGGCCCCGGTAACACACAGCACAAACAGTTCATTATGTTCATATTATTTTCATAAGAAAACAATTCATGTCAAAGAGTCTTTGCTTGGATTTATCATATTAAAACAAAAGGATGTTGAAATCATTGTGGATGTGAATTTAGAACAACTGGGAAAAAAATGTCATTAAAAGACTATCGGTATCAGGGCAATGACAATGCTGCAGTTATAGCTGGTTATAAAAGTGGTGTCGAACAGAGGATTATTGAAAGAAAAAAAAGCGAAGTTATTTTTAGTAACTGAGGTAATCATTCTCTCAATTTGGCGGGAGTGCATGCTGTTACCCATGATGCATTGATGGAGATGTATTTTTGGTGCAGTTGGGTCACTTTGTTTATTCTTTTCACGTTCTACTTTCCGTTGGCAAAAGCTGAAAGATGTTATACCATTAGCTGTCAAATCTGAGTCTGAAACTCGATGCAGTTCTAGCATACAGACTGTGAAACCAATTCATGAATACATGGATACTGAGTTGGAGTCTTGCAAAACATGATCAAAATGAGACTGCTGACACAAGAGGTGATCCAAAGCAGGTGCTGAATCGAATTTTGACGTCTGATTTTTTTGTTACTTTTTTTATTTATTTTTTATTATGGCTTTCTTTGGATTTTTGAACTAAATTCTTGTTTGGATTGATCGTGTTAAAAAACGACTTAAATTTCAAGATGCTTCCTCATACCAGTATGTCAACGAGTTAGCATCTCGAATGAAAACAGGTTGGAAACCGGCCAATGATAACTTGAGGCAGGCCAGGAGGAAGCATGCTGCTTATTACAATAAAAAAGCAAAGGATAGGGAACTTGAAGTGGGAGAAAAAGTCTTATTACTGTTGCGCAGCAGCAATAACAAATTGCAGATTGGATGGCAGGGACCCTATGTCATACTGGAAAAACTTTCTAGGACCAATTACAAGATTGACAAGAAAGAAAAGGAGAAAGTACATCATGTCAATCTTCTAAAAGATATTATGACAGGGAGACCTCAGGAGTTGCCCATATCATGACCCTGGCCATTGCAACAGAGATGAAGGGTAACCACTTTCCTCCATGGAATATGCACTGACAGCTACAGAGAGTTATGCTCAAGTAAATATTAGTGATCATTTAACTCCTCAGCAGAGGAAGCAGGTTCAGAAGGTGTTAGAAAACCATGCTGATGTGATCACGGATAAGCCTGGTTGTACACATCTGTTAGAATACGACATGAAGGTTACTGACCTCATTCCAGTTTGTATGAGAACCTACCCTATACCTTACGCAAAAGCACAGGCACCCAGGGAAGAAATTGATTACTTACTGAAAGAGAAGATTATCTCAAAGTCAGAGTCTCCCTATTGCTCAAGTGTGGTGCTATTAAGGAAACCTAGTGGTGAACACAGGTTATGTATTGATTACAGAAAGCTAAATGCTATTACAGAATCTCAGGTGGATCCATTACCTGATACCAATCAGCTGTTTTCTACTCTGAGTAAGGCTAGGTATTTTTCCAAAGTAGATCTAAACAAGGGATACTACCAAATACCAGTGAAACCAGAAGTTGGGAAAATGCTGGCATTTAGTACGTCGGATGGACATTACGAGTTTAACGTACTACCATTTGGGTTGAAAAGGCTACAAGTATCTTTTCAAGAATGATGAGGAAATTGTTGTAACCTCTACAAAATCTCCACATCACCAACTTTATGGATGACATTCTTGGGGCTAGTAACACATTTGAAAAGCACATAGTAGCGCTCTCTATGTTTGACAGACTGAGAAAAACTGGATTGACTTTTTTTGGGAAGGTAAATGCGCTCTGATATAACCACCTAGGTTGAAAGGAACGCACCTCGCCAGAAGCAGGCAAACACCGACAAAAAAAAATAAAAAAAATGTGAAAACACACACTAACACAAAATCCGCCAGAGTGAGAGACTGAGGAGAAAAGTATACTGTTCAAAAAAAAAAAAAGAAACGCAACATTATTGCAGTGGTAATGCACACCAAATTTCAAACTTGTACCAAAATTTTATTTTACGGAATTAATGTTTCAATCTTGGCATGAAGAAACTTTCAGACTTTAACAATGAAATGATGTTCACTACATTTGGTTTGGACTTTTATTCTTTGTGACTGAGGCCTCCGTTTCAGTAATGTGTATGGCCTCCTCTGGCCTCTATCAGAGAACGACATCTCCTTGACATGGATCCGATTAGCCGTTTGATCTGTTGTTGTGGGATGGCTGCCCACTCTTCCCGCAGTGCAAGAGACAACTGTCGGATATTGGCTGGAGCCACGTCTCGCTGGCAGTCGTCTGTTGAGTTCATCCCATAAGTGTTCTATGGGGTTCATGTCTGATGAGAAGGCTGGCCACGGAATAGTCTGGACGTTGTTGTCAGCGAGGAACTGGGTGGTGAGTTGTGCCACATGAGGTCGAGCGTTATCCTGCTGAAAAATCGACCCTCGTGCAGCCAGAAGTGGAAGGACGTGAGGACGAAGAATTTCAGCGACGTATCGTTGGGCACTCAGGCGTCCTTCAATTTGCACCAGGTCACTTCTTCCCATGAAGTACACGTCCACCACCATGTGGAGGAGCCTCATCAACGCTGTTCTAGGCGTAGAGCTCATGGACTCTGCGGTAAACTCTTCTCCGTCTATCGTGTCGCTGGAGCACAAAAATGATTCATCACTAAACCAAACCTGTCTCCAGTCATTCCCAACGGTCCATTGACGATGCTGGTTCGCCCACTGCAGTCGGATCTGGCGTAAGAACAGGACATCTGTAGGGTCTTCTAGCCCAAAGACCAGAGTCGTGAAGCCGGTTCCTGACCGTTTGATCTGAAATGCGACGAGCTGCTGGCATTGACTGGACTGTGGAGGACGCAGATTCAAGTCGATTCCTGAGGCGACGCAGCCGTATGAAGCGATCTTCGGCAGGAGTTGTGACTCTGGGTCTTCCGCTGCGCGGCCGGTCTGCCACTGAGCCAGTTTCTTGAAATCGCCTCCAAAAGCGGACTAATGGTGCTTCTAATCACATTAAATTGTCTGGCCACTACACTTTGTGACTGTCCAGTCTGTAAACGTCCAATGATGATGAGTCGTTGTTCTGTAGTGAGATGAGCCATACTTGCGCATTGAAGTTTCAACTGAATTTATTCGAGGAGCGTCAATCTTGTATAGGCATTCAATAATATTGTCAGAGAGTTTTGTGTTCAGTAAGTTTCACGGGATTCTCATGAACCTGTCACGAGTTATTGTCAAAAATGTTGTTTTGACCTTGACCTCTTTCATGACCTCACGAATCATGAGGTGAGTACAATTCAGGTAACCACGAGAAGTTAATGACCAGGTGGACACAGTCGATAGGTTGACTGATGTCCAATCAGCGAATATCTTTTATAAAAGTAACACCAAAAAAGTTGCGTTTCTTATTTTGAACAGTATAGCTGCCAAACCAATACTATCCTATTTGGATGCAGTGCAGGCATACTTCACTACAAACCAGTCCTACACTGAGCTTATATCGATTCTAGAGGGTATGAAGGTTTACTAAAGCTATTTGTTGTGAATAATATCAATTTATTTCAGGTTTTGTTGAAACATTGAGTCTATTAGGCCAAATATGTATGCTGGTTGAAGATTGAAACCAACCTTTTTAACCTAACCAGTCCTTGTCAGGGCTAACCTAACCAGTCCTTGTCAGGGCTACATAACCATGCTAATCCTTGTCTGGGATATTATAACCTACCAGCAAGTACATCACTGACTTGGGAGGTATAGGGGGAAGGCAAAAGTTGCATCATACTCATGTGATCATATTATTTGATTTGTGTATGTATATTATTATTTGACATGTTCCACAAGTAGACACTTGTACCTTTGGTGGCATATCGTAGGGATAGGAATTTTAGGGATATTCTTGTACACAGTCGCTTGCGACATACTAGCCCTTCATACTTTGGTACTAAACCGTGCCAACGCCGTATATGTAAGAGCTGTCCGTTTGTACTCCGAACTCAGACAGTCACTTTTCCGAAAGGAAAATTTGTCATTAGAGAGTCTTTCACGTGCGAATCCAGAAATCTGATTTATGCTATCATCTGCAAGAGGTGTGGCATTACCTGTATTGGTGAAACTGGCAGGCGTTTGGCAGACAGGTTTTGTGAGCCCTTAAATGACATCTATCATGGCAAACATTTACCGGTGGCCCTTCATTTCAATAAGCTTGACGATTCAGGTAATTCCGATATTCATGTCACTGCCCTCCTTTCATGTGTCGGTGATGACCGGACTCGCTTTCCGTTGAAAAATCGTCTTATTTTTCAAATGGGCGTTTTATCTCCTGATGGCCTTAATGTCCAACATCATTTTTCATAAATTCTGGTAGCTTTTCTCTCTTTTGTTTTTTCGATCTATCTACTTATGTTTTTGTTTTGGTTCGTTTCGTATCCTTTTGTATCTTTTTAAATTGTCGCTATCTTATACGTCACTTCCTTAGACGATTTCTTGGACTAAGTACCACTGCGTTCTATTCCAAGCATCTACGGATCTAGCTAAGTGACGTTTTACATGTTCCGAAGTTTTGTTCATTCTTTTTTTCGTTTCGTTGATTATTTGCTTTCTTGTTTCGGTGTTTCTTTCAGGTTTTACGATTTTCTTGTATTATTATTGTTCTTTTTTCGCTCATCACTGTGGGTGTTTACTTTTTCCATCTGCTTGTATCGCTCATTTGGTGTATTTTTTTTTTTCATCATCGTATGTTTTTGTAGTACCTATATGTAATTCTTGTCCTTGTCACCTGTTTGTGGCTGACGAAGGGTAAAACCCGAAACGTCCCTTGTTTCATGTGTGAACCGTTATTTTTAGAACTGATTCAATACCGTTTTATTGGTTTTTATACTGAACCATGTATCATTCATCAAATACGCATACACTGAGACAAATTCGCCTCATGAACAGTAAGTAATATGTGTGCTCCATACCGCAGAATAGCCACATATTACTCCTTGTTCCAGGTTCATATTCGAGTCTTGAGCTGAAGTCAGAAGTCAGTCAATCCCGCTGCCTATATTCTCAAGGAGCACAGTGATTGAATCTGTACCAGACCTTAGTCCTCCTCAGTCATTGGGTGGGCTAAAGGAACAGACTGTCAGCAACAGTGTGGTGTGTCACACCAGTGAAAGGACATTGAATAGCACAAGATGAGTATAGTAAAACTCATTCCGGTGATTCTGTGAGCAGTCAAGAACGATAGTCTATGATGATAAACGTTACTAAAGTCCAGGATAGTTGAAGACTAGTGCCAAAACTTGTGTGGAAGACATTTTTTTGTGTAATTCACAATTGGAAAATCCAAACTTATATTTTATTAAGTGATATACATAAATGTACAATCATCAGTTGTAAATATACGTATCAATTGAACACCATCTTCAAACACTCACAATTCATTACAAAATTAGATAGAAGTAAATAAAGAGGATATATTAATTGAATTCAACAGCATTATTCAATTACTAAAGTTGAAGTTGAGTTTTGTTGAATTATTATCACTTGGGATCACACAGCAGGGTGGCGCAGTAAGGTCTGACTGTTCTGTTTAGTTCCAGATACTTTCACAGCCGTGACTATCGAGTGATACCAGTGTACTTCTCTGTCACTGGGACCTTACATATTCTGGAGAGTAGTATGCTATTTCTTCTCCAACACTATCATCACCCATCTAAAAAGCCTTTACGCTACAACTGTAGAATTAGAAGTTATGAGAATAATGAACGAAACTATTAATCGTCTTCATAATGAAATTGAACAAGAGGTGTCCGTCTCCATGATTTGGATTTAAAATTTGGATTTCCTTTAGAGGTTAAAGGGTTATTGCTTGACTCAAATTAAAGCAGCAGCAATCATGGCCTAAATATATTGAAAAAAGTTTGGACAGTTTTATACACTGATATTGACGGTTTTTAGGTTTATGAAGAAATCCTGGATTGTTAGATGCTTCCGAAAAGCCGAGCACATGTTCAGATTTCGAAAGCTCAGAAACTCCTTAGGTTTGGTGTTCAGTATGAAGACGAAAATGTTTTTCCAGTTGCTGTTCAGATAATGTACACTAATGCAATTTCAGTTTCCAACTGTGAGCGATCTTTTAGAATGTTATAATTGATCTTATCATATTTGAGAGTTCCAATAGGACAAGAGAGACTATTTGCTTTAGTCTTGATCAGCATTGAACGTGAAGAAACTGAAATATTAAAGTTTGATGACATTATTGATCAGTTTGCATCAGCTTAAGCTAGAAAAATCCAGTGTTAGTTTGAATTTCTCAATCCTTTTTAAATATCTAGTAAAATGAACATGTTGTTTTAAGAATTTTTTCTAAATACCAGTAACACGTTTTTATATACTGGAAGTTTTTGCAATTTCTAAAATGAAATGACATTGACAAAGTGAGAAATAAGTACGTGGTTATATTTATAAAAATACATTAGCAACAATATAAGTTTCATTATTAAAACAATAAAAGTGTATTTTGTTTTTATTATTTTATAATCGGTATTATAAGAGTAACTAGTTTAAGTACCAATATAAGAATTCAGCTAAAATTTGAAAGAACAGTTTTCAAGGGGCTGTGACCGGATGGCCTACGTTAACGCAAGCTATCCCGTTAACATTAGAAATAAGAAAAGTAAAAGTAATTGAGCAAGTCTAAAAGACCAAAGTGCTTGAGCAAGACTAGCAAGTAATAAAAACAACACTAGCCAAACAGAAGAACCAATGAAATCGTCTATGGCTCTTGGTCGAATACTATAAAATGGATCAGCAGCATATACCCTAATGTAACCGTTTGTACCCCTTCAATGGGTTTTGGTTGAACAGGGTATTACAGCAAAATAACAGACGAATCAAACAACAAAACAAAACAAAACAACAAAAGTCAGGGCAAAGTTCAGTAATACAGTTCAGTTATGCAGAAGTTACTACGTGTCAGTCTTCGACCTTAGTGAGTCCCCCTTTAGAAGGTTGTGTGATTAACCTTTGGTCGAAGTAAAACTGAAAGCTTCAAGATTTTCAAGATGTAATATTTTAAGCGATTGTTTCTAGTTTTGCAAGTATTCGTTTGGTTTGTATGTTCTCGACTTATAGTAGAATGATTACTCAGCTATGTCGTATATAGTTGAAATTCTAGTCGAAGCCTATCAATATCTACAGAAGAGTTCGAGCAAACGTTATATTTATGATGAGGTCCTTTACAAAGGCATCCAGATTTATTTAGCCAACAAGCGACCTGGCCGCTGGTAGCCAGTATATTGAGTCGTGTATTTGAACATTGCTGTTAGTCCCGTTGGACTCCATTAATAAACAGTTCTTTATGACTTATGATTATTGCTTACTCGTGTGTGGGATATGGAAGCATTAGTAGGATACGAGTGATCACTAACAACCTGCTGTGAGTATAAAAGGATCTGGTATCGAATAAAATTCAATTGAGTAATTACGAGTACATCTCTGGCAGTCGCCAGTTACCACTCAAAAGATAGATCTATGACATAATAAACACAGCGGATCACTTGGAAATATATAACTGTTATGATTAAAATTCTTAACGATTATGTAGGTATTATAGTTAGCTCGACAGGGCTCCTTTTCTGATAATTTTATAAGGACTTAGTTACTAATAAAAGAAGTGACGTCATACCGATATGGTGTAGAAGCAGACGCGAATATTTGAAGCAGAGGTGAGTGATCGTATGCTAGAAGAGATGCGGCTTGTGTTTGATTGTGATCGGACGTATGTGTATTGAGCTCCTGCAGTCTACTGTGTTTTTCCTGCATCATTCCATCACTAGGGCACCAAGATACTTTGGTGCGGTGTCCCTAGTCTATTCTAGCCAATAATCATTTATAGTTACGAAGATGTCAAGTGTACGATGAAAATAAAGAATGTATGATTGCCATTGACCAGCGTTTGATAGTGAACAGACTGGACGACTGCCTATTACTGCATTTTGACATTGGGCCTATATTCAATGTCATTAAGCTTTGTTTCCAATACAATAAACTGTGTATTGTACATTGTGAAGGAGGTGTTGTCAGCTCACTGAAGTTATGCTGATCCGTGTTGTTTGACTACCCCTAGTGTGTACTTTGACCACGGAGACCTTCTCCGGAACTTTATATATAATACGGCACGCATCAGTGTTGGGGGCCAAGTCGGGATCTGAACGTATCATTTTCAACTGTTTCAAGGAGGCCAAGTATTTTTCAAGTCTGTGGACTAATTTTTTAAGAGAAAAAAAATTTCAAGATGGCGGTTCTGGTCGGCTGCAAAAATGGTTGAATCCTAAGTCTAACCCTGGTTGCGGCATATTTGAATCGTTTTTCCCTGAGGCTCAGACGTTGGACCCAGGAGGAAGTTTTAAAAAAAACAGATAAGTAAATTTATTGATTCATGTAGCTTGAGTTTTTAAGAATCTCATTTGACAGGGTTCTTTTTATTATATGTTTCATGTATTTCTGTATTTACCTGTTTGTTTGCTAGGCGGGTTGGTTGGCGAGGGACCATGAATTCACAATACCAATCCTATGGTCGTGAATTCTTGGTTGTTCCAGAGGGTTGGTGCATAGTCTTCTCAGATAGTGGGGCCGGCATTTTAAAGCTGTATGTTTTACTGCTACTACTGAGATCACTATAACTATTTCTGTTAGCTGTTTTGCCCTGTTTATTTGTAAATTTGTATTTGTTGTCAAGTTCATTGTATTTTATTTGGTTTATTCTTCATTATTGTTTGTGAAATTTGTGCATCTTATCTTGCTATCCTTCATTTATTTGATGTGTTATATGTTGTGATATTGTGCTTGTAGTGTCATAAGTGTGGTAGAGCCAAATTTATTTTCCATTTTTCTACAGTTCATAAATTTCAGCCGTGGTTTATTCATTAGTATTTTCTTGTGTTGGCTCTTTCTACTGTTCTCCTGTAATCTTGTTTGTATTACTATTTTTTTGCTAATAATGTACCATCTACAGCCAATGCAGTTGATTGATATTGATTGGTGAAATATTTGTTGGTGATATTGATCACATATTGAAAATATATATTAATTAAATTATTAATGGACAATTTTGAGTGAAATTTATAGTGAATTATAGCTACCCTGAAATATTTTAATAAGCTTGGTAAGGACTATGGTCTAGAGGCAGAAGTCTTAAGAACCTTTGCTTTCACTGAGCATGCAAAGGAAATGAAGAGGTTAGAGGACATAGCAAGAGATGAGAAAATCTTTGCTAAGGATGAAATAAAAAAAAGTATTAGAACAAAAGAATAAAAGAAGAGAACATGAACCTGAGGAAAAAAAATTGGGACATGGTCAAGCTCAAGGAGAAATGAAGGCACATCAAGAACTTGAGGGAAAAAAATTGGTCCAAGCTCAAGCAGAAATGGCTTGTGCTCAGAGGATGGCCTAAATTGAGTTGAAAAAATTAAAACTTGAACATAAACAGGTTAATCCAGCAGGTGAGGAGGATGGAAAGAAAGACCATGCTTCTACTTTCAAATTAAACTTGCCCAAATTTAATCCCTGGGAAGGTTAAGGCGGCCGGCGTGATGCCGACCACATCACCCCTCGTGTGCCGACGGTCAAGATAATATGGGCCTAACACCATATTCCCAATATGCCTCAATGGGCGTGTAACGGGTTCCTTTCCTTTACCTTTACCAAATTTAATCCCAATATAGACGATATTTCATAATTTTTAAATAGATATGAAACATGTTGCCGGGAGTTCATGATTGATACAGCTACATGGCCCAGCAAGTTAATGAGTTTATTAGTTGATGAGGCTCTTACTGCAGTCTGCACCAAGGATGATCATACTAGAAATGATTATGATGCTGTTAAGGCTTTATTGCTAACAAAATATCAAGTGGAGGAAAATGTATACAGATTGAAACTTCAATCATTGTTGCCTGATTAAGCCAAAGATTTTGCTGAATTTATTTCATCCATTAAGCTTTGCTTTTCTAGATGTGTTGATTTATCAAAGATGGATAAAATTTTTGATGGGATGGCTGACTTAATTTTAAGAGACAAAGTGCTGTCTTCAGTCAGTGGTGACTTTTTGTCATTTTTGCAGGAGAGAAAGCCTGAATCATTATCTGCTTAGGAAAGTCTTGGACGACATTACCAAATTGCACATCCTGGAAGAAATCTTAGCAGGACTATCATAAAGGATCCATTGCCAGTGGCATCAGCTTCAACAATGCTGTACAATCCACCCAGACAAAGATCAGATAGTATAGATAGAAATTTTCGATTAAATCGAGATAATGATACTGGATCTTTTAGAGGGAGGTATAATTTTAACAATGGGTCACAACAACCTCAAAGGAATTTCCAACCATTTGATGATGGATATATACCTCAAAAATCCTCCTTTAGACTTTAGCAGAGATTGCAACAGAGGTTCATACAATTTCCAATCAAACAGAGGACACAGGTCATTCTATGGAAACAATGTAAATAATTACAACAACAGGAGTTCTGAACAGAACAATAACTTTTGACGTTCTAGAAATCCTGAACGTTCCAGTGCAGTTATGCATTAAAGTGACAATAATACAGTTCACAATGTCCAAAATAACAATGTTGCTTCTCATGCAAATGCATGTAGTGTGGACTTGTCAAATAGTACTAATTGTTCTGAATGTAATTCTTTGTTTCGGCTAGAGGGATTTCCTAAGCTCCTGTGTGAACACCCTTTGCCAGTCATGTCCTCTTATGATGGGACAGGTTCATTAGTATTTAATAAGGGTTTTGTAAGCAATCAACTTGTTTCAGTGCTTCGGGACACCGGATGCACTACTGTAGAGGTGCGAAGATCATTAGTGGATCAATCTGACTACACAGGCAAAGAAGTCAAGTGCACATTCGGGGGCACAGTTGAATAGTATCCAACTGCAGAAGTATTTTTAGATACCCCTTATTTTACAGGAAGGACTCTAGTGTGCCTGTTAGACAAACCAATCGCTGGGATAACCCTGGGGAATATCCCTGGACTTCATGAATGCACTAATGATGATATTTTAAAGTGGTTTATCACTACCAGAGCTCAGTCTCGTGCAGAGTTGAATGAACAGATCCAAATTGAGGAGGTGACTGGTGAAGTGATGACTGATGAGAAGGTGACTGATGAAGTGGTGACTGATAAGGAGGGGACTAATGAAGATGATTTACAGGTTGAACTTATTGATAAAGAATCATTCATACAGATGCAAAATGAAGATGATTCATTACAAAAAAATGTTCAGGTTGTCAAGTCTGATGATGTGGTGTATAATGATAATTCGTTACACTGGTATACAATCAAGAAAGGGATCTTGATTCGGAATTTCCAAGATTCAACATCAGTTAAACAACAGATTATCGTGCCCACTAATTTTCGCCCATTTGTCTTACGGCATGCTCATGATGTTAATTGTGCAGGATATTTAGGGATTGCCAGATCATTCCTTTTGGCCTGGGGTGACAAGGGATGTGAAAATCTTTTGTCGAACTTGCAAAACTTGCCTAGATGTGGCAGCGAAACGCCCCAAGCATGATGCGCCTATCCAGGCATCAGATATATCTTTGCGTCCATTCGCAAATATGGCAATTGACCTTATAGGTCCAATACGGGTCACGTCAGCTAGAAGTCATCGTTATGTGCTAGTGCATTTATATGTGCACGCGCTGGCCAGAGGCTATTCCTCTGAGATCAATATCTACTACAGATATTGCTGACGCACTATTTTTAATTTTCAGTCGATTGGGTTTTCGCGAAAACATATTATCAGATCGGGGAACTCAGTTTGTTTCTGACGTTATGACTCAAGTTATAAGGGAGTTCGAGATAGATAGCCCTCTAAGTAGCGTCTATCACCCAATTTCGAACGGGAAAATCGCTGTCTTAAACAAATGCTAGGCAAGGTAACTGCGAAATACCCGCAGGACTGGGATAGAGTGCTCCCAGCTGTATTGTTCGCTTATCGTGAGATACCGAACGAACATACAGGATTTGCGCTGTTTGAGTTAGTCTTCGGAGCCAAGCCAAGAGGACCTATGTCTATACTGAAACAGTTATTGGTTGGAGCTGACATGCCTGAGGATATTCAAACCTCCTACCAATACGTAGTTAACATTAGAAAGAAAATTATCGACGCATGCCAGATAGCTGTGGAAGCATCAGAAAAAGCTAAACTTAGGGCAAGATTATTTGTTAACCAAAACAGAAAACTGCGCCAGTTATGGCCAGGTGATGAGGCCTATGTATTGTTACCCAAAAAGGACAATAAATTACTCGTATCTTGGAGAGGACCATATACTGTACTTGAAAAATTGTCAGATGTTGACTACATTATATCGATTAAAGGAAAGAAAAAACCTTTCACATCAACATGCTGCAACAATTTCACTCTCGTCCTCCACATCTTAAACCAGTTTTTGAGGCTATCGACGAGCCTAGTAATCGTCGCTCTTCCTTAGCTGTCATACAGGAAGAGTTGTCTGAATTACCTAATATTGCTGAACCTCTTTTGTCTCTGCCTACTTTACCTCTTTCGTCTACTGAGACTTGGAGAGATATTTCTCTTTCACCAACTCTTGCTTCATATAAGAAAGATCAGATTTCGTTGGTACTACAATCTTTTCCAGACGTTCTCACGGATATTCCTGAGCGTACAAATATCATTGAGCTTACTGATTTCAGATCAATCAAGATTAAACCATATACTATACCTGTGCATTTTCAATCACAAGAACAAAAAGAAATAGCGAATATGATAAAATTAACCATAATTTCTCAATCTCAATAACTAAGAAGAAAGATTCACTACCTGCCACATAAGGTTTTCATGGTGCCAAGGTTTGTCATGTAGACGTGGTAGATTGCTATTACTGTGACGTAAGATTACATAATGCAGTGATAAAATCTTTAGTCCAACTGTGACAGGGCGCCATCAACCCTAGTTAGGCCACTGGGTATGATATCGGACTTTTTTATATTGATATTGTGCGAAAGACGACTGATGGGAGGGTAGGTAATGAGGTATGACATTTGTCACGCGGATAATACGCACGTAAGATAAAGCAAAAGAAATAGAGAGAAACAGACAACAGATATGATACTTCCGCATGAATAAGGAGAACAGGAAGGAACAGGGACAGGATCAGACGAACAGGCAGGCAGGGCAGAGGCAGGCAGGCAACGTAGGCAGGACAGGGCCCCAGGCATGGCCAGGCAGGCAGGCACGCAGGCAGGCGGGGGCAGGCACAAGGGCAGGGCAGCGCCAGGCAGGCACCAGGCGCCAGGCACGGGCAGGGCCACACGGGGGGGGGCCCTGGCAAAGGCAGGGCTAGGCAGGCCACGGAGGGGCAGGTGACATATTTATCAAGGGGCAAGGACCATATATGCAAATACGTGCAAAAGAAGTGTATATCTATACACATACATGGATAGACGGACAGACAGACAGACAGACAGACAGGCAGGCAGGCAGGCAGGCAGGCAGGCAGGCAGGCAGGCAGGCAGGCAGGCAGGCAGGCAGACAGACAGACAGACAGACAGACAGACAGACAGACAGACAGACAGACAGACAGACAGACAGACAGACAGACAGACAGACAGACAGACAGACAGACAGACAGACAGACAGACAGGCAGACAGACAGACAGACAGACAGACAGACAGACAGACAGACAGACAGACAGATAGATAGATAGATAGATAGATAGATAGATAGATAGATAGATGCACGTATGCGAGAAAAAAGAGAGAAAGAGGAGAGGTCTGACATTTTACCTCATGGATCACGCAAAGGAAACAGAGGGAGTCAAATAAAAAAAAATGAGAAGCATAATTGACACTTAATTCATAGATAACGTAGATGCAATAGAATGAATAAGACGAACGAACGAACGAACACGAACTTTATTTTCAAAGAGTTAAGATTTTGGCGCGCAGGCCCGTCTAACATTCTGCCCTTCCATTCAGACACGTAGAAGGAGAAACCGCTGTGACATTTGGCTTATGGATAATGGGGTTGCAAGACAAAAGAGACAGACGGACATAAAGAAGCAGAGAGAAATACATAAAATTTGCTTCACGGATAATGCGCTTGCAAGCAAAGAAAGAGGCAAAAATGTGACATTTAGCCTGATGGATAATGTGCATACACAAGAAAATAAAGAGGGACAGAGAGGAGGGAGAGAGAGAGAGAGAGAGAGAGAGAGAGAGAGAGAGAGAGAGAGAGAGAGAGAGAGAGAGAGAGAGACAAATACGTGTGACATTTGGCTCATGGATAATGTGAATGCCAGCGGAAAAAATTGATACAGAAGGAATCGGGCTCGACAATTATCTCATGAATCATTTGCATGGAAGAAAAAGGTAGAGACATTCAGGGTGTTAAATAAGTGTACCAGTTATCTTGTGGATGATATGAACGCCAAAGAGAGAAAGAGGGAGAGATAGAAATTTATACGTGTGACATTGCTTAATTGAGTATATGAATAAAACATCAGAGATAGTACTGTGGCAGATGGAGACCGACTAACAGTCAAAGGGAATGAATAAGGAGAATTGGAATGGGAAGGTTCAGATAGAGTACAAAAAGGGGATGCGCGAACAATAATGCGCATGAAAGGGGTGAACGATAATCCAGTGAAGCACGCTTTTCTCAGCAACAGTCCAGAGGCGTGGGTAGTGTGCATATGGCACGTACGCGAGTAGCCATGTTGAAGGCAGTATTCAAGTAGTTTAGGTGATGAATATTTCACGGACAAGAAGTAGTTTTGGGTAATGATTAACCAGAAATATTGAATAGTGAGAATTCTTGTCTAGAAGAAGAAACGGTGCGAGTTAGATTTTATTCAGAAAAAGAAAAGGTATGTAGAGTGAAATCTGATTCATACATAGACAGTAGTCCTATTCTTCAATGATAAAAGGGAAAAGAACAACCCCGGAGAGGTCCGGTTCTACCAATAGATAACCTGAACACTGAGAGGATATATATATAACAATATTCTAAGAAATTGTAAGGAAGAAAGAACAGAAATAGAGACTTTAGCACCTGAGTGATCATCTATGGTTAAAAGGTCAGAAGGTGTAGATTCGATACTGAGAAAGAGAGAGAGAGAGACAGGGAAGGAATAAATATTGAGAAAGAACTTACACATTGTATATTCTGTGATGGACCAGATGTGGAGGTCAGAGCAGACAGCAATGATCCTCTCACGTGTAAATAAACAGTATTTCAATTACTATGGCGTTATCGCATCACGTGCTGTGTGTGTGTGTGACTGTTATAATTATGCAGCATGTCAATGCTAGCTAAAGAGGTAAAAGAACCTGGGCAGACATTGCCACATAATATGATTCATGATACAGCGACCAGGCTGTCACATCCTTTAAAGAATTGGTGCCGAGACCAACCTCTAGCAGCACACACACATTGTTTATAAACAGCAGTTCAGCAACTATGCTTTATGCTGTCATATAGCCTCGCTTCAGGCAGAAGACACAGATACGTTTTGACGCTGTGACAGATTTCAACAACCACGGACGACAGATAGCCATGATAATACAGAATAACACAGAAAGAAGACACCATAATACGTTTTCGGATCTGTGACAGACCTCACTAACTACAGACGGCAGAGTACAACTCTGTGGTAAAGTGGGATGTTATAAATATTTATAGGGGACTTAGTGTACTGACTGAGATCAGATGTGAAGGTATATCTGTATCTAATAAGTGTGGTGTATTTACAGATAACCTTACTTGCTACCACATTTAGACCTCAGTCAGACTTATTCTGGAATATTGTGATGACTACGTTGAATGTCTAGGGTTATGATAATGATGAAGTGTATGTCACAACAACAACAGACAGATAAACACTTTAATTTAATCCACAATACTTTACAACACTGTGACACTCACACACATAGAACACTCTATAAGACTATCTTTAAATGAGTGTTAACTTTTAAAAATATATGTATTAATTACTTCAAATATTAGATATCCTGATTCAACTACAAAGTGAATCAGGAATCACAATCAAATGTAATCACAAGTTGTATGTACACAATTTATAGATAGGATCTTTGTATTGACATATATTATTATTGCAATATGTGTGTAAGTTGTGCTGTAGTACTATGAGGTAATACTGGCTTTTCAAGCTAGGTGGTTGTTTGTCATCATGACTTCAAGTGTTTGTTTCTGGTGGAAATAATATTAGAAAGGTTCACAGTTTCTTTTTTATTTGAAACAATTAACTCTTTAAGTCCCAACAGCCAGTATACTGTACTTCCTTCTAGACCCATTTGGCCCGATCAACAGTATACTGGCTTTCGTATCTCTTGATCCTTTCTAAGGCTGTTTTCTAATTTTGACAACTCAAAAACGCTATTTTCTTAAAGTATATCCATCCATTTTGGACTCTTGGTTATTTATGCATGTGAACATTTTCAAAAATTATTTCCAATAAACGATAATAAAAAAGCACTGGGGTGGCCATTTTTGCTTGGGCCAAACCCACTTTTTAGCTTGGGACTGAAAGAGTTAAATGTCCCTCTTGATTTTAGGTAAAGTCACTTTTAGAGGGGGTTATACACAAGATTGAGCTGCTCTGGCCACGAAACCTTAACTTCTGGGTGGGCGGCAGGAAACAGTCTCCACTGCTCGCTTGCTTCACCGTGTTCTTGAGACACAACACTGGTCGATATATTGACCAAGGAGTCTGCTACCAGCCTCTGGATTCAGCAAAACTCAGACCAGGTGCTGCTTTAATACGTTAGTACCACGGTCCCTGAAACAAGAAGGTTGTACCTCCTACTTCAGAACTAATTTATAATCTATTTCCACACTGCAGCACAATACATAACAAACACAGAGTTCAGCGCGGTAGGCCACTGCTAGCTTCTCATGTAACAGTATACACCAGTATTCCTCTCCCTAATGGTTACAACGCCTCTGCCATTCCAGCCTTATTTCCTTCTATTCAATAAGATAGGTGTCATAGTACTATTTGGCAATCCCATGCAGTTATACTCCTCTCCGACAAGTTTTGTTCATGGGGGAGCAATATCTAGGCTTTTCCTCATGTTTGCTACTGAACCACACACATACAGACATAAATTTATCAATTCACATTCAATTTTTCATCTAAAAGATATCAAATATTTCTAGTTTACCACAATTCATGGAAATATTAAACAAATACGTTGACTGGCGATAAGTTATGGCACAATTCCGATCTGCCTCTTTCCCAGGCTTTCATTAGAAAAATATGAGCTGGATCTCAACGCACTTGCTTCTCAGTAAGTTTATTTTCAAAATGTGGCCCTGAACTGACGCTCCTAATTGACTATATCAAATGGTCTAACCAATGGGACCATGTTTACTAAAGCTTTTGAAAAAATTTACCCTTCCTACCGTTTCCCTTAACAACCAAAAATAGTATTTGCAATCGACTAATCATGTTTAGGCTTACATATTCTTCTAGCCAATCAAATCGGATTTAACTTGTTGGCCTATTTCCCGTAAAATAGTGGTTTTAAAACATGCCACTGAGCAAATATGATCTGGTGCTGTCAGGCAACCTCACTATTTTATTTTGGCTATAATTTGGTAATTCCTAGACTATTTGCGTAACACTTAACATATTCTTTGTCAGCAAGTCCTAAGGAACCCAAATATATAAATTTAATGGAGCTAAGTGGCTGCGTTCAAAATATGTGTTTTCTTCTACCACCCGTTCACTTCGATACGATGGGATGTCTTCTGTACTGTCAGGATTTCAAACGTAAAACAGTATTGTGTCATGTTTCCTGATAAGCATTAAACATGTTTTTTAAAACCTAACCTCGTATTGGTAGTGTTTTTTATCACTGTCTATTTGAAAAAAAATTAGTGCTTCATGCCTTTCGCGTGTGATTTGCGTTCACTTTTATCGCGAGACGGCGGGGTAGCATTGCATGCGTTCTTCCGTTCAGCCCTCTCTCTCTCTCTAAGTCCGTCTGTCTTTTCATTACGCAGTGTATATAATGACATTAATGCTAGTATTTTATCTAGGTCATTAAGCAGTGTGCGTATCTCAAGGTTTTCTAAGAAACACAGTACCAGTTTTATTTTTAGAAACGCGTGTATGCTGCTGTAGGCTTTACTATCAAACGTGAAAGCGTTACAATATGCAGACGAAGTAGGAAAAGGGGATCTCGTGTTCAGTCATTATGGCTTTCTACAACGCAGGTGTACGCTATTGGGAAAAGCACTGGTCTTTTACCATTCTTCTTTCCTTTCATAGAATTAATTCGTTAGGCTTTACATTTACTTTTTAATTTAGATATGTGGATTTAGAATGTTTCACGACAAATTCTCCCCACTTAAAACAGACGTTATATGTCAGTCTATAATTCTATATACACATAGAGAAATTTAATATTATTCCTGGGGCTTACGGTGATTTTCATCACACGGATAGCGGCTTAGAAAATCCGCTCCCAGGTTGGTTTTTCCAGAAATATACTCTATGCTGAATTGGAATGGCTGCAAAAGTAAGGACCATCTGAGTAACCTCGAATTTTCATGCCTAGCCTGCGCTAGAAACGACAAGGGTTTGTGATCCGTTTGCAACTTGAATGCCTTCCCATACAGATAAATATTGAATTTCTTTATCGCCCATATTACTGCAAGACATTCTTTTTCGCTAGTTGAGTAATTCGTTTCAGCTTTATTCAACTTCCTACTAGCATATGCCACTGGGGTTAATTCCCCATCCAGTGCATCTGATTTCTGTAACAGGGTCGCGCCCAACCCGATATTACTTGCATCCGTTCTCACAATGAATTCTTGACTTAAGTCAGGTAATTTCAAAATAGGTTTGCTTGTGAGCTTTTCCTTCAATTCCTGGTATGCCAATTCACACTGTGCTGTCCATGTAATTCGATCTGGATTTCCTTTGCGTGTCAAATCAGTTAACGGTGCACATATGGAATTAAAGTTTTTGATATACTTTTGGTAGAAACCACATAATGAGACAAAGGATCTCACGTCTTTCTTGGTTTGTGGTCTCGGGGCTTTCTTTAGTTTCTCTAAATTCTTGGGGTCAGGGGTCATGTTTCCCTGATGGACTGTGTGTCCCAAGAATTCTAATTCTTTACATCCAACGCAACATTTGGTTGGTCGGGCGGTTAAATTCGCTTCTCTAAGTCGATTAAACAGCATGTTCAGAGAGTCAATGTGTTCTTCAAATGTTTCTGTTGCTATAAGGATATCATCCATGAAATTGGTGATGCATGGATTATTCAGAGGATCCAACAATTTTCTCATCATTCTAGAGAAGACACTAGGCGCATTCTTCAATTCAAATGGCAATCTGTTAAACTCCTAGTGTCCCTCTGAGGTACTAAAAGCTAGGTATGGTCTAACCTCAGACTTTACTGGAATCTGATAGTATCCTTTACTCAGATCCACTTTTGAGAAATACTTAGCTTTATTTAGCCTGGCAAACAACTGATTTGTATACGGCAATGGATCCACCTGACCTTCTGTGATAGCATTCAGTCTCCTGTAATCTATACAGAGTTTTTGTTCTCCAGAGGGTTTCCTTAAGAGCACCACACTGGAACTATACGAAGATTCACTGTGTGAAATTATTCCCTCCTTCAACAAATAGTCTATCTCTTCCTTCAAGGCTTTCTCCTTAGCAAAAGTAATCGAATAGGCTTTCATACAGACAGGTGTGGGGTCTATCAGCTTCATATCATATTCCAATAAGTTTGTGTGCCCCAGTCGGTCCGTTAACACCTCTGTATGATCATCTAGAACCTTTTGCACTCTCTCGTTCTGATTTTTCGTTAAATGTGTACTGATTTTCACCTGTGCCGCTGTCTCACAGGGATGTAATGGATATTCAAATTATGAAAGTGGTTCCTTTTTCATCTCCATTGCAATGGACAAGGTCAACAAGTGTGTCTCTTCCTGATTTTCTCTTTCCAAATATTTCTTCAGGAGATTCACATGATAGATTTTTTCCTTCCCCTTCTTATCTATCTTATAATTTGTTCTAGACACCTTCTCTAGAACTGTATATGGACCTTGCCATCCAATTTGTAACTTATTCTGACTACCGGGTAGAAGAAGCAGTACCTTCTCTCCCACAGCCAAATCTCTGTCGTTAGCTTTCCTGTTGTAATAGGCAGCATGTTTTTTTCCTGGCTTGTCTCAAATTTTCATTGGCAAGTTTCCAGCCAGTTTTTAAACGAGTGGTCAGCTCATTCACATATTGGTATGAGGATGTAATATTTTCCTCTGCCTTTTCATCAGTCCACGTTCTTAACAGAGTTACATATGGACTTTTAAATTCGGAAACTTATTTTTCCTGGCACATGTCAGGTCCTTTGCACTCGAAGCTCTGTTGATATGACTTTTCTTCCCAGAATTATCATGCACAAAACGACCGCTACCAATTTTTCTCTTGGGGCTTTCTCCCCACTTAGAATTCTTGATGAGAGATTTCCTCTCTACATCTTCTTCCTCCAGTTTACATAAGTCCGATTGAGGGATTTATTTTCGGCTTATTCTGGGGTATTCTATGGCCTAATGGATATGAACGCAGTTTCATAATCCAGATATACCAGGTTCGGAACCTGCTGCAGGCGGTTTGGTAGCAGATCGCTTTGTGTGGATTTTTAACAATGGTATAAGCGCCGTACCGTTCAGAAAGCAATGGCAAACTACTGAATGAAAAAAATTGCCTAGAAAAATCACAAAACAGCCAATAAAAGCTGGGGTTGATTGCCACGTCCTGTAAAGGATAAGCAACTAACTTTTTTCTGGGGTAAGACATATTTTTGCACTCGCCGCATAGTGGCCATTGTAAAACAGTCAATTGAAGATTATCCGTGAAAAGGGGCTTCCCATTCCACTTGGTCCACTTTATTAAATTTATTTTTCTTTTCCGTGTCAGGCCTACGTTTTCCCCCTGGCGTGTAGAAGTCCTGATCACTATTCCCACTTGTGGGTGTTCCCTCATGTGCTATGCCACATCTCTCTACAAAATTTTCAATGTCCCACCTTGCCTTGGGCCAATAATAATTCTGAGCTACCTTTTGAATAATGGTACCTATTTTCTCATGGTCCCCATCTTGTTTCACATGTAAGCTCCTTATTAAGTCTGTCCTATACCTTTTAGGAAGTACCAGCTGTCCCTGACCTTTGGATCTAGTTCCAGTCTTCCGGTATATCAGTTTGCTCTTCATATAGAAGTCTCCTTTTCCTGGAGGTGTGTGACAATGGGACAATTTTATAAAACAAGGCTTGAGGGTCTTATCCCCAGCCTGTGCCTTCCTCAACTCTTCTGGAGTGGTATTTAACATAATATCCTCCTCCTTTCTTGAGGTCGACCTGACCTGAAGGGTGGCCATTACTATAGGGTTCCTTCTGCAACGGTCAGTATCATGATTGTCCATCCGACAATTCTTACACCACTTCCTTTTTTGGTTGAAAGATTTTCTTTCATCATATTTCCTTTCATCGAATTGTGGGGTTTTATTTTTATTGCCATACAGTGGCCTATCAAACTGGTGCTTACCTTTGTTCTGATCTCTAGGATCAAATTTATTAAAGTTCTGTGGTGCCTTAAAATTATCTACCTGTTTCTTTTTATTACCTGATACCTCTGCCTGAGCTGCTTGATACCTTTCAGTGACATTCAGTAACTCACCCAGTCTCTCTGCACCTTGTTCCATGAGAAACTTTCTCAGGTCTGGAGCCATGGACTCTCTTAGTTGTTCTATAAGGATCATTTCCTTAAGATCTTGGGTTTTCCCCAGAGAAGTCCATTTCTCCAAGTATGTCTCTAACCGTGCAGAGAACTGGTGATAGGTTTCACCTGGCAGTAGTTTAGCATTCCTAAATTTTTTTCTATAAAATTCACCATTATTTTCATATCTTAACAAAAGAGCCTGCTTTAGCATAACATAATTTTCTTGATCATCTCTGCTCATTTTGGCGAAAACATCATAAGCCGTACCACGAAGCCCTTGTGATAACTTTAAGCTCCACCTTTCTCTCTCTAACCCATACGTGGTAGCTAATAGTTCATATCTATTTAGATAGCACTCGATATCATCTTTCTCAACAAAATGATCTAAATGAAAATTCATAGCTGAGGTTGAGGTTCCCTGACTAGCAGTGGCATCAGAGGTAAAGGGACTGGCACCATTTTCAGGAGCATGGCCTTGAAACTCAAACTCCCTTAGTCGTAACTCATGTTCCCTTTGTAATCTCTTCTCCTCCTTTTCTGCTTCCCTTTCTGCAGCCTGTCTTCTTTCTTCTGCTTCTCTTTCTGCAGCTAATCTCTTTTCTTCTCTTTCTGTAGCTTGCCTTCTTTCCTCTGCTTCCCTCTTTTAACCTTTTTTTTCTTCTAATTGGAGCCTTTTAATCTTCCTATCTGCCTCCAATGCCTTAGCCTCTTTGTCAGCCTCAATCTGCAACCTCTTAATTTCTTTTTCAGCCTCTATTCTCTTATCTTCGGCCAATCTATCGGATTCTAATTTTCTTTCAGCCTCAAATTTTCTTTCTTCACGTTCAATAAATTTGTCACATTCAGTAGTGACATAAGCAATCATAACTTGCCCGTCCATTCCTACCTCATTAGCAGCCTGCACAGCAGCAGATCGAAATTTTGCTAGGTCCGCCATTTTCTAACAGGCAAATGTAAACAATTCAATCTATAAATAATTATCTAAGGACAACCACAGGCACTGAGAGCTCAACCTTATATAATTTCCACCCAAGGATACCTTTTAAATTTTTATTATTCCCTGAAGTGAATTACCCCCCAATATATATAATAGGAGAAGATTCAAATCCCGGACAGGACCCCAATATATGTGGTAAAGTGGGATGTTATAAATATTTATAGGGGACTTAGTGTACTGACTGAGATCAGCTGTGAAGGTATCTGTATCTAATAAGTGTGGTGTATTACAGATAACCTTACTTGCTACCACATTTAGACCTCAGTCAGACTTATTCTGGAATATTGTGATGACTACGTTGAATGTCTAGGGTTATGATAATGATGAAGTGTATGTCACAACAACAACAGACAGATAAACACTTTAATTTAATCCACAATACTTTACAACACTGTGACACTCACACACATAGAACACTCTATAAGACTATCTTTAAATGAGTGTTAACTTTTAAAAATATATGTATTAATTACTTCAAATATTAGATATCCTGATTCAACTACAAAGTGAATCAGGACTCACAATCAAATGTAATCACAAGTTGTATGTACACAATTTATAGATAGGATCTTTGTATTGACATATATTATTATTGCAATATGTGTGTAAGTTGTGCTGTAGTACTATGAGGTAATACTGGCTTTTCAAGCTAGGTGGTTGTTTGTCATCATGACTTCAAGTGTTTGTTTCTGGTGGAAATAATATTAGAAAGGTTCACAGTTTCTTTTTTATTTGAAACAATTAAATGTCCCTCTTGATTTTAGGTAAAGTCACTTTTAGAGGGGGTTATACACAAGATTGAGCTGCTCTGGCCACGAAACCTTAACTTCTGGGTGGGCGGCAGGAAACAGTCTCCACTGCTCGCTTGCTTCACCGTGTTCTTGAGACACAACACTGGTCGATATATTGACCAAGGAGTCTGCTACCAGCCTCTGGATTCAGCAAAACTCAGACCAGGTGCTGCTTTAATACGTTAGTACCACGGTCCCTGAAACAAGAAGGTTGTACCTCCTACTTCAGAACTAATTTATAATCTATTTCCACACTGCAGCACAATACATAACAAACACAGAGTTCAGCGCGGTAGGCCACTGCTAGCTTCTCATGTAACAGTATACACCAGTATTCCTCTCCCTAATGGTTACAACGCCTCTGCCATTCCAGCCTTATTTCCTTCTATTCAATAAGATAGGTGTCATAGTACTATTTGGCAATCCCATGCAGTTATACTCCTCTCCGACAAGTTTTGTTCATGGGGCCCAATATCTAGGCTTTTCCTCATGTTTGCTACTGAACCACACACATACAGACATAAATGTATCAATTCACATTCAATTTTTCATCTAAAAGATATCAAATATTTCTAGCTTACCACAATTCATGGAAATATTAAACAAATACGTTGACTGGCGATGAGTTATGGCACAATTCCGATCTGCCTCTTTCCCAGGCTTTCATTAGAAAAATATGAGCTGGATCTCAACGCACTTGCTTCTCAGTAAGTTTATTTTCAAAATGTAGCCCTGAACTGACGCTCCTAATTGACTATATCAAATGGTCTAACCAATGGGACCATGTTTACAAAAGCTTTTGAAAAAATTTACCCTTCCTACCGTTTCCCTTAGCAACCAAAAATAGTATTTGCAATCGACTAATCATGTTTAGGCTTACATATTCTTCTAGCCAATCAAATCGGATTTAACTTGTTGGCCTATTTCCCGTAAAATAGTGGTTTTAAAACATGCCACTGAGCAAATATGATCTGGTGCTGTCAGACAACCTCACTATTTTATTTTGGCTATAATTTGGTAATTCCTAGACTATTTGCATAACACTTAACATATTCTTTGTCAGCAAGTCCTAAGGAACCCAAATATATAAATTTAATGGAGCTAAGTGGATGCGTTCAAAATATGTATTTTCTTCTACCACCCGTTCACTTCGATACGATGGGGTGTCTTCTGTACTGTCAGGATTTCAAACGTAAAACAGTATTGTGTCGTGTTTCCTAATAAGCATTAAACATGTTTTTTAAAACCTAACCTCGTATTGGTAGTGTTTTTTATCACTGTCTATTTGAAAAAAAATTAGTGCTTCATGCCTTTCGCGTGTGATTTGCGTTCACTTTTATCGCGAGACGGCGGGGTAGCATTGCATGCGTTCCTCCGTTCAGCCCTCTCTCTCTCTCTCTCGCTCGTTTAAGACCAACGACCATAAAAAACTATGCTTTGAACAAAGAGAGGGCTATTCACGTCAAACTTAAAGGTTGTAGAACCGGGTCCGGTATAACCGTGAAGCTATCAAGTCATGGAAAATGTGTAACTATAACATTCCAGAACACCTTTCAGTACGAGGCATTTCGTTTCATTGTCATTAAATTCTACGAAACAGGACTTGTAGAGTCAAGAACAGACATAAATGGTGCACTAGTAGAAGACGTTATAACAACACCACTTCTCAAAGTTCACCTTTATCACACTAAGAACAAAATTATGGCCCAGGGGACTGCCGCAGCTATCGAATCATGGCTAGAAACAGAATTTGAAGAATTAAAAGAATCTGCAAAAATTGTAACTGATGTTGAGTTAGAAAACACTAAAATGGACTCCGCTGTTTCTATGCCCCACTTGGCAGTAGACACAATGATTCCAGGCATAAATGACTTTACCACCGACAACGACATTCTAAACACCAGCTGCTACCCAATTTCTCACAGTGAATCAGAAATTCTACCTTCTGCAGTATTGGATACAATAACAGACACCCCTACAATTTCTAAACCTATGTTGGCCATCGAATACCCCATGGACCATGAAAATATACGAAAAGCTGAAACTGTATCTCTTGAGCAACAAAAAGAAGACACCACGAAGTTACCTGTGTCGTGCTGCCAGGAGCTAATGCAAAATATGGAGGACACGCTACGAAGTTTAATTGGTGATCTCATGTCTAGTATACAGACATCGCTCAAGGCCGAAAACGAACTTCTTAAAAGGGAGATAGTATCTCTGAGGGAAGACAATTCTAGCATGAAGGACATCATCGAAAAACTGCAGAGAGACTTCTTACTCTATAAGATAAGACAACCAGATCATCCTCAAACACTGGTAGAAGATTGCGAAGAATCCATACATAAAAATACGCCAAATCAGCAAAAAGGTCACCACCAAACTGTACACAAAAAACACAAAGAGACACTCACAAACACAACATATCCCATTGGAGTCAAAATTACCAACAGATTTCAAGTTCTTGAGGATTGTTCAACAGAAAATGAGCAGGTATCAGCATCCCTACCAGACAACGTTTCAGTGCCCGAAAACCAAATTCACAAATCTCAGAGCCATCACGACAGTCCACAAAAAGATCACCACAAAAGGCAGCAGCATCAATCTAATAGAAAACCAAGTGAAGAAATACGTAGTGACGTTACACATATTGTAATTGGTGACTCCCTCTTGAAGGGTATTTATTGTGAAAGAATGTCCACTACAAGAGAAGACATCGTTTCAGTTATGACAGTGCCGGGGGCTGGTATTAAAAGACTACTGGACATAATTAATAAGTTCGATATTAATCATAAGATAACAAAAACAACACTACACGTAGGAATTAATGATATCATGAATGAGCAGAGCCTAAACCCCTCAGGATTGGTGGCTACAATAAAACAAAAATTTCCCAAAGCCTCCATCTTTTTTTCATCAATCATACCACCATGCTATGGGTTTCAGCGTCGCACAGCGGACACTTACAACACAAAACTACAGAACTATTGTAAACAAAACGGCCTTGGCTTCATCAACAATACTCCATTCTTTACATCTAACTCAGGAGCACCTAAGAAACGACTCTACAGAGATCAAATTCACACATCCACACTGGGAAGCAGCATCCTGGCCAAAAACATAAAATATCCAGAAAGGACACAACAAGACAGCTCAACCTATATAGAGAATGCAACGAAATCTACTGAGACTTCAACCTATAATTACAGTACATCACACAACCTACCTGCCCCACAAAGAAACACACCTATTGCAAGCAGGCAGCCTTCCAGCTATCACAACGCCACTTTCAATCAGGAAGCCGAGTCTTATGATACCATGTTTCCCCCATTAGTCACAAGGCAGCCCCACTCAGGTACCTCTACCAACAGTATTCCAATGTCCCAGGCTCAGAATACTCCTACCAACACTTCAACAAGGACGGAAGAAATCAGAGATCACCATGCTTCCTCCCCTAGTTCTTATTATCGTCCTCAGTGGAACCCTGAACTTGTCTATCTGATGCAATTCAGCCCTGCGTCACTTAGACAAGCATTAATTTAATGATGTCTGTCCAAAGTCACCCCTATTATCTGCCCGGCAGAGACGTCAGTTATTGACGAACAAAGTTACTACAGCCTTCACTCCATTTGAACATTTGTTGATTTTTTAATACAACGGTAATAATCAGAACTTTTAATAGTTTATCGGTTAATATCCTCTAAAAAAATTTTCTTTGATTACTTATTTCGTTACAATTTAAATTTCTTATTATCACGCGTAGCTTCAATTTGTTAGAATTTTCGGTGTTAAGTTGTGAAGTGTTGTATACTTGTCTGACTTGTGACTATTATTAATTTCTTCCATCTCTCGTTTAACTTCACTTTGTTGCGTTGAGCAGTTCTGGTGTGATATGTTGTATGCCTGATTGTTTTGTGACAATTTTCATATACTCAGTTGAAATTGTTTTTTATTAGTTGTATTAATTATTTTAATATTGTATTTTCTGCAATTTCTCATTCCTTGAATGCCACTTCCTTGGTGAAGTATTAATTCGTAAAAATAGTTTGTGCTTTTTTGTGTGCATAACTGTTTTTTAACTTGTAATTTTTTTTTATTTTTATTTTTTTTTTATTTTATTTTAAATATATATTTCTTTTTACTGTACAAACATGGCTGGTAATTATGTAGCGTGGCTTCACAAGGATGGTCTACGACTTGGTCATCTGAATATTTACCATCTTCTAGGTAAACTCCCCGAACTTACATACATTCTAAGTAATAATTTTCACATTTTTGGACTTTCAGAAAGTCGCCTAAATGACAGAATAACAGACGATGACATTGCGTTAAATGGTTTTAAAACTATTCGGCGAGACGCAAGCAAAAAACAAGAGACAGGTATAACAGTTTATATTTCCACTTCCCTTAATTTTCGCCGCAGAAACGACTTAGAGACAGCAGAGATAGAATGTGTATGGTTGGAAATAAAGCTACCGAATCAGGGCCCATTTCTGGTGGGATATCTTTATCGAAATCCTAGTGCAGGACCTATATGGTACGAAGATTTCACCATAATGATGGACAATGTATTTGCCACAGTCAAGGAGGTTGTTCTTCTTGGTGATTTCAACATCGATATACACAATTCAAATCTTAACATGGAAAAATATAATATTATCGTACAACTTAAAACAAATAGTTAACCAGCCTACAAGAGTAACACAAGCATCAACCACACTAATCGACCACATCTACGTAACTTGCCCAGAAAACATCATAGAATGCTCTGTCCCTAATATTGCAATGAGTGACCACTATCCAGTATGCTGTACATGGTCAAAGAATAAATGTAAAGTTCCAAAAAATAAACATTTAAGTATCAAATTTAGAAGTTTCAAACATTTCAGTAAGGAATTATTTTTAAATGACTTGCTAACTGCACCTCTCGCCCGTGTTTACCAACTTCCTGATCCGGATGACGCTATTGAATACTGGACAAGAATTTTTTATAATGTTTTTGACACGCACGTACCAGCTAAGGAAATTCGCGTCAAACGACAATTAAAATCTCCGTGGATCACGCAGGAAGTGTTGGAGGCTATGAGGCAGAGAGATCAAGCGCACAAAAATAAGGACCTCACCTCAACACATACAGGGTATACAGGAACAAAGTTCAATATTTAATTCGGAAAGAAAAGAAAAATCATTTTAGAAATATGGTTCAGAACAAATCAAATAGTAAGGAAATATGGAAGGCAATTAACACCTTAGCGAAAAAACGTAATGCACCAAACTCATTCTCTTCCAACACTTCATTTACTTGCACCGACTTCAGCAATCACTTTCAAGCAGAAATAAACAGTCTGAAATCCACAATACCACCTTCCTCTAGTGACTTAGACAAACTTTCAGCATTCTGTAAGAACAAATGTACAAACTCAGTTCCACCCGACATTCCTTTTATGACAGTTAATGAAGTGTGTTACTATCTTATTGGCCTTAAGGACAATAGCTCATCAGGGCTTGACGGAATTAGTAATCGAATACTGCGTTACGCCGCACCAGCTATTAGTGATTCACTAACTTTTATATATAATCAATGTATTGCTAAAAGTTATTTTCCTTCGGCCTTTAAGATTGCCAAAGTATATCCTCTCTTCAAACCTGGCTCGTCAGATAACAGTAATCTTGGTAACTATAGACCAATTTCTCTTTTATCATCGCTTTCTAAACCACTAGAAAAAAACACATACATAAAGCAACACTACATTACCTAGTTAGCAATGACTTGCTAATTGACAGTCAGTCAGGGTTTCGACAAAAGCATTCATGCCACACAGCTCTAACTAAGATGATAGACAACTTGCACCTAAACATAAATAAATAACGATAACATATGTGGAGCAATCTTTGTAGACTTTAGGAAAGCATTTGATATGTTAGATCATGCTGTTTTAATAAGAAAATTAGAAACAATGAATGTTAACTTTAAACTAGTGACATTACTTAAATCATTCCTGTCCGACAGACAGCAAGTAGTGTGGTACAATAACTCCTTGTCAAGCCCAACTATTATTGACACTGGTGTTCCTCAGGGTTCTATTCTCGGCCCTCTACTTTTTTCCATTTACATAAATGACCTTCCACTACACATCGAGCACTCATCCTGCGACCTATTTGCCGATGACTGTACCATCTATACTAGTGATAAAAGTTGCAACACGCTAGAAATATTATTACAAAGCGACACAGACAATCTTATTAAGTGGAGCAATGAAAACTGCATGCAAATAAATATCACTAAAACAAAATGTATGATAATATCAACTAGACAAAAATTACAAAACTCGCCGAAAACAACACTTCAGCTCTACATTGGAACCTCTTTAATTGAAAATGTAAATGAATATAAAACACTAGGACTCATAATTGACCAACATTTAAGTTGGAATTCGCATGTACAAGCACTGACCAAACAAACAGCACAAAAAGTTTACCAGTTAGCTAAAATCAAACATTTCCTAGATGAGGAGACACGAAAAATGTTCTCTACATCCCAGATACAAACACATCTAGACTATTGTTCCACAATTTGGGATGGCTGCACCATGTCCAACACTAAAAGACTCTATTCATTACAAAAACGTGCAGTGCGCCTAATTTCAGACAAAAACCTCACACAGTGTGTAGACGCATATACATATCTTAACATATTACCACTAAGAAAGCGCCTTCTCTTCAACAAAGCCAAATTTATTCACAAAATCTTGTCACAGAATGCTCCAACGTATCTGTGGCCTATTTTCAAATACAGCGGAAGACGCAGTCAACGCTTAAATAAATTACACATGCCCAAGCCTAGGCTCGACTTATTCATCGTTCGTTCGTTCTCTCTCTCTCTCTCTCTCTCTCTCTCTCTCTCTCTCTCTAAGTCCGTCTGTCTTTTCATTACGCAGTGTATATAATGACATTAATGCTAGTATTTTATCTAGGTCATTAAGCAGTGTGCGTATCTCAAGGTTTTCTAAGAAACCAGTACCAGTTTTATTTTTAGAAACGCGTGTATGCTGCTGTAGGCTTTACTATCAAACGTGAAAGCGTTACAATATGCAGACGAAGTAGGAAAAGGGGATCTTGTGTTCAGTCATTATGGCTTTCTACAACGTAGGTGTACGCTATTGGGAAAAGCACTGGTCTTTTACCATTCTTCTTTCCTTTTATAGAATTAATTCGTTAGGCTTTACATTTATTTTTTAATTTAGATATGTGAATTTAGAATGTTTCACGACAAACTCAAACGAAATTCATATTTACATTTCGACAACACATGAAAAATCAGAGTGGCAACAGTGAAAGTTGTAAACACAGAAAAAAGTGAACAGTTTCGGAACCAGCCAAGCGAAAATGCCACCTCGGAAACCAAGGCAGAATTTCCTTCTTTCAAACTGACCTGCACGAGAATACGTCGCCATAACAAGGCAAGATTGACATTCGCTGTCCTGTAACAACAACTCGGAAACAAATTGTTTTCCTTCAAACCTTTTAGCACGGGGGACGACTCATCACAGCAGACGCAGAATCAAGAGACAGAACAACGTCAACAGCAAACAGCGCAGCAAGAAACAAAATGTAAACAATAGATACAGAAGCAAGAAACAGAACAACTTAGAGTAGCAACATTGTGGACAACTCGAAGTGTTGACATCGAGAATCACCAGATCGACAATAAACAGAGAAGCAAGAAAGAAAATAACGTCAACAATAGACACAGCAGCAAGAAACAGAACAATTTCGAGTACCAACATTGTGGACAGCTCAACGTGTTGACATCGAGAATCACCAGACCGAATCACAAGCAAGGCGACGAAACATTTTTTTTCTCTCTAACCACCTGTCCGAGAAAAGGTCATCGCAGCTGTACGTGGTCACCGGTCATGCAATAATACGTGTGAACTCCTGTAACGTACTGTGTAGTACAAAAGTACCTGGAGCACAGCGGTTAGGAAGGTGTAGCAAATCTACGTGTACAAGTGGACATTAGAAAACAAGAGCGCTCCAACGAAGAATCAACACAGTTAGTTAAGATACCGGTATAGATACTGTAGGTACCATTTTAGTTAGTGATATTAGTTACGGATATAAGCGATACGGTGTAAAAGCATTAACGCTACGATAATAGAAATTAATAGTTAATCAATGACCACACAGTTGTGTATTAACATTAGATGCATATAATCTGTGTAACAGAATCATTTTTTTCAGCGCCCACCATCCCCCCAACAACTAATAATAAATTTCTTTTGGTTGCAGGTACAAGACAGTTTGATATATATATTATTTTTGTTCTTTTGATTGTACCTGATTAGTTAGCATTAGAAATAAGTAACTAGTTTTCAGATTTTATGATGTCGCAGAGCGAACCGACACAGTATGACAGGCAAGACCGTCAAACATTAGACTTGGTAAAAGCAATTAGTGACACATTAGCCAAGGTAGACAACAGTGCTAAATACGAAAACATAACAGGTAATGTAGACTTATTTTCAGGTGACCCACACGCTTGCCGTAAGTGGCTTACAGACATTGACAAATATGCGATGTCAATAAATGCAGATGAATTTGAGAAAGTTAAAATTGCATTTTTTTTTTTCGTCTGCTGGTCTGGTCACTGACTTTATGAGAAGGCGATTGGACACATGCCCCAATGAAACGTGGAAGGATCTTAAAGCAGAGTTAATTAGATGGTATTCCTTCGTGTCCGACCCACAAATTGCTTGGCATCAGTTAAGGAAGCTAAAGCAAAACAAGAATGAGACTTCTCAGATGTTCAGTGATAGACTGCTGAATCTTGCAGAAGAAACATTCATGGGCCAGGAAGTCAACTTCCAAGAAATGGACAATCAGCTGGTAGGTATATTTATTGAGGGGTTGACTAATAATACACTAAAGTTAAGGAAGGATTACAAGACGCTGAAAGAAGCAATTTCAGCTGCCGTGGCAGAAGAAAATGTTAGAAAACGCTTAGACATTCGATTAGGACAGGCAGACACACAGGAAGAAGCAGAAGAACCGATGGAAGTGGACCAGGTAGACAGAAGGAGAAAGCAGCAGGGTAGGTATATGAGTGGAAGACCACAAAGAGGAACATTACAGGTCACATCTAACGTTAGATGTTTCCGGTGCCAAAAGATTGGACACATAGCAAGATTTTGTGAGCAACAGGAAAGGTACTAATGACAAAAACAAAATCCTAGAAACAGCTGCTGTACGGGCACACTGGAATACACTTAATAAAAGAAGAATAAGAATGGCGGTCAGGAATTTAGTGGAAGAAATTAGAAAAGGGAAGTCCATAGAAATAAATAACATCAACATAGCAAACCAACAGAAGTGCCATATAAGAACACAGAATGGTTGGGAAATGAAGATAGAACCGCTAGGAGTGTGGAGAAAAATAATAGGATCTGGCCAACAAAATGTCACAATAAAGCAAGAAGGTAATAGGAATAGACCATGGACAAGTCAGGGTAGGACAACAGTCCAGAAACAGGAAAACATACAGGGTCAGCGTTGGTACACAAACAGAAACAACTACGAGTATCGGCATACAAGAAGTAGTGGTACCACAGCATAGGGACAGCATTGAGGTAAAGAATAAGAAGGATGAACCGATGCAGATATTACTACAAGAGAAAGAAAGATCAGTGAAGGCGGACAATGGAAAAGGTAGGATAGAAGAAACGCAGGACACTGACTCATCTAACAGGCATATAAGAACAGCAGTAGGAAGGAATCCTAAGAAAACAAGTCCACAAGAAATACAGGACATGGACACATGTTGTGGGCGTACAAGAGCAGTACATAAGAAGAAAACTAGACATAGACAAATTGAAGGCTTGGTGAAGAGAAAGACGAAACAGGAGGACGTAAATACAGTGCATGAAAAGTACCAGCTTGACATAGAATCAGAATCCGATTCGTCAAGTGGGGAAGATAGAGTTATGGACTCCAACGAACAAGGATACAGGTCGGACGAGCTCGATCATAGAACGGACGACAAAGGCAATAGAATTTATTGGCCGAAAAATGAGAAAAGTGATCCTGGATGTATAAATCAGATAAAGAAAATTACCAAAATGGTTGAACCAAGTGTAAATGAGATAAGGAAGGCAATAAAAGGTACCTTAAGAGGAGCCGATTTTAACACCTTGACAACAAGGAAGGTGCGGAAATTGCTGGAAGGAAAGTTTGATACAGACTTATCAAAAAGGCAAAGAGAAGTTCACAACCTTGTGATCGAAATCATGGATGAAGAAACAGATATGGAGGACACAGATAATGAGGATTACAAAGAAGAGTATAGATCGACCAGGAGAAAAAGTCGACAGATGGTTAATGAAGCAGAATATAGCAGTAGACGGAGATGGTCATCAGAATCGGTGTCGACTGACTCAGACAGTGTAGTGTCTGAGGAGAGTGACGGTAGTCACAGACACAAAAGGACTTATAGAAGAGGAGAGAATAGTAGAAGAATTAAGGAAGAAGGGAGTAAATATAGAAATAGGAGTAGAGAACGGGAGTTTCCAGTATACAACCTGGATAAAATAATTGCCGACAGGGCAGAAATGTGGAGACGACATGCAGAGACAATTAGTCACGCTACATGGAGGGAATTGTCGGATAAACGATGGAAGGAGAAGAATGAAAATAGCGGCGTTAGCTAAGCCGTGAGTACACGTTTAATTGAGTCATTCTCCGCCGAACATAACAGAAACTGTAGGGAAATGGATAGGAGATTACAGTCATGGAGAAGTGACGGGAGTATTGAGAAGCCACAGGAAGGATGGCACAGACATATAGAAGAGATAGTTCTAAAAGGAACGAATGTGGAAGTGAGACGCCATGTAGAAAATGGCAATGAGAGATTTTTGCAGCAGTGGCCGGAGTCTTATGAAGACTTTGGGGAGAAATCATATTTTTTTTCTCCGTAATACATGAAGAGAGGAGAAATGGGTTGAGAACGTTCTAGGGAGAGAACGAAAAACATATAAAAACGTTAAGTGCGGTGTTTACCAGACTACAAATGAGTCTATTGAGGGTAACCCTCACCGAACATAAACAACAGAAATTCAGACACGGGGAGACAGTGTTCTCGAAAAGGAAAGAAAAGGAGATAGCACAAAGAGAAGTTCCAGAGAAGGAACGGACATTGAGAAGCCATTAAAAAAAGGGACAAAGAAGAAAAAGAGAAGTGAGAAGGCACAGGAACATCATACAGATATGGAGTACTAAAGAAACAGTGACAAAAGAAGAAATATGGAGAAACCATGAAACAAAGTGATAAGGAGTGGACGTAAAAATAGAGTAAAGAGAAATGGACATAAGTAGGAAAACGAAGTCAAGTGACAGGTCAGTAGCAGAAAAACACGCAAGTAGGTAAAAGCGACAAAATGGTTTAAGATGGGTAGACCTAAGAAGTTTCAAATATTTCCGCGTAGGAGACTATGGACAGAGGTCTAGTTTAAAAAAAAGGGTGTACAGGAAGATGGCAATTCAGTGTTGCCATGATAGTAAATGGCTCACGCCATCAGGAATTATGTATAATAAAAGACACGACAGACGACATGATTGGGCTTTATATGAGACGAAAAAGGCTAAACAATTTACACCAGGTGTGTGGTGACGGAAAAGAATACAATATGATGAGTTTACATGTATGACAATAGGAGTGACTGGATGTGTAAAAGGAAATAAACTTTGTATTTATATGTACATAGTTGGTAGAATGTGAGTGAGAAAGACAAGGGTTAAGAACAGTCATAAATGTGAAGAGGAAAGGTCACTTAAGAAAAGTGACGGGATAAGAGTAATTCCTCAGTTTTGTTATGATAATATGTTGTAACATAAGAAAATAATGACATGTTAAGTGATTTGAAAAAAATGAAGACCACTAAGGAAGTGGAATGTATAACATGTCAAAAAATATGTATTTGAAATCATGTAACATGACCAGATTGGAAAAAGGGAAGGAGATGTTGATGAACGTATTTTCCCAGTACAATATGATATGTTGTGTAAAAAGAAATTGTCTAATGTGCTGAACTAGGGTTGTAACAACACATTGCTAAGAATTTTTGTATATAGAAAAGGACAATAAGGGTTGGTACAGTCATTAAAATAAATTTTTTATCCTACGGATAAATAATTTATTTTTAGGGGAGATAAGGAGATATGTGGCAGATGGAGACCGACTAACAGTCAAAGGGAATGAATAAGGAGAATTGGAATGGGAAGGTTCAGATAGAATACAAACAGGGTATGCGCGAACAATAATGCGCATGAAAGGGGTGAACGATAATCCAGTGAAGCACGCTTTCCCAGGAGTAGTCGAGAGGCGTGGGTAGTGTGCAGATGGCACGTACGCTAGTAGCCATGTTGAAGGCAGTATTCAAGTAGTTTAGGTGATGAATATTTCACGGAAAAGAAGTAGTTTTGAGTAATGATTAACCCGAAATATTGAATAGTGAGAATTCTTGTCTAAAAGGAGAAACGGTGTGAGTTAGATTTTATTCAGAAAAGGAAAAGGTATGTAGAGTGACATCTGATTCAATCATAGACAGTAGTCCTATTCTTCAATGATGAAAGGTGTTGCATGGTCTTTTGTTGCAAACCAATTGAGACTGTTCTTTTTTTATAAGAGTGTTCATTATATCGGACTGCATTTTTTTTTCTCTTTATCATTTGATTTATTTCTCTTGAGCGATCGTGCTTATATATGAAGGTGACGAATGTTGGGTGAAACTGATCAAACTTCAACGATAGTTAGTTGATAAGTCCATAGGTGGTAAGAGTCCACAAGATACATTTTATTTACGGGAACGAAATACACAAGACGTATCATTAATCAAATATTCATATTGTTCAAGCAAATATAAGAGCGTCTCCTGTCACAACGTCTGGCTATTTACTCGCGATTCCGTATGTCGGTAATCCGGTAACGAATAACCAAAAGTGTGGCGATAATTTTAATTTGGATACTTATTAATAATATACTCCCTGCAAATCTTCTTGAAACGAAGAATGATTCATCCATAAGAATGAGACGTTATTTGTATCCATAACAAGTCGGCAGACCCTGTTGCCTTATAATAGAAAGACCTCTATACAATTACTATCATTAACGGGAGCATTGAAAAGTCACGTCTGACTAGGACGGAATTCAGTAGTAAGAAATTAATAGATTAAATTAAAATATATGTGTGCAGAAGAAATTATCTAATTAAATGTAAACTAAATTAATCTGTCAACTAATAAGACGTAATACATATCATTATATATCATAATTATGTTAACATGAGTTATTAAATAACAACTAATAGTTACTACTTTTATAAATATAATACTTATATCAATGTAATAATGTTTCTTTTTAAACTATCTTTTCTATTCTTTTATTCAATAACATTAAAGTATCAACATCAATAGCGTCAATTCTGACGAATCATCTGTCATAAGTCCATCCACGTGCGTCATGTTCGATTAAAAAAATTCATTCAACTAGAGATGATCCTGAGTTCAACCGATAGTACTTGAATGTATGTATAAGTAAGTTTAATCCTATTTTCAATCGTATCTTGATTGAAGAATGTATCAAACTGATTGAGCTACGTATGGACACTAACCAAAGTCCATTGAAATTTGAACGAATTCGATAACTTCGTGCGGAAATTTGAGAAATAGTATAGTGCATTGTACGTTTTCACAAATGTTATGTTTTCATGCACTTGGTTCATGATCACGTATGTCATTTGAATATGTATGTTGTAAGGAAGTGTTCAACCGTCTGTACACAACATCAATTTATTGCTTATGAGTTGCAAGTCTGTCATCTCTTGAATATGGATGAATAAATTCCAGCATTTAAATATTTTTCGTTCATTGAGTTCTTAATTCTGTTCGTTTAACGATGATGGATGACGTGACAGGGAATCTGCCACCACATTCTCATGACCTGGAATTGCTTCAATTGTAAAATCAAATGGTTGGAGCAGTATGGAAAATCGCGCTAACTTGGCGTTCTTGTGATTGGCTCGTCTGAGCGAAGCTACTGCCTTCTGATCAGTTTGACTGACGAATGGGGCACCGAGTAAGAATTTTTCAAGCTTTTGAATTGCCCAAACAACTGCAAGGAGCTCTTTGTCTACAACCGAGTATTTTCGTTCGGCATCAGTAAGTTTTCTCGATATGAAGAGAGTTGGGTGAAGTATGCCTTCATGTTCTTGTAACAGGCTACCTCCCAATCCGTAACTGCTTGCATCTGTACGGAGAATGAACATTTTTTTAGTATCTGGCAACCTTAAAATAGGTGGCCTGGAAACAATTGACAAAATTTGGTTAAATGTTCTGTCGCAGTCTGTTGTCTACGTAATTTTCGTAGGCATGTCTTTCCTCAACAACGAAGACAAGACAGCCGTGATGGACGACATGTTGGGTATAAATCTACTGAGAAATGACTGATGTCCTGGCCAGAAAAAAACGACAACACTCGAGAACGTGTGCGGGTGTAGCCCATATGACCCGCGCATTGGGAGTCATATGCATGTCGTAGTATATATGTCCTTAATGATACTGGTACTATAACCTGTTGTTTTACCTTATTCTGGTCCATACAATTCCTAAGTAGAATACCGTTCTTAATAGTAAACAAATGCTTGCATTTATTATTGGAAGCAATGTTATCATACTTGTCTACCAAGGAAAAATGTCTTTAAAGAATTATCTTCCCTTTGCTTAAGAACAAACGACTCTCTGTCTATTACCGACTTAGGATCATTGTCAGCACTATCATCTATTTTGGTAACTGTAGTATCCTCCTTTTCTAATTCCTGAGCTTGAGCTCGTGTTGTCACCGCATTGGCTGTAGCAAAGTTTTGTTTTTCCCATTCTGTGATTTCCTCAGGTGTGCAATCCTTGCTGCCATGGATACGCCCGACTGTTAAATCAGCAATTGGACTCTGAAGGAGGCACACTTTTACTTTACCTGAAAAAATGGGGTATTTATGTCTATTATAGCAGTGGGATAATATTCAATGGTCCCACCGAAAGTAATACACCTTACAAAATCATTAGTAGCATAACGAGGATGTACTAATGATTGACGGATGCCGACAGTGGTTGATCCGGAGTCCCTCAACACTGAAACTATGTTTCCGTTGACTAATCCTCTATTAAAAATCAATGTCCCTGTTTCATCATTTGCAGTGAGAATGATTGCAGGAAAAGACTGTAACTTTCATCAACGTTTGGTTGGGTTTCTGAAAAATATTATTACATTGTGGACAAATATTTGCCACATTATTATCAACAACACAACATGACGAAGAGGAATGTATTGGACTATCATTGTTGTGAACAATTGGAGGTGCATTGGTAGTCAACGCTGCCCCTGCATTATGGTCAAACCTCTGTTGGTTTCTTGAGTTGGAACGTTGTCTATTTTGAGCAACTGAATTATTATTATTGCCTCTACCATTGTAACTCCTATGTCTGGGTCTGTAGTTGTTATTACCATTTTTCCAGTTATAGTTATTATTATTATGTGAAGTCATATTGTATGGTTGGTTCCATGTTGTGTTTTGTTGGAAGTTGTTTCTGAACTGAGGTGAGTGGTTTCTGAATTGTGGTATACCTCTGGATGAATTGTTATTCATATTGTAATTTTTATTTTTATGATAATTATTGTTATCATTATTGTTGTAATTATTTTGTCTATGATAATTGTTGTCAGTATATCTCCTATGTGTAAAATTTATATCAAGGCTTTGAGCTCTTGATCTATCATTACCATGCCAAGTAGCAGCAGAAGCTACTGGTAAAGGTTCTCTCCCATATGAATTCGATATAGAGACACTTGGGTGTGCAGTACAATAATTGACTGCTATTTCTTCTACTGCAGCTATAGTAGGTGGTTTGCGTTCTTGCAAAAATGATAAAAATGGTGTGCTAACGGAGGATAGAACTTTATCCCTAAGCAATAAGTCAACCAGTTTATCGTATGATTTATCCACCCCAGCTAGTTCAACCCATCTGTTAAACGTGATACGTATATTAGCAATAAAACCTGCGAAGTCTTTGTTCGAATCAGGTAGAAGAGTTTTAAATTTCATTCTGTACCCTTCCTCATCTAAGTGAAATCGTCTCAATAGCAATGCTTTTGTAGCATCATAATCCTTTAGAATTGCTGGATCTATATTTTCTATTGCATTTAATGGTTCACCATCCAAAAATTCACTGAGTTTTAAAGTCCATGCGGATTTATCAAGTTTATTTGTCTTACAAACTTCTTCAAAGCGTAATAAATATGATGATAAGTCGTCGAAATTTTGTTTGAATGGTGGTAATTTAAAATTATAGTAGCTTTTAGTCTGGTTTGATGAAGACGTATTAGGTGAAATATCACTATTATTGCTATTTGAAGTCACTTGAGCTCTTAATCTAATTTCATCCATACGCATCTGTATTAACTCTTTTTTCTTGTTTCCTTTTATTTTCTTCATCAATTTTAATCATTTCATCTCTTGCTTCCAATTCTTTTCTCTTTTTATATTCCTTTGCTTCTCGTTCACTCTCTTCTTGCTTAGCAATTGCTTTCTGTTCTTCTAATTCTGCCTTCGCCGTGGCTAGTTCTGTCACCGCATAATCACGGAGAGCTTCTCCTTTTAGGCCAAAATCTTTTCCAATCTTTACAAAAGTTTCTGAAGTAGCCATATTAATTCAATAATATACTTACTTAGTCAATTATTTAATTATATATACGAGGGGTGGTCGAAAAGTTTTGCACTTTGCTAAGAAAGCGTTAAGACAGGCAGGATTGCTGTGTATCATTGTACAGACACACTATTGGTTTACATTTCCCGCGTGTACATGGCGCGCGCGAGGAGCCGTGTGAAAGAGAAATTGGCGGGAAACTGGTTCAGTTGTGTATGAAGCGGTGTCATGGACAAAACGCCATTCCAAAAGGAGCATCGAGCCAAAACATCCGCACAGATGTTTGACAGTTGCAATGCTGACAAAGATGATGTTTTTCGTAGACTGGTTACTGTGGACGAATGTTGGGTGCATTTCTATGACCCCGAGACTAAAAACCAGAGCAAACAATGGAAACATTCCTGTTCACCACCAAAGAAGGCAAAGACGGTACCCTCTGCGGGAAAGGTCATGCTTACCGTCTTTTGAGACTGCCGCGGGATAATACTCACCGACTACCTTCCTCGTGGCCGTACTATCAACTCCACGTACTACCAAAGCCTTCTCCAGAAGTTACGAGAAGAAATGAAACGCAAAAGACGCGGGATGCTGTCCAGAGGCGTTCGTCTGCTTCAGGACAATGCACCGGCTCATGCAGCTCATGGCTCCATCGTCCTTGCCCAGCAGTGCGGGTATGAAATCATGCCCCATCCACCATACTCACCGGACTTGGCACCGAGTGACTTCTTCCTGTTTCCAAACATGAAGAATCCGCTTCGTGGACGTCGTTTTTCTAACGACCAGGACTTGATTACTGAACTGGAGACATGGTTCCGGACCAAGACGGAGGAGTTCTACAATCAGGACATCAGGAAGGTGAAGAAGAGATGGGAGAGGTGCATTGCCTTGCGGGGTGAATACATAGAGAAGGACTAAAGTTCACACCAATTTCCAGATACGTGCCTTGACTCCTTCATACTAAAGTGCAAAACTTTTCGACCGCCCCTCGTATACCAGTTTAATACACAATGAGGTATGGTTACTCAATATAACCAATCAACTACCTATCACATGCCCTTATAACTAATTATAAGTTCAAACATTATTTTCACCAAATATTATATATTAATATTACTTATTCATGACAAACACCTAGTAGTTACATGACCTACTAATGTATGATGCTGAAAATATCTCATGCATCCAATATCTTCACTTAAATAACTATGGGTATCATCCCTCTATTCTTATATTATTCAATTATATATATATGTCCCAATGGCTAATATAACACTTTGACTCAATTAGTCAAACAACTACTTATAGTGTGACTTACCACTCAATTATAAGATAAAAGTTACTTTTATTCAGTATTTTATCATATTATGCCGTACTCAGGCAGAAAAAATAGTTGCTACTTGAACCACTAGTTCAAACCACCCAGAAAATATTTTCTGTATCACATATTTTCAATTAATAAGTGTTATATTATTTATCATCTATTTATCTTATAATAATATTAATGTTATTAACAAAGAACATATATAATTATTAACTAAAAAAAATTTTACAACACAATTTTCACAAGACAAGTCGATTTACGAACATTAAAATGATGTTAAAACTGAATAAACATCACGGAAGTGAAGAAGTATACTGAACTAAAAATATAGGTCAAAGCACACACAAAATCTACAGAAAAATTCACAAACATGGACCCTTACAAATGACGTCACAATGTTATGTGTAGTAACTGAAATATAGTAAGGTTAGGCTTAACGAACATTTTACAAACAGTAGACAAAAATTAATCAGAATAAAACTAAAGACAATGATAATACAACATGTATATACAGAACTTCACAGCTAGACATATACTGTTGACTGAATTCGAAGACGAACAAAGTATGCCGCAGCTTGTAGCGGATTTTTTCGTCACTCGAAGATAATCAACCTGTTCCCTATAGAACGATTTGAAATCTTCTCACCGTCCGCAGAGGTAGATAAGAAGAAATCAAATTCCCGCCATCCACCCGTTTAGACAAATAACAATAACATACAGGCATTTTACAAACCAGATAACATGTAACAATAATCTCAGATAGACATGCCTACAAATAGTAAATGGACTACTGTTTGCTTTACTGCACCGACAAAGGTTACTTAGCTTTTTGTGTTCAGACTATTTTCCCCGTTCAGTGCTGGCATGCATAAACGGAATGAACAGATGTTCCGAACTGTTATTCAGTGTTTGATAGAGCTGGTTCTTTTTGATCCATTCCTTGCGTATGATCTTGATGCCTTATTTTGATTTGACATTTGATAAGACTGTTAACGGCTACGACTTTGACTTTCAACTTGAAAAGATGATGACGTCAGTTTGACCTCCAGTCGTCATGGCAATGTGTCATACTTTTTACAAATCACGTGAGCGCATAGCAATTGTAAACAATTCTTAGCAATGTAAATGAGAATTGTCGTTCTGAATCAAATTTGATAACATATTGTGGAAGAAAAAATTTTCGTTCCCCACGCTGCGCCGCCAGATTGTTGCATGGTCTTTTGTTGCAAACCAATTGAGACTGTTCTTTTTTTATAAGAGTGTTCATTATTTCGGACTGTATTTTTTTGTTTCTCTTTATCATTTCATTTATTTCTCTTGAGCGATCGTGCTTATATATGAAGGTGACGAATGTTGGGTGAAACTGATCAAACTTCAACGATAGTTAGTTGATAAGTCCATAGGTGGTAAGAGTCCACAAGATACATTTTATTTACGGGAACGAAATCCACAAGACATATCATTAATCAAATATTCATATTGTTCATGCAAATATAAGAGCGTCTCCTGTATTTAATTCATCAGTCGTCACAACGTCTGGCTATTTACTCGCGATTCCGTATGTCGGTAATCCGGTAACGAATAACCAAAAGTGTGGCGATATTTTAATTTGGATACTTATTAATAATATACTCCCTGCAAATCTTATTGAAACGAAGAATGATTCATCCATAAAAATGAGACGTTATTTGTATCCATAACAAGTCGGCAGACCCTGTTGCCTTATAATAGAAAGACCTCTATACAATTACTATCATTAACGGGAGCATTGCAAAGTCACGTCTGACTAGGACGGAATTCAGGATACGAAGGGTACAATTATAACGTTGTCACGTGTTAGCATACCAACGTAACACGTCATTATAAATCTAGGCAACTATACAAATTCGCGTTCAATTCCGTGAAGCGCGAAATATAATATATATACTTGTATATTAAAAGCATTTCAACCCCCCAATGCGAAACTTCAAAAGTGCTCACTACAATAGTGGCCAACATCATAAACCCTGTCGTAACAAAAGGGAAAAGAACACTGAGAGGATATATATATAACAATAATCTAAGAAATAGAGACTTTAGCACCTGAATGATCATCTATGGTTAAAAGGTCAGAAGGTGTAGATTCGATACTGAACGAGGGAGAGAGTGGGGGATGGAATAAATATTGAGAAAGAACTTACACATTGTATATTCTGTGATGGACCAGATGTGGAGGTCAGAGCAGACAGCAATGATCCTCTCACGTGTAAATAAACAGTATTTCAGTTACTATGGCGTTATCGCATCACGTGCTGTGTGTGTGTGTGTGACTGTTATAATTATGCAGCATGTCAAAGCTAGCTAAAGAGGTAAATGAACCTGGGCAGACATTGCCACATAATATGATTCATGATACAGCGACCAGGCTGTCACAGTACAAAACTCGTTTTTCCTCATGGATAATGTACATGAAAGAAATTTAAATAAAATAGACAGATAGAAACAAGTAGCTATGACGCTTACCTCATAGATAAGGTCAATACACGGACAAAGGGAAACAATCAGCTTTGGCGTTTAACTCTTGGATAAAGTGCATGCAAGGACAGAAGAAAATGCGGAAGTATGAAGTTTACATCATAGACAAGGTGCATGCAAGGACAGAAGAAAACACGGAAGTATGACGTTTACATCATAGATTAGGTGTATGCAAGGACAGAAGAAAATTTTGGAAGTATGATGTTTAAATCATAGACAAGGTGCATGCAAGGACAGAATAAACCAAGGAAGTATGACGTTTACATCATAGACAAGGTGCATGCAAGGACAGAAGAAAATGCGGAAGTATGACGTTTACGTCATAGACAAGGTGCATGCAAGGACAGAATAAACCAAGGAAGTATGACGTTTACATCATAGACAAGGTGCATGCAAGGACAGAATGAACCAAGGAAGTATGACGTTTACATCATAGACAAGGTGCATGCAAGGACAGAAGAAAATGCGGAAGTATGACGTTTACGTCATAGACAAGGTGCAAGCAAGGACAGAAGAAAATGCAGAAATGTGACGTTTACCTCACGAATAATGTGCGTGTATAAAAATGAGAGAACGATAAAATGAAATGATGTCTTGTTTCGTGGATAAGGGAGCCGCGGTAGCATAGTGGTTAGTGCACTGGCTTCCTAGCTCAGTGATCTATGGTTCGATCCTCAGATGAGGTGGGATTTTTTTAGGCCGCAAACGGCTTCTGTGTCGACCCAGCCCCAGATGGGTACCAGAGCAACTCTGGGAAGGTTAAGGCAGCCGGCGTGATGCTGACTACATCACCCCTAGTGTGCCGATGATCAAGAAAATATGGGCCTAACACCATATTCCCAATATGCCTCAATGGGCGCGTAACGGGATCCTTTTCATGGATAACGTTCCTGCAAAATAAGTGGACAGAGTGAAGAGATAGTAAAACAGGTGTGACATTAGGTTTGTGGATGTTGTGCAGGTAAGAGAAAGAGGAAAATACAGAAGAAAGCAAGCAGGTGAGGCATTAACCTCATGGATACCATGCAATTAAAAAAATAAGAAAGAGAGAGAGAGATGAACGTGACACATGTGTGACTTTTGTCCGAAGGTTACTGTGCACTAAAAAAAGAGGAGCGGGGAGGGGGGGGGGGGGGGGAAGAGCAACATGTTACATACAGAAATAGAAACAGGTGTGACACATTCATAACCCTCCACTCCCAAAGGAGCATAGGCTTTCAACAAACACATACCAAGTCCTCCTGTCACGTGCCATCATCTCAAGTTCTTTCCACGTTCTCATCATTTTCACCTCTGTTTCCAGCTCTCTTCTCCATGTGCTTCTTGGTCTACCTCTGCCTCTCTTGCCCTGAGGGTTCCAGAACAAGGACTGCCTTGTAATGCTATCAACAGGTTTCCTCAGTGTGTGTCCTATCCATCGTCATCGTCTTCTTCTCATCTCTTGTTCCACTGGCACTTGTCCAGTTCTTGTCATCAGTTCCACGTTGGTAACCTGTCATTCTATTTTAATACCTCTATTCTACGCAAGCACTCTTTTATGAAAGTCTGTAGCTTTTTGGTTGTTGTCTTTGTTGTTCTCCATGTCTCAGAGCCATACAATAGGACTGACTTCACATTTGAGTTGAAGATTCTTATTTTCGTGTTGGATCCGATTTCTCTTGATCTCCATATATTTCCCAATGCAATAAAAGCTCCTCTTGATTTTTGTATTCTTAGTTTGATATCACTGTCTATCCCTCCAACTTTGTCTATATAGCTGCCAAGATATGTGTACGATTCTACATCTTGTATTGGTGTTTCTTCAAGTTCAACCCTGTTATCATTACCTGCATTTATTCTCATTATTTTTGTCTTTTCCCTGTGTATTTTCAGACCCAATTGCTGTGACCTCTCATCAAGTGTTTTCAGTTTGTCCTGCATCTGATTACGGTTATGGGACAGAAGAGCCAAGTCATCAGCAAAATCCAGATCATCCAACTGCTTAGTCAGAATCCACTGGATTCTATTTCTGTTGTGTGTTGTCGATGATCTCATAACCCAGTCTATTGCTAGTAAGAAAGAAATGGAGACAAGAGGCATCCTGTTACGCTCAGATTCTTAGAGTATATATAGGAAGATATTTATTTGTCTGTATACTTGTTATGTTTGAAAATATTTTGGTTCTAACGTACCTTCAGACAAAGGGCGAATACTCAGTATTTGCTTCGTATGAATGCAATATATAGTTGTCCCACTTGAATATAGAGTTCAGAGGTTATCTTTAACGCATGTCCAGACCAGGTGTTTTTTGAAAAGTGTCTTCCGTTATGTTTTTTCTGCGATGGCTGGTCTGTACCAGGGAAGTCCGAAGATGGGATCTTTCCGTGGTTTATTTGGGGAAAGGAGATAGTTTCTCTATATGACTGTTATGTCGGTAATCCTCCCCAGTGTGTGTTCTTATCGTAGGTGCAGGTTAATGGTCATCACATTGTTGAAATGCTGTTTGTTGGTGTAAGGTGTTATGATTGTCAACTCGCTAACCGACACAGGGTTGTACATACAGGTCACCTGGTCCATAAAGTAGTGAGGCCCTGGACAGGTGATGTTGACAATGAGTGAAAGTGTAAATGTCAATTGCGCGAATGTGTGGAATGTTCTGAAGTTGACATGTTGGTTAGAATACACTCGTATGCAAGTCAATGATACTTGGGAAGATCACTATTCAGGGTTAGTTGAATTACTATCTACTCTACGCGAGTATAACCTGACAGCGAAACCCTCTAAAGCCTGCATTGGGTTTAGCGAAATTTCTTTCCTATGCCATCGAGTCGGTCATGGTTTCCTAAAGACAGAGGACCATAATATAACTAAGATACTTAACATCTCTATTCCTAAGACTAAAAAGCAAGTGCGAAGTCTCTTAGGTCTTATTCAATTTTATGGAAGATTCATTCCGAATCTATTCTCTATCATGGCACCTCTTTCTACACTACTAAAGAAAGGGTCGCCTAATATGGTCCACTGGTCACAGGAATGCCAATCCTCTTTGGATAAGATTAAAAATTTGTTTTCAACACCACCTATTTTAGTGTTACCTACTACAGATAAGACATTTATTCTTCGTAGTGACGCTTCATCAACTGGGATTGGAGCGGCACTAATGCAAGAGTACTCTGGAACTCTGCATCCTGTAATGTATATCTCCAGAAAACTTAATGCTGCAGAAATGAATTATTCGGTTTTAGACCGTGAACTATTGGCTATGGTATGGTCAATTCTCAAACTACAAAGATTCCTTCTAGGCGCACATTTCATAGTAGAAACCTACCAGAAAGCTCTTACAGCTATACAGAGTAAGAATTTGAAGAGCTCGAGGTCTACTCGATATGCAATTGCTCTTCAACCTTTTCATTTCTCAGTACGAGCTATCCGTGGATCAGATAATGTGATGGCAGACATTTTGTCTAGATGCCCACATGATTCCACCTAACTGTTAGGTCTTGGATTTCTTAACACATCTAAGTCTATAACAGTTCTTTCTCTATATCAAGATAGATACACATTGTGATTTGTAATATAGTGATTGTATCACTACTATCACTACGCTCATTGATATATATTCACCGCTATTCTTTGATGATTTTTCTTCTTTGTCAATCATGTACTTATAGTGCTTAAATATGAAATTGTTATATGCATTGTGTTGTTACCAGCATTGTGGTATACGTTGGTGGCACCTCCCTGGAAATATTTATACTTAAGAGAAATGCTTTCTCTGAGATGTTGAGATATATTCTCACGAGTCGATCTATGACTTTACCTTAATTTGACATTATAAATTACTCTTATTAGTCATCTGCGCATTATTCGTGCGTTGTGAGCCTATTGTATGTTGCTCTCAGATGGAAAATAAAAATTCATTTTTTTCCCGGGGGTTGCGGTAATCTGTTACGCACAGATTCTTAGAGTATATATAGGAAGATATTTATTTGTCTGTATACTTGTTATGTTTGAAAATATTTTGGTTCTAACGTACCTTCAGACAAAGGGCGAATACTCAGTATTTGCTTCGTATGAATGTAATATATAGTTGTCCCACTTGAATATAAAGTTCAGAGGTTATCTTTAACGCATGCCCAGACCGGGTGTTTTTTGAAAAGTGTCTTCCGTTATGTTTTTTCTGCGATGGCTGGTCTGTACCAGGGAAGTCCGAAGATGGGATCTTTCCGTGGTTTATTTGGGGAAAGGAGATAGTTTCTCTATATGACTGTTATGTCGGTAATCCTCCCCAGTGTTTGTTCTTAACGCCAAAAGATGGTGTGAGCTATTCGCCAGTGTATTTCCATTACAAGGTAACGAAGCCAGTTTATGTACCCTTCTGCAATGCCTAGATGGGCAGACGTTTCGTCGTGCCTAGATTATTATTGACTACAGAGGAAGATGATATGCTACCTAGCAGTCCTATGTTATTTGATGTGACCAGCATTATTAATTGCAGAATATTCAGAGCCCAATAAGGACATTTATGTATGAACAGCATCTTTAATTATGCTTCATATTTTCACCTTGGATGAGCGAGGCTCACTGAAAAATAAAGCCATTTTGGATCTCATTGCCAGTTTAATAAAATCATCTATCGAGAACAGGGACAACCTTATTATCTGATGATGATAGAGATCTGTTATCTATAAGGAAAATAAAACCCCACTACTGGTGGTTTAAGATCGTTACCATGAATATTTGCTGGATTTAAGGCTTGTAAGACTTAGGCAGAAGAGGGTCTGATAAGGAGCCATTATTAAGTAATATTTATTGGCTGACGCGATTAGTCAGCTAAGGAATGAGACTATAGACAGATCAGAATACTATGTGCTTGCCTACGATCATTCCATTATATCCAGAACTATGTATTTCTTCGCGTATACAACAATGTGTGTGTCAACTTGTTCCAGTGACTGTCAACCGTAATGTCAGAGTATGTGTCACAATAAATATATGAAAACGTCAATAGCAGTTCAGGACATCATTGACTTGCATACGAGTGTATGAGTGTATTCTAACCAACATGTCAACTTCAGAACATTCCACACATTCGCGCAATTGACATTTACACTTTCACTCATTGTCAACATCACCTGTCCAGGGCCTCACTACTTTATGGACCAGGTGACCTGTTTGTACAACCCTGTGTCGGTTAGCGAGTTGACAATCATAACACCTTACACCAACAAACAGCATTTCAACAATGTGATGACCATTAACCTGCACCTACGATAAGAACACATCAATTATACATATATCAACGTGGTGACCTAAAAAAGAGTCTTATCACATCCCTGTCGCACTTCTGTTCTTATCCCAAACGGTTCTGTAAGCTTTCCTTCGTGAAGAACTCTGCATGTCATGTCTTCATATGTTTTCTTTATTAAATTAATGATCTTCAGGGGAACTCCATAATGCCTCATCAATTTCCAACGTGATTCTCTGTCTACACTGTCAAATGCCTTTTCATAGTCCACAAATCCGATGTATAGTGGTGAATTCCATTACAGACTTTGTTCAACTATTATTCTCAAAGTGGCTATCTGGTCTGTACATGATCTGTTTTGTCGAAAACCTGCTTGTTCATCTCTCAGTTTCTTGTCTATGGACTCTTAATCTCTCAAGGATAGTCCTGTTTAATACTTTTCCTGACACTGATAGTAACATTATTCCTCTATAATTTGTGCACTCTTGTAAATTTCCCTTCTTAGGCAACTTGACCAGATATCCTTCCTTCCATTCTGCTGGTATCTCTTCCTTTTCCCAGACTTTGCCAAGTAATTTATATAACATCTCTGTAGCCGTGTCGATATCTGCTTTGATGGCCTCTGCTGGAATGCCATCAGGTCCAGACGCTTTTCCATCTCTTAGAAGCTTTATGGCTTTCTTTATTTCTTCCTTCGTTAATTTGTAGCTCTTCTTCTGCTGGCTGGATGTCCGGGGGTTTTGTGGAGCTGGTCTATTGAGAAGGTCTTCAAAATATTCTGTCCACCTCTTCATTTGCTTTTGTATATTGTTGAGCAGTTTTCCATTCTTGTCTTTTATGAGGCAACTTGTTTGCTTGTATTTCCCTGTTAGATTCTTTGTGCTGCTATACATTTCTCTCATATTTCCTTTGGCTGCAGCATCTTCTGCCTCTCTTGCCAACTCCTCAATATACTTCCTCTTGTCTCTTTTGATACTTCTTTTTACTTTTTTGTTTGCTTCTGTGTACACTTCTTGAGCCTTGGCTTTGGAACTTATGGTTTTGCTTGTGTTTAAATCTGCTTTCTTGTTTTTTTTTCTGTCTTTTATCTTATTGATGGTTTCTGTTGTTGTCCATGCTTGTTTTATCGTTCCCTTTTCCCCAGTATTTCTTCACATGTCTCATCCCATACAGTTTTGATTTGCTGCCAATAGTCTTCTGTATTCACTACATCTTCCAGCTGTTGGGGCACTTGGAATTTGTAGGATATTTGTCTCTTGTTTCTTGATTTCTTAGATGTCCTACATTAAATTGTTGTCTATAATTTTACATTGTTGCATATCTCTTGAGTTTCATTTTTACTTTGGCTATCAGAAGGTGGTGATCTGATGCCACATCTGCTCCTCTATATACCTTTACATCCTGCAATGATGATCTAAACTTCTTGTTTATGCATATATGATCAATCTGATTTTCTGTTCTATGGTCTGGTGATACCCATGTTGCCTTGTGTATTCTCTTATGTGGAAACATGCTTCCTCCTATAGCCAGTTGATTTGAAGCACAGAAGTTTGAGAATAGTTCCCCATTTTCATTCATTATTCCTAGCCCATGTTTTCCCATGACTTCTTCAAAGCCGGTGTTGACTATACCTATCTTTCCATTCATGTCACCCATCAAAATTGTGATGTCTCTTTTTTTTACTTTTTCCATAATTTCCTGTAGTCTAGTATAAAATGCTTCTTTCACAGACTCTTCTTTGTCATTAGTGGTGCATAACATTGGATGACATTTACCTTTATTTTCTTTTTAGCTGTTTTAAAAGTAGCTGTTATTATTCTGGGTCCAACAGCTTCCCATTCAATGAGTGCTTTCTGTGTTTCTTTAGATAACATAAGAGCCTCGATTTTATATTCCCTCATTTCTGCTGCTACTTGTGCCACTTTCCCTTGTTCGTCTAATGTCCGAACGTTCCAGGTGCCAAATCTGGAAGTTCTCCTAGAAGAAAGAAGGTTAGTCAACAACACAGACTCCTTTCGGCTTTCTCTGTGTTGCATCATACACCTCCCAGCGAGAGGACCTTCCCCTGTCTTGGATGGCTGTGTTTTATTTTCCTTAATTGACTTGTCCATGTTTGTTGAAGTTTTTTGTGGGTTAATTTTTTTACAGGATGGGGTAACCAGCCCCATGCCCAACCCTCCTTAGTCGCTTTCTACGATATGCACGGCAGGGAACAGTGTTACTATTCTTTGCTCCCCTTTCGGGCCCCGGTAACACACGGTAGAGAGGTAGATAGACAGAATCAAACAGGTATGACATTTGCCTGATGGACAACGTACATGCTATTCAAAGAGAGAGTCAGAAGAGAGAACAGATGTGTCATTTTTCTCATGTCTAATTTACAGGTAATCGACAGAGAACGATACATACACAAACACTGCATGCAGAGAGAGAGAGAGAGAGAGAGAGAGAGAGAGAGAGAGAGAGAGAAAACCCGGTTACATACAGAAATAGAAACAGGTGTTAACATATGATATGAGAATATTGTTCACAAAAGAGAAAGAGAGAGAGAGAAAAAGAACAACATATAGCATTTGCTTCATAGAAAGTTCCAATGCAAGTGAAAGAGATAGATAGAGAGAAACAGGTATGCAAGACAAAGAGAGAGACAGAAGGGAGAACAGATGTGTTATTTGTCTTATGTCTAATTTATAGGTAATTGACAGAGAAGGAAACGCACATGCAAAAACACGCTTGCAGAGAGAGAGAGTGAGAGAATGCGGGAACAATGCAAATATCGGAACATGCCTCACCTCGGATTATCTGAAAGACTAACGTTAGTGCTAAACACACAACCGCCAGTGGTTTCATGTTTCCTGTTCGGAACTTCATATTTTCTGCATATGCCAGGGAAGTTATGACAAAGTTTCTCCTAAACAAATTTACTGTCACAGCTTCGTTCATTTTGTCACTTATACACGAGTGTCCCAGTTCAGGCCCTGCGTGGTATCCTTTGTCAAATTGTATATTAGCTCATACCAAAAATAATATTCACTGCGCGAACGTGCTTCTAATGTTTGCTAATATCCGTTCAACAATTCTAATATTAGTTTGACACCCGAATAAGCAACAGGTGAGTTTCTCATCTTCAGCACAAGATCAATAAACGACCAGGTAAGTAACACAACATGTCACAAAGATTGTCCATCACAGAACAAACCAGCAGGTGAGTCAATAGGTCTACCTCAGTGACACGACACTCCTTCTTTAGGAAGCACAGGTAAATGTCCTTGAACTCGAAAGACCTTTGACACAAGACACAAGTGTTTCTCAACTTGTGTGAAAAGTGCCTCAATTAACTCTTTCTGTTTCAGGCTGATTTTAGGTCTTAACCAAGCTTCAAAATGGATGCCATGTTTTGTTGTTGTTGTTGCTTTTTTTGACATGATATTTTAAAAGAGATATTTTATTGTTGCAGGTTTTGCCTTCTTGTAGCGAGGTACCTCCCTTTCAACCTAGACTTAAGTCCGTTGGTTATATCGGAGTGCAATTTGCCAGTAAAAAAATAAGTGAACTCTGTTAACTGAAGAGCTGTGTTGATACCCTCTAGCCTTGAAAAGGACTACTAGCATCTATCAGCTAGCATGAAGTAGCCCTGAAAAGGACTAGTCCTTAAACGGACTTCTAGCCTGACCAGCGTTGATAGATACCAAGTCATCAAAAGGACTAACATTATCCAACTGCTAGCATGAAACCCTGAAAATGACTTGCCGTAAAAAGGACTCACCAGCTACGTCAACGTTGCTCGTACCTCCTCAGTGTTCGACGAACACCGGTGTAGAACTCGATAGCAAGAAACTAACTTTTTAAAAGAGATACTGTCATTTAACTCTTTGACTCCGGAACAACGCTCAGAGCGTTGGTAAGATTTGACATCCGTGCCAAAACAACTCTCTGAGCGTTGTTTTTAGTCTATCATGAATTAAAATTACGGTACAGGGTGGACAATAATTGCGGAGTCAAAGAGTTAAAGCATTTATACCCTGATTAGACACCACAGTGTACGTGACTTTGGCCATGTTCGCCGTATGGAAGATGGTCGCATCCTCAAAGATATTTTCTACGGACAACTGGCACGTAGCAAAAGAACAGCCGGGCGACTGCAGGTGAGGTTCAAAGATGTCTGCGAGAGAGACATGAAGACAATGGACATAAATCCAGCAACATGGGAGGACGAAGCGGCCCACCATATCCAGTGACGATGCTCCCTGCGGTACCACCTCAGATTGGGTGAAATGAAGCTCTTACAGCAATTATAATTTAAAAAAAAAAATAAAGTATCCCGTTCAGCCCATCATGGGTTATAACTAGGACATATGGTGTACTAATTCAAGAAAACAAAGTCAGATTTCCAATATCCAAATATAGTTCCATCTTCTCCCCTCCACTCAGTCCAAATAGTTAGCAATTAGAATAGAAAAGACCACGTCGAAAGTAACGCCAAGGAAAACAAAATGTCTTTTTATATGACCAACATATTTTAGCAGTCAAACTTTATCTCCTTCATTAATTCTCTTTCCATTCATAGCCTTTCTATGACTTCTTTCTTCTAATTGCTTGTTCGTTGTCCCTGTTTCTAATATACACCATACAATAATGAAGAGTATATATATATATATATATATATATATATATATATATATATATATATATATATATATATATATATATATATATATATATATATATATATATATATATATATATATATATATATATATATATATATATATCATATATTTTATCCATAAGTGTCTAATGAAGTATAAAGCAGAAGTTAGTTTCGTGCAGAATCTGCGCCCGACGCTTTTTGTCAATTTGATGTTACATTTTTTGACTGCAAGCTACAAACTCCTTGAAAAATTATGTTTGGGTTTTTAGTGCATTAAAAGCGTATGTTTAAAGTATTTTTTTTTCTATTTTTTATTTTCTTCTTTTTAGTGTTAGATAAATTATGACATACTAAAACATAAACAATATTTTTACTTATTGTAAATCTGGTCTAAAATTTCTTAAGCGATCCATTTCTTTTAGAGCGTCAATATTACATGGCGTTGTGCCTGTTAATTTGGTGCAATCAATTTCTTCAATTTGAAGGCCATCTAGAGTTCGAACTCGACTTTCCCTTGATTCATAATTTTATAATTTGGATTGTTTCCCTTGATTTAGCTAGACACTTGTTTGAGTACTGCCCTGTTTTACACATAGAAAAAAAATAAAGCACACCACGTACTCTTGAATTTTTAATTAACTTGATTATGGCCCCTGATTTGTTTACATTTCTTTACGAAACACTTTAATTACTCATAATGTCATAATTACAATATTAGATTTTAAAATAATTGACTGATTATTGTATTGTCATCGGGAATACAGAACTATGACAAGTGTCAGAGCTATTGCTCATCTGGAAGTGATTGAAAAATCGATTGCAAGATTTGAAAGTGACATACAAGTGAAGTTAAATAAAAGCGTGTAATAATAAAAAAGAAAAACAAATAATAATAAAATAAACACAATAAAAACCATACGAGCTGTAAATGGCAAACGCTGCTGTCACTCAGGTAATCCTAGTGGTTTGAAACGTTTAGATATAGCTTGCAGCTTCGATAGGATTGAGAAACACTGTCCGGAGATCTCTCAGTTGGTGGTCGCGCGCGCCATAGCGTGATGTTAGCAATGTAAGCGGTGACAATAACTTTGCGCACTGGATTTCTTGAATAAGCAAACTCAGAAAAGTAAGTTGTGTATTATGCTGTGATTTTTTACTCTTGCTATATAAACATCTTTGAATCTCAGCAGTTGGGCGACCGCAGCTGAGATTCAAAGATGTGTGCAAGAGAGACATGAGGGCACTGGACATAGATCCAGCAACCTGGGAGGATGAAGCTGCCGATCGCACCAAGTGGCGATGATATCTACGGCGCCACCTCAGATTGGACGAAAAGAAGTTTTCACAGCAAGTAGGAGAAAACGTCGAAAGGAACAACAGGAAAGTAAGCATCTGAGGGCTGTCACCACAGGGGCGCATTCCCATTGTCAGTTATGACTGAAGGGATTATTATTATATAAACATAGTGGGTGGATTTAAGGGATATTTTTTTTAGGATTGGCTTCTGGCAGGGGCATACTAATGGTGTTCTAGGCGGTTCCCTCCTCCCCTCGGGTGACAGACTGGAGGGGGGATGCAATCGGTCACTATTACGACAGTACTGTGCTGTTTAAATTTATACTTGCAAGCACAATCTAATTGTTTGGGTTTATTCGTGAGGGGTGCCAAGGAAATGTGACCGCTGGGTTCTCAGAGCGGTAGTCGACGCTACCACGTGATCGTATAGTGGGTTCGATCACTGTGCTTCGTAAATTTATTTGCTTGACTCTTCAATAATATACTTTAACACTGCACAACATAGAGGCGCAATAATATGTTGACTCAATTGGTTTTCTTTTCAGCATTTATTTAGGCGCTACCTGCACCGTCAATACATAATAAATTCCACACGTTGTAGCAACAAAACAGAAATGTGCAGTTCTCAACCAAGGTTGCAATAATAAAGTTAATTCTCGCTCCTTCTGTATTTACTTTACTTTCAGGCTTCTCAGTTAGTTTACATATGCTCTCCACTGCCTTGTCTACTTTAGTTTCTCACGCCTCTCACTGTTTAAGTCTTTTTCCTACTCTATTTAGAAGTGTGATCTGATTTTGCTTGAAATTATCATCTTATGGTGACCGGACATCTCCTGGATTCTTAGTTCTGTATATTCAAGCTGAGTTGCGTTAGATGACCTAATGTTCATATCTCAAGATACACATACCTGACAAAATGAATGAATCCAACTGCTCTAGAAATACACTGACGAACTTCATATTCCTACTAATATCACTCACGTTTTCTATCTAGTGTCAGCTTTGGACCACTGTTACTACAGGGCGCTCTCGGTATAAGCACAATTCCCAGCTATATCACTCTCAAGAAATCTCCACCTGAGATTCTTGTGGTCTAAAGACCAAAAGTGAACTGCCCACCACGCACTCTGACCTTTCGCTCTCTCCTACTGTCTCCCTCTGTGATTCGTGCAACTCGTGGCGCGCTCTAGTGAAAATAACACTGACAAACAACATTTTTCTTTCTTATATAAGAATAAGTGTTCTTAGGTCAGTTTCTTGCGCTGATTTCAAATTTGAAATCCGTTTATCTCTATCACATCGGGTTCTTAAGATATTTGTGAATAAATATATTTTTGGGAAACCGTTATTTGCTCCGTTTCATTTTTACTATATAACTTATTAAAAATTAATAAAATGCAAAATAATTCTACTTTTTATACTGCTAAAAGATGCATGACATATGATACGCTATTTTTCAAATAGTTACTGTATTTTGAAATAATTCTGAGCGAAATATGGCTTCTAGAAGTTGTAGAAATTCGGCTGATCTGTTCTGTTACATGTGCGGATATTTTACCGATCGTGTTCACCAGAAAAACTTTACACCATTACTAAAGCAAGCATATGAACTTTATTTCGATTCGAAAGTTGATGATGCAAATAAATCTTGGAAGCCAAATGCAGTTTGTTCGACTTGTGCAAATACATTGGCAGGTTGGTTACGAAAATCGCCGAAGCATAAGTTGATGCCTTTTGTAGTGCCAGTAATATGGCGTGAACCGACAAATCACGCTACTGATTGTTACTTCTGCTTGACAAATATCCATGGTTTCACTTTTAAAACTAGAAAGTCTGTGGTTTATCCAAATATTGAATCGGTTTCGAAACCAGTGCCTCATGATCCAATCACATGTCCGATCCCAGTTCCACCAGAACAATATCCGTTGGACGTGAATGAACCATCAGAAAGTGATAGTTTACCTGCTTTAGAAACTAATTCTGACTCGGATTATATACCGGTGAATGATGGTGTTCCCTTAATTAACCATTCAGAACTTTCAGATCTAATACGTGATCTCGCTCTTACCAAAGGACAAGTGGAATTACTCAGTTCGCGACTCAAAGAATGGAATCTTTTAGCGCCCAATACTCCAATATCTAAATTTCGTCATAGACACAGAGAACTTGTTCAATACTTTGAGATGGATGATGACATTTGCTATTGCAAAGATGCAAACGGTCTAATGATGCACCTCGGTCATGAGCACATAGTCAATGAATGGCGACTTTTCATCGACTCTTCCAAGACTAGTCTAAAAGCCGTGTTATTGCATAACGGAAATTTATTTTCATCAATTCCAGTCGCCTACTCTGTTCATATGAACGAAACTTATGACAATATGGCTATACTTTTGGCAAAAATAAAGTACAATGACTACCAATGGCGGATTTGTGGAGACCTAAAGGTCATTGCAATTCTCACGGGCATGCAGACTGGGTATACTAAATTTTGTTGCTTCCTATGTGAATGGGACAGCCGCAACAGACAGGAACATTATGCAAGAAAGGTGTGGCCTATCAGGGATCGTATGCAGCTCGGGCATAAAAATGTAATACGCTAGCCATTAGTTAACAAAGACAGCATCACTTTACCACCGTTACATATAAAGTTGGGGCTCATGAAGAATTTCGTAAAAGCGTTAGATAAAACGAGCAAAGCTTTCACTTATCTTCGAGAAAAGTTTCTGCAAGTTAGCGATGCAAAGTTAAAGGAAGGTATCTTTGTAGGACCTCAGATTAGGAAAGTTATTGCAGAAAAATAATTCAAGAACTTGTTACATGGTAGTGAACTTCGCGCATGGATGGTATTCAAATCGATCGTCAATAACTTTCTGGGAAATCACAAATCTGTCGACTATGTGCATATTGTTAAGCAGTGTATAGATGCATACAGAATTATGGGCTGTAACATGTCCCTCAAAATCCATTTGCTCAATTCGCATCTTGACCTTTTCCCTGACAACCTTGGCGAAGTCAGCGATGAACATGGAGAACGATTCCATCAAGATATCGCCGAAATGGAGTCACGTTATCAAGGACGGTGGAGTGTGACCATGCTTGCCGATTATTGTTGGATGCTTCATCGCGATGTACCACATGCCATTCACCGACGAAAGTCGACTGCAAAGAAATTCAAGCCTACATAACTGTTATACTTCTTGTACGAATGATGTTGTAATACTGTTTGCGTTGTTAAAAATCTTCAATTGCGTATTTCTAGAGATCCCGACCTGATAGAGAAAAACGGTTTGCAGATTTAAAAACAGCGCATTAAAATTGACCAGAAAAACATAGAAATGTTAGAGAAAAAAAATAATTTTTTTTTTGTTAGCCAGTGTAATTCATCAAGAACTCGTGTATTATTTTGTACTCTATAACCCGACAGCTAACAAAAAGGGGAGCTACTGTTTTAAACTACTCATCTACGTTTTTGCTTCCCTTTAACCCCCTTTTATACCACATGCTCCAACGCGGCTACAGAAAGATCGCCCCGGATGCCAAATATTTGAAGTACGCCCCCTGGCTTGGGGTACCCCGATTTGGTGTGTTTTCCTTCACAAAGGTTGGCCAGAGACCGAGCAAAGTGGAAAGTTTGTTGCTGCCCTAATGTACAAGATGCCACTTGGCGCGACGGTCATTGACTGCTTTGTTAGTGGCTAAGGACCCAAGAAAAGAAGACATATCCATATATACTAAATTCAAACTTATACATATAGCACATACAGCAGTAGGGTCATCTCATTATTATTCTAAACAGCCAAAAATAGCCTGCAGTAGAAACCCGATTAAACGCAGTCTTATGAATAACTTATTTTATAGTAGAAGATTGGTTTGGTTTTTGAACGATGCACTTGAAAACTGGTGTTTGTCACGTGCACGGGTTACACTGTTCAACCACACATGGTTTATAATTAGGGTATATAGTGTTCATCATTCAATATATTGTATTACATTTGTGTTTTTCTTGTTGGCTCTCCCAGGCTGTAATGTATCAGCCGTTTGTTGTGGCCATGTTTAATGTCTATGGTGTTTGTAATGTTTCCTCTTCCTTGATACTATATTGCTCTCTCTCTCTCGCTATTGACATCTTTTTAATTGTATCTGCTGGACGTATGTTGGTTTTTGAATTGATTGTTACTTGTGTTTTTTTTTTTAAATTTTAACTCTTACTTACTTACTCGTTCCTCTTCTACCATGAGGTGTAGAGGTTTCGTAGAGAGAGTGCCTTAATATCCTATCGGCTGTCTTCCTCCTGGCCTGGTTCCATTCTAGTCCTCAGTCCTTCAGAGATTGTCTAATGTTATCCTCCTAGCGGACTCTGGGTCATCCTGGAGGTCTGGACCCTGGCTCTTAGCCTCCCATACCTGCCGTGGCAGCCGATATTCTCCCATTCTGCAGACATGGCCAGACTATCTTAGTTGGGACTGTTCTACTTAGGTCTGCAGGGGTTGGGTTCTTAGGCCTTGACGTATCGTCTGGTTGCGGACCATGTCTCTTCCTGTTACTTCAACCACCTTTCACAGATACCTAATTTCTGAGGGTTTTTTTTTTTTTAAACTCCTATACTGATGTTGTATGGCCATTTTTAAAGAAGAACCTTACCGTGAAAAATGTCTGGAGTAAAACACCATATCACATTATGTATTGATTGACATACATGAAACATGAACAGCAATGAAAAAACCACTCATGAAATACTTGAGAACTCAGCATCACTAGAAACTGTACAAAAAATTGACCTATCCAGAGAACTACACACCATAATACAATTGTATATTATCAAAACAAGAATTTACATTAACAGAACAAATATGAATAACAGAAGAAAAACAAAAACAACCCCCCCCCCCCCCCCCCCCCCCCCCCCCCCATATTTAGTATCAGGAGTAAAAATAACTCACCAATACACAAAACCAAGTTGTCACTTGTAATTTTAAATAACATGGAAACCCCTCAAAACGCAACAGGGTAGAGATAGATTAATCTAGGAAAACAGAAGGCGATACACCATAAACACTATTGTCATTAGGCAAGGCCAGAACAAACAGCAGAGAAATTGCAACCTGGAAGAACCAAACATAAGAAAAACTACTAATGTAATATGCTAAATAGAATAAATAAATAAACATTACACACACAAAGGTATGTTTCAGGCACTTGTGAGAAATAAAGAAGTAGAAAACTAGACAACAGAAAAACAACAGAAGTGATACACTCGCCGGAAAATCAAACCCAGGACCATCAGAACGGCTTCACTGTCTAGCTACAAAAGCGAACCACACTATCCTCCTTGCTAACTAGGCACCACAGACTTTATTTGTTTAAATAGAATAAAGAACACTATATATACCCAAATTATAACCCACATGGGGTTGAACCGAGTATCCCATGAACAAGACAAACATCAGTTCTCCTGCCCATAGACCAAATTAAAAAGAAAAGAAAAGATCATTCGCAGATCATCTATGACATTTCTCTCTCCTATCTCTTATGCTTAGCCACCTACTCACTCACATGGCTTGTGCATATATGTTCACTTAAACACATTCCCACTTTCCAACCCCATGCACTCACCCCCACGCATGCATGCATTCACACACACACACACACAGAACAAACAAACTTTATTTTCAAAGGGTTAAAAATTGGGCGTGCAGGCCCGTCTTACATTCTGCCCTTCCTCTCTCATTTATCTTGTAAACTATATCCTTTCATTCTCACATGAATAAATGATAGAGAGAGACATTAAAACTTTCAGGGTTATGTAACAGCAACTTTTATTGTATCCATGACCAACTTACAACTGTTGAACATGTTAAAACAAGCAACTACAACAGACAACAACTCCATGGATGTTTACCTCATTTAAAACAAGCATTCTGGCAAATAAAGACTATAAATCTGAGACACATTAAACATGTAGTCTCACTGTATTACTTGATTTGTAAAACCACTACACTTACTGAATCCTTAAACTACTCAAACCAACCCATTACACTTACTGAATCCTTAAACGACTCAAACCAACCCACTACACTTACTGAATCCTTAAACTACTCAAACCAACCCACTATACTTACTGAATCCTTAAACCACTCAAACCAACCCACTACACTTACTGAATCCTTAAACTACTCAAACCAACCCATTACACTTACTGAATCCTTAAACTACTCAAATCAACCCATTACACTTACTGAATCCTTAAACTACTCAAACCAACCCATTACACTTACTGAATCCTTAAACTACTCAAACCAACCCACTACACTTACTGAATCCTTAAACTACTCAAACCAACCCACTACACTTACTGAATCCTTAAACTACTCAAACCAACCCACTACACTTACTGAATCCTTAAACTACTCAAACCAACCCATTACACTTACTGAATCCTTAAACTACTCAAACCAACCCACTACACTTACTGAATCCTTAAACTACTCAAACCAACCCACTACACTTACTGAATCCTTAAACTACTCAAACCAACCCACTACACTTACTGAATCCTTAAACTACTCAAACCAACCCATTACACTTACTGAATCCTTAAACTACTCAAACCAACCCACTACACTTACTGAATCCTTAAACTACTCAAACCAACCCACTACACTTACTGAATCCTTAAACTACTCAAACCAACCCATTACACTTACTGAATCCTTAAACTACTCAAACCAACCCACTACACTTACTGAATCCTTAAACTACTCAAACCAACCCATTACACTTACTGAATCCTTAAACTACTCAAACCAACCCATTACACTTACTGAATCCTTAAACTACTCAAACCAACCCACTACACTTACTGAATCCTTAAACTACTCAAACCAACCCATTACACTTACTGAATCCTTAAACTACTCAAACCAACCCATTACACTTACTGAATCCTTAAACTACTCAAACCAACCCACTACACTTACTGAATCCTTAAACTACTCAAACCAACCCATTACACTTACTGAATCCTTAAACTACTCAAACCAACCCACTACACTTACTGAATCCTTAAACTACTCAAACCAACCCATTACACTTACTGAATCCTTAAACTACTCAACCAACCCACTACACTTACTGAATCCTTAAACTACTCAAACCAACCCATTACACTTACTGAATCCTTAAACTACTCAAACCAAACCCATTACACTTACTGATCCTTAAACTACTCAAACCAATACACTTACTGAATCCTTAAACTACTCAAACCAACCCATTACACTTACTGAATCCTTAAACTACTCAAACCAACCCACTACACTTTCTGAATCCTTAAACTACTCAAACCAAAACCAACCCATTACACTTACTGAATCCTTAAACTACTCAAACCAACCCACTACACTTACTGAATCCTTAAACTACTCAAACCAACCCACTACACTTACTGAATCCTTAAACTACTCAAACCAACCCATTACACTTACTGAATCCTTAAACTACTCAAACCAACCCACTACACTTACTGAATCCTTAAACTACTCAAACCAACCCATTACACTTACTGAATCCTTAAACTACTCAAACCAACCCATTACACTTACTGAATCCTTAAACTACTCAAACCAACCCACTACACTTACTGAATCCTTAAACTACTCAAACCAACCCATTACACTTACTGAATCCTTAAACAACTAAAACCAACCCATTACACTTACTGAATCCTTAAACTACTCAAACCAACCCACTACACTTACTGAATCCTTAAACTACTCAAACCAACCCATTACACTTACTGAATCCTTAAACTACTCAAACCAACCCATTACACTTACTGAATCCTTAAACTACTCAAACCAACCCACTGCACTTACTGAATCCTTAAACTACTCAAACCAACCCATTACACTTACTGAATCCTTAAACTACTCAAACCAACCCACTACACTTACTGAATCCTTAAACTACTCAAACCAACCCACTACACTTACTGAATCCTTAAACTACTCAAACCAACCCATTACACTTACTGAATAGTTAAACTACTCAAACCAACCCACTACACTTACTGAATCCTTAAACTACTCAAACCAACCCATTACACTTACTGAATCCTTAAACTACTCAAACCAACCCACTACACTTACTGAATCCTTAAACTACTCAAACCAACCCACTACACTTACTGAATCCTTAAACTACTCAAACCAACCCATTACACTTACTGAATCCTTAAACTACTCAAACCAACCCACTACACTTACTGAATCCTTAAACAACTCAAACCAACCCATTACACTTACTGAATCCTTAAACTACTCAAACCAACCCACTATACTTATAACTACCCATATTCTTCTTGTTTGACTGTCTCTCCTTATGGAGAATAACTGCCATCATGGCAGCAAGGCCTCCTAGTGGGGGAAACCTGCATCAAAGCATGTATGTGTTCTTACAGTAGTGGTTTCTGTAGCTACTCATGATGAGGTTGCCAACCTCCATGAATAACCTCATATTAGTTGTGTGTTATGACATGTCTTTTTCCTATTCTTTTTTTGTTTCCTCCGAGAATCAACCTTCCCACCTCTTCCCCCACTGGTGACCATATAGGGCACTACACACATTACATCATTTAATCACCAAACTACTAAATTTTAAAACCCACTACATTCATGGAATCATTACTTTAAAACAGTCAGTAAGTGAATTATGCACGTATTTTGGCAGCGATATAGACAAAGTTGCAGGGACAGACATAGATATCAAAATAAGAATTTTAAAAAAAAGCAAGAAGAGCTTTCATTGCATTGGGAAACATATGGAGAACAAGAGAAATCAAGTCCAACACGAAAATAAGAATCTCCAACTCAAATGTCAAGTCAGTCCTATTGTATGGCTCTGAAACATGTAGAACAGCAAAAAAACAACAACCAAAAAAGGTACAGACTTTCATAAATGGGTGCTTGCTTTGAAAAGAAGTATTAAAATGGTTTGACAAGATCACTCATGTGGAACTGATGACAAGAACCAGACAAGTGCCAGTAGAACAAGAGATGAGAAGAAGATGACAGCAATAGACAGAACACACATTGAGGAAACCTGTGGATAGCATTACAAGGCAGTCCTTTGTACTCGAACCCCCCAGGGTAAGAGAGGCAGAGGTAGACCAAGAAACACATGGAGAAGAGAACTGGAGACAGAAGTGAAAATGATGAGGAAGACGTGGAGAGAACTTGAGCTGATGTCACGTGACAGGGGGGAACTTGGCATGTGTTTGTTGAAGGCCTATGCTCCTTGGGGAGCTAAAGGGTACTGATGGATTAATTAAAGTGAACCATGACATTCAAATAATTCTGTACTCACCAAGCTACTAAAACCCTAAAACCCACTACATTCATGTAATCTCTCAACTGCTATACTAGCACACTATTTACACATAAGCCTTTAACCTCTGAAGAACCGCATCCTTAAAACAGCATTCTGGTTGAATTCTTGAGCTGTAACATTCGGGCGGGGGCAGTTAAAATATCAATACAGGGCACACTTAAAAACATGTTAACAATATGAACGTTAAATTAACATAAAGATTTAAAGCACCTTAAAAATAAGGGGCCACTGAGGGACTTAACAACATAGGTCAAAATGCAAAGGTTAGTTACACATCAGATATTGCCATAGGTGAATAAAGTGTTAGAGATGTCACTATACTAGCTCTCAGCTTTATGATGTGGGGTGACCAGTTCCCGCCCATGCTGCCTTTGCCTTCCTTAACTCATAAGTAGAGTCAGGTGTCTACGTATAGCTAGGTAGACTTTAGTGTGACACTACCAGCATTGAAACTGGTAATTCTTAACCACTCTGCCAATTAATACTCTCTTAACAATATAAAAGGTCAAGGTAATCCCATTACAGTTACTGCTGTAGGGGAGTGAAGTGTTAGAGACTTCGCTATACTAGGTCCAGCATCGAGAGTGGGGGGGGGGGGGGGCAGTTCCTTTCCTCACTGCCATTTCCTTCCCTAACTCAGGTACAAGGTCAGCTGGGTAGACTGAAGAGTGTCAATAATGTGTATCATACCCAGCACCTTTGCAATGAGAGACCAGCGCTCTAACTACTCGGTCAATTGGTTAAGGAGTTAACAATATAAAGACTGTTTTAAAAAAAAAAAAAAACCAAACAAACAAACAAAAACTTTACAATGTAATATCCGACAAGCATATACAATAAGGATGGTGGAATGGACATGGAAACTAAATAATAAATATCAAAATGGTAATGTAATGGATCATTGATTCCACTGCTCAAATACCTATACACCTCACTATATTCTTAGTTACAGCTGAATAAATAGTATATTTATACCAGTGTTTTGCAATCAACGTTATGTATGACTGCTATTTAAAGCACTGGAGAAGAAAATCCCATCATGCAATATGAGATGCCTGGGAAAAGCTGCAAATGTCATCATAATAAACAGAAGAGGAAACAAACAAAAAACAGAAGACTGGGGGGGACGACGGACACCACCATGCAATGACTAAATAGAAAGACAAGATAAAATGGGATGGACACCTCGTCAGAATGCAGTTAAAAACTATCAGCATAAGCCTTTGATAGGACAAGGGGTTGCTCAATGGGAAGGACAATGCTTAAAAAGTCCTGAAGAAATATGGTGTGTCACTGACCAAAGCCACAGGTCTCACATAAGACCAGAAAACTTGCTCGTCTTAATAATGCTCAGCAGTGTGTTTTTTTTTTGGGAAAATGAAAGCACCCGCACACAAAAAAATAAAAAAAGATGCTACAATAGTCAATGACTTTTCCACTCTCTCTTAACTGATCTCTCCGTCAGTTTTTATAGGCAGTGATGTCATAGACGTCCTAATTCATCTGAAGGCCCTGTTACTGATATACAGCAATTTTAAATAATGATGACACATGACATATATGATGAAGAGTGTCTCAGGGAAAGACCTTAAGCGGATGGCACAGGACAGGAGCACTTGGCATAAGGTTGTTTAAGGCCTACGCTCCTTGTGGAGCTGAAGGGAAATAATGATCATGATGATGATGAAGCACCTACACCTAGAACTTCCAGCTCTGAAGCAAAAAAACTGCTATTTAAAACACCATTTAATCTTACGCGATTTGGCAGTTAGTCTACAGGTACTGAATTTTTTTTTTTTTAAATAATTATTTCCGCCATCCCCAACCAAATGATTCAATTATATAAATTTACCATTTTAATACCTTGTCACCAAGGAAACAGATTTACAAATGTAACATCACATATATTTTTAAAAGTTTGCTAAAATGACAAGCTATAACCATTAATAATTTTTTTTTCTATATTCAGGAATACCATATTTCTCTTTCTGGGCAGCTATTCTTCAATACTTATTAAAGAAAAATTAGACAAATGTTACAAGTTTAATTCTTCAACATTATTCATTCACTTTTGCTACAAAATAAAGTCTGGATTTTTCTGGCTATTCTTACAATTTTGATCTGAATGTTGATCTTCACACATACACTTCTGTGACATACTGGAATAAATTATATAGGATAAAACGGTTTAAATATATTAGTCTGCATATGTATACCTCATCTATCATATCTTTCTATTTTGGAACCAAGACCAGAACACTCTGACATATGGTAGCGCTAAAACATTGTTTGCAGCTAAAAACATAATCAAGCAATGCAACAAATTTATTCAGTCTTATGTGTTCTGTCCTTGTCAATAAAATATTGTATATAACAATAAATGAGGAGGCTGCTGTAAAACTGATTAGGAAACAAATATATAAATTAAAAAAATAAAACGGTATGAAATCAGTGTTACAAGTTAACGGTACACAGGAAACATGGGAAATATTCAGTAACACTTTATTTTTCTTCATACAATCCAATCTTTTGAACTCTTATTATAAATTGTGTCAATCCAATCTTTTGAACTCGTATAAATTGTGCTTGTATTCAGTGCTACAGATCTTCAGGTGGCTCTCAAGTGTTCCTCTTTCAGATGGCAAGGTGGGGGAATTGGCAGCAGTAGCCGCTGTGCTTAGATGTCTGATTTACTCTCTTTCTCTTATTGTCTATGTGTGTTGCATATCTTCTTAGTGCTGCTACTCTACTTGTCTGAGCATATGTTTGTCATTATATTCATTCTTTACTGGTGAAATAGTTAACATCATCATCAACATCATCCCTCAACTCTCTAAGGAGCATACTTATAGCACTGTACCATGCTCTCAGCACAAGGTCTTTCTGTCCTCTTCATGTCTGTCTTCAGTTCTCTGCTTCATGTGTCTCACTACCTCTCTTTCCCTGAGGATTCCAGCACAAGGACTGCCTGGTAAAGCTATCAACAGGTTTCATCACTGTGTATCCTATCCATCTCCAGAGTAAAGATAACATATCCATCATATGCTCAAAATCCATGATCAAAATGCATTGCAGATGTACAAATTACTGTATGATTATTATTATTAAGTTATTTTTTTTTTTTTGCTCCATGAGAAAGCATTTTATATAAATGCTGTCCTCAGCATTAATCACAAATACAAAAAAAGGAAAATATATCGTAACACCGTTATCTGTTCTGAAACTTTTCCACAACCCCATGGGGAAAAATAATTCCGCACGTTGTCTGGTGCTCCTTGATTCACAAATATTACATTACCTGAACTGTTTGGGCATATTACAGACATGTAATATACAGTCATATAAATATGATGCTTGGGGCAGCATGTCATGGAGCTGACAACCTCATCAAGTAAAACATATAGCTACAGAAATCACTACTGCAATAGCACATGAATACTTTGGTGCAGGTTTCCTGCTAGGAGGCCAGCTGCAGTACTGGCTCCAGAGGAAGCAAAAGGAAAATGAATGAATAAAATGAAATATGATCAGACACTGGCCTTTATTAGTTCACATTAGTTCACTGAAGGCAGAAAATTAACAGAGACAAAACTATAAGGATAACCACTGATATTAAAGTTTTATTTTCAGAATATTCAGCTATTTAATTTTAGTTTCAGAATATTCAACAATCTTAAAATACATGGCCCATATCCCTAGCTCAAAGTTTCTTTGCATCAGATGGAAGCATAGCCTACTTAAATCAGGCTTTCTCACAGCACTACAATAGACACTATTTATTTTTTTTTGGTCAATAATGTGCGATGTATATCAGTTTAAAAAATATTTTACCCCCATCAAAGTACATATCGTCACCATAGTACTGCTTAATTTTATCTTCACTTTTGGCCAAAACTAATCCAAGGTCGTAAATCAACATGAAACAAAGTTTAATCTATCATCCTACACAATATCTTACAGTTAAAAGTTTGGATCATCAGAAATAATTTCATTTTAATGTGATATATCCTTCTTTTTAACTACTAACCCAAAAAGCTTTGATCGCGTTTTTTCTCAAAACAAGCAGAAGTGGAGATAGAATAAAGCAGTACTAAGATGACGATGTCTTTAAAACCTTTTAAAATGGACTACACCGTGGGAACTCAGAATATGAATACAGAAACCACCAACGTGTGGGTGTATATATTTATAACACTTTATTATACAAATCTTTCTGTATGTTTGTAAACGTCAAGCATGAACATGAAACATTGAACTAGAATGCAAAATACAAGCTGTGCAAACAAGATGCTTCAGAAAAGATCCTTGGAATATCATACACGGATTCTTGTCTTAAATGAAATTGTACGTAAGAACATGAAAAACACAGCAATATTTATAAGAAATGGGATTTAAGACAGTAAAAAAACACTGGTGTTACTGTTTTCTCAGACTGAAAGGGTGTTTTTAAAAAACAAAAATCTAGACAAATGACATTAACAAATTTAAAAAAAAAAAACACATTACTCGGCTGTGGTGTATTTGAGTATTTATTAATCAAACCACTTCTACACTTCTCTATATTTAAAGTGTTCTAGTGACTAGGTACCTACATCAAGTAAGCAATCAAGTCTGAAAATATCTCTGAGACCATACACCAATACCCAATTTCTGCTCAAGTAATAATCCTGACAGGCTTCCGTGACAACAATATCTGTGCACCAGAGTTTATTTTAATTTTATTATTTGGGTAATATTATAAATTATCTATAAATTAGCAATGATGACTGGCACTGACATACCAAAATGTACAATGTCAGACAGTGGTACATCATACAGACTGCCCTCGATTTAGGAAGTATGTGACTAACAACCCCATTTACTTGGTTTGGTTTGGTTTTAAGGACCATATTCAGTGCACGCGGACAACATCAGTGCTTCAATCTCTTCCCTTAGATCACACAAGAAAGAATCTAAGCACAGTGAAATTCCATAGCACTGGCGAGGATCCCAATATTTGCATACAGAAATCACACATTCTATAAATATTTTTTGTGGGTAGGTTATCCTATTTTATAAATTTCGCCACGGCAGCAGCCGTATGGCCTACTCTTTACGATTTCCCTGCCGAGGGATTTTTAACGTGTGCAACTTGCACATGGGACCTCCTATTTTTCGCCCTTATCCAAGGCTAGGCATCAAATCTCACTACCCATAAGATAAGGGGGGAATATGACATCATTAAGACTCACTGGTTCTGAAAAAATTTCCCTAAAATATATTCCCTGTACTGGGAACTAAAATCGCTTTGTGTGGATTTTTAACAATGGTATAAGCGCCGTACCGTTCAGAAAGCAATGGCAAACTACTGAATGAAAAAATTGCCTAGAAAAATCAAAAACAGCCAATAAAAGCTGGGGTTGATTGCCACGTCCTGTAAAGGATAAGCAACTAACTTTTAACTGGGAACTGAACCCGGTACCTTTAGAATTAGAGACGGACACCACACCTCTTAGCTACTCTGATCCCTACACATACTTACAACAGCCATTCCATTAATCCTTATGTATTATTTTTGATTTTTTTTTTTTTCTACTCGTGACGTTCAGTCATAAATTTTATTTATTTTCTTCTATCATTATTTATTATAGTACAGTCAAACAAAAAAATGTAGTCATAAAGCAGATATTGCTGTAGAGGGTGAAGTGTTAGAGACTTCACTATACTAGGTCCAGCATCGAGAGATAGGGGTTGACCAGTTCCCTTCCTCGCTGCCTTTTCCCTCCCTAACTCAAATGTGAAGTCAGGTCCCCCTTTACACCTGAGTAGACTGAAGTGTGTCGATACTGTGAATTGAACCCGGCATCTTTGAGGCAAGCGACCAGCACTCTAACCACTCTGTCACTCAGATGCTTTATAATATAGTACACCAATTTAATGTTATAATTTGTACGCTGTATTTTTTCACTACAAACAAAGAGTAAAATTAGTTTTTAAAAAATATAACAGAACGGATCTATGCATTTTAACATTCAGGCATGCTAACTATAAGCACATCCTCATGGTTCATACAGTATATAGTGATTTCCAACATGACTATTGACTTATGGTGGGGTCTCCTGAGCAGAACCCAGGTGTAAGTCAAGGGCAGTCTGAATCTATACTAAATATTTATGGTTCTCTGGCTTTGTCCTGCAGTTTCTTTCTAAAACAAAGAAAACTGACAGTTTAAACCAGTCATTACATCGGATAATGGAATGACTCGTATTTCATTGTAATTTACATTAGGCATAGTTGTTTTCTTCAATACCAGACTTTTGCAGTTGTACAACTAAACAAACAGCCTCTCGTAACTGCAAACAGGCAGATTCCCCTCCAACAGGGAATGCAGTCGTGATAATTTCCTTCAGAAATCTGCCTGTGCCTCACAATTTAATATCCATTACCCCTTTCATTCTGGTTAATAAGATTCTGTGCAACACTTATTCAGTACACACAGTAGTAGTTCTCTATATTTACATCCTTACATTGTCCTTCTTGATAAGCTGTGCTGCTTTCTAATCAACTGGTGTAATTTTCTCTAGTAAAAACATTACATTTTAAAAACCAGCAAGGCATATAACTTCTGTTGATTTTTACTTATTTTTTTTTTTCAGATGTGATTACCTTCAACTCTGCCTGGGTCTGGCCCCATTAATTTCTTTATTTTCATGGTGGCTTTTGAATTTTTGTGTTTATTGGTGTGTAACCCTTTCTCTAATGACAAAATGTTAGACATCCCTGCTTACTCAATTCTCAATCCTTCCAAAGTCAAGTTAGTTCTTTCATTCACAGCCGTTATTTCTGTGTGACAATATGTTAACACAGCCTGGGTCGCTGACCAGTTCGTTTGTTTTGGTTTCATTTACATGAAATGATCTCTTGCCTTTTTTAACACTACAGGTAAAGGTAGTCCCATAGCAGTACTGCCATAGGGGGGTGTGTGAAGTGTTAGAGACTTCACCATACTAGGTCCAGATTTAAAATGTGGGATGATCAGTTCCCTAATTCAAGAGCAGTCAGGTACCCATAGACAGCTGGGCAGATTCTGCCTATCACAATGCCACACTTTTTTTTAAGCATCAAATTACATTCACTGGCTTCCGAGCTTGGTGGTCCATGGTTAAATCCCCAGTTGAGGTGGGATTTTGTTAAGATCGCAAACGGCTCCGGGGTCGACCCAGCATCATGAATTCGGTACCAGAGCAACTCTGGGAAGGTTAAAGGCAGCCGACGTGACGCTGACCACATAACCCCTAGTGTGCTAATGGTCAAGAAAATATGTGCCTAACATCATATTCCCAATATGCCTTAATTGGCATGTAACGGGATCCTCCCCCATTTTTTTTTTTGGCTGACACAGATCTTGCTTTACTTCCTTTAACTATTGCTTTCTTTGTCTTCCTGACATCGACCCATCTCAGTTTTAATCCACTCTTAATGTTGCACATATTTTTATTTAAAAGTGGCACCGTTTACTCATGCATGTTATTCAGCACTTCTTTAAGATCTTCCCATCCACCCCTTCTGATCATGGAGCATCACATAAAGATGGTGCCCAATAATCTACACTCATACATACTGGAATAAATCACATGATATAAGACAGTTCAAATATATTAGTCTGCATATGTACACCTCATCTATCATATCTTTCTAATTTTTTTGGGGGGAAACGAAACAAAAACACCCCTGAGGTATGACAGTGCTAAAACAAGTTTTGGAAATGAGACAAAAACACCGTTGAGGTATGACAGTGCTAAAACAAGTTTTCGGTAAAATATCATCATCAAGCCTTGCCAAGCAAATAAGCTAAAACACAAACTACTAAAAACTGTGATAGGTTTAAATTAAAAAAAAAAAACCTACGCCAATAAAGACAAAAAAAGAGGGGGGGGGGGGGGGGGGGGGAGAGGGGGGGGTTTGTGCCACACACAAAAAAAAAAGTTCCTGAATGAGAAACCTCAACAGCCCTTCATTTTTCTTAAGTGTTCAAGACCACTGTAGTTTCATGCTGCATGCAAGATCTTTCTTCAGTACTCTCTGCACTGGTGATCATCTGTCTCTATTTTCTCTGTTTAAATGTTGACTGCCCACTTCTTGGCTGTTCATTCACCTACTTTGTAATCATTCTCTTGACTCGAATATTCTTTCTATTCTTAGCTAATTTTCTCTGCTCCTCCATAATTTTCCACCCCTTCTTAATGACTAGCAATCTCAGTCTAATGGCTCTGAGGAATTCTGTTTACTTGTATTGTTTCCTTCCACTTGTATATTTAAGCAGTGAAGTGATGAATTTTCTATTTCTGTGCCAAATGTTTTACCTTGGCTATCTTGATAAATTTTCTGCTAATCCCATCTATCCATTGTCCTCTCAGGCATCCTCAAAACCTGATGTCAGATCTTCTCCAGTGAATGCTTGTGATGGTAGTTGATTGGGCTGCATATATTTATTTTCTACGTCTTCACATAACTGACACATGGAATGGTTCCCACAAATTTTCTGATTTTGTTGTTTCTCATATGTTGACATCGGAAGCTTTTCTCTTGCGTTCTACCTCACATATTATGATCTCTCTTATATTTCCACTGAAGACCAAATTTTGAGAATATTAGTATTTATTAAGAGAATTTTTATTATGCACACGATTTTCATATTTGTTTGTTTGTTTTTCTTTAAAATAAATCCAGCTTCAAAAATATTATTCTTGTCTTGAGTCCAGATGTGATGCCTACACAACACAATCAATATTCCACTGGTATTTTAATTACTGTGATACTGGTATTAGTAAGAACAGTCTTTCCAAGACTACTGGTTAACAGAATGGTAATGAGAGAAAACTGTATGTCTCTCTCTCTGAAGAAGGCGCTACATGGCCAATTCTAAGAACATCAGGTTAAAAATTCAGGTTTTATATTGAGGTTTTAAACTACATTGGTGCTTTGAAATTTGATTTATTTGTATTTAAATTCCTTTTTTTTAACCACATCTAATGTATACCATTTGATGGCAGAGATTCTGAAGTTTCATAAACATCTCAAAATCAAATAATTTTTTTAAGACATTTTTCTCAGAAACAGCTGTCCAACATGTTACAGATTTCATAGGGGCCATGCTACTTCAGGTTTTGGTATTACACTGCTTACTGGTATCAATGTATTCTTGCTGGTCTCAGGTCAGATCTACTCCTTTGCCCTTTTCATACATGGACAAACTACCATCCTTATTCCATAAAGATCACTAATTCTCTCCAGAACATTCTTGTGACCTGTCACACCTGCTGATCAAAGTTTCAGTGAAATGTTCAATATAACTGAAATAATTTTAAATGAGATGGCAACAATCCTGCATGAGTGGCCACTATGCTCCTAAGGGCATTAGTTAAATAAGATGAAGGGGAAAATAGTGTAAAAAAAAAAAAAGGTCCTACATAATGCAAGTTTTGTTGCTACAGACTAACAGTACTGCAAACAACAATGGCTAGATTCACAACCTTATGTTTAGAAACAGATAAGCCTAAATGCAGTAGTACTCACATGCAAACAAACAAAAATGCTTAAAGCTGTAAACAGCAGCAGACTTCTTGCTTAAAGAAACATGCATGCCAAAGGTATTCCCAATAACCTGACACAGTTATATAAAAACAACAATCAATGTGGAAACTGATGTAATATTCAAGCTGCTAAATGGTGGATTTCACAAAATTACAAGCATTAACCCTCTTTCAGTGAGACACCAGAATATTCAATCTGCACCATGTGAATATATATTTTATCCGATGCCTAAGGGTTAAAAGTTAATACATTTCTCCAGCTAGCAAGGAATTTATCTACAATCATAAGTATACTGGGGTAAAGTGACTGGTAAAAAAAATAGGCAGAAGCATGTCAGGTACATACAGAAATTGTACATTACAGATGACAAGATAAAATACCTGACATTTTGGTGTTACCACTTTCATCAAGACAAACCACTCATGAAAAGAGTAGAAATAGATATTGATATCTAACGTACAAGAAATGGGGGAAAACAATGAGCAACAATAAATTGTGCAACAAATAATTAAGTAACTGTAAAAGCTTTAACTTATATTTTTGCTCCTGGGGATATTTATAAATAATATTTTTTTGTTTTAAATTTTCTGTTTTTGTTATTTATTGTCTTTAAATTTTAAAACTCTTTCTTCTGTTTTTGTTACTCTGCTACTTAATTTTCTTGTTTTACTTTAATTTTGAATGGCCTCTAGTTACAGAGGTTAGGTTGAGTACTGAACAAGCAGCTGTGTGCCAAAACTGGTGGGTTTCAGAGGGTGAGGTGGGATAGTTGTTAGAAGCAGTTATAAGCGTAAATCATCCTCCAAAGCTTTAAGGCATGACAACTGGCAAGGTGGAGGTGCCTTAATCTCTTCACTCACAAATGCCTTGTCAGTGAGAATGTTTTGACAAAGGCTACTGGAGTCTCCTATAAATAAACCAATAAAAGGCAGTGAGAAACCGCCATCATATTGTCCTTTGTAGAGACACAAATCAAAACAACTTCTACAGAACTGAAGACAGGGTTGTGGAGAGATGTAATCACCTACACCACCAGGCATGGTACTTTAATAAAATTGATTCTTTTTGTTGTTAACCCATTTGTTAATTAGAAAAACAATTAGAGAATGACACTGCAATCGATGAATCATCAAGGCTTAGACTGCTGGAGTTTGGCATTAAGCGTAAGACAAGCAGGGAGGAACACATGAGAGGATACATCCACTAGCGCGCAACAGGAACAAATAGCATTCATTCATCTCAAGTTCTTTCCAAGTTCTCATCATTTTCACCTCTGTTTCCAGCTCTCTTCTCCATGTGCTTCTTGGTCTACCTCTGCCTCTCTTGCCCTGAGGGTTCCAGAACAAGGACTGCCTTGTAATGCTATCAACAGGTTTCCTCAGTGTGTGTCCTATCCATCGCCATCGTCTTCTTCTCATCTCTTGTTCCACTGGCACTTGTCTAGTTCTTGTCATCAGTTCCACGTTGGTAACCTTGTCATACCATTTTAATCCCTCTATTCTACGCAAGCACCCATTTATGAAAGTCTGTAGCTTTTTGGTAGTTGTCTTTGTTGTTCTCCATGTCTCAGAGCCATACAATAGGACTGACTTCACATTTGAGTTGAAGATTCTTATTTTCGTGTTGGATCCGATTTCTCTTGATCTCCATATATTTCCCAATGCAATGAAAGCTCCTCTTGCTTTTTGTATTTTTATTTTGATATCACTGTCTGTCCCTCTAACTTTGTCTATATTGCTGCCAAGATATGTATACGATTCTACATCTTGTATTGGTGTTTCTTCAAGTTCAACCCTGTTATCATTACCTGCATTTATTCTCATTATTTGTGTCGTTTCCCTGTGTATTTTCAGACCCAATTGCTGTGACCTCTCATCGAGTGTTTTCAATTTGTCCTGCATCTGATTACGGTTATGGGACAGAAGAGCTAAGTCATCAGCAAAATCCAGATCATCCAACTGCTTAGTCAGAGTCCACTGGATTCCATTTCTGTTGTGTGTTGTCGATGTTCTCGTAACCCAGTCTATTGCTAGTAAGAAAAGAAATAGAGACAAGAGGCATCCCTGTCGCACTCCTGTTCTTATCCCAAACAGTTCTGTAAGCTGTTCTTCATGAAGAACTCTGCATGTCATGTCTTCATATGTTTTCTTTATAAAATTAATGATCTTCAGAGGAACTCCATAATGCCTCATCAATTTCCAAAGTGATTCTCTGTCTACACTCTCAAATGCCTTTTCGTAGTCCACAAATCCGATGTATAGTGGTGAATTCCATTCCAGACTTTGTTCAACTATTATTCTCAAAGTGGCTATCTGGTCTGTACAGGATCTGTTTTGTCGAAAACCTGCTTGTTCATCTCTCAGTTTCTTGTCTATGGACTCTTTTAATCTTTCAAGAATAATCCTGTTTAATACTTTTCCTGACACTGAAAGTAACATTATTCCTCTATAATTTGTGCACTCTTGTCAATTTCCCTTCTTAGGCAACTTAATCAGATATTCTTCCTTCCATTCTGCTGGTATCTCATCCTTTTCCCAGACTTTACCAAGTAATTTATATAACATCTCTGTAGCCGTGTCGATATCTGCTTTGATGGCCTCTGATGGAATGCCATCAGGTCCAGACGCTTTTCCATCTCTTTATTTCTTCTTTCGTTGGTCTTTCACCGTTAATTTGTAGCTCTTCTTCTGCTGGCTGGATGTCCGGGGGGTTTTGTGGAGCTGTTCTATTGAGAAGGTCCTCAAAATATTCTGTCCACCTCTTCATTTGCTCTTGTATATTGCTGAGCAGTTTTCCATTCTTGTCTTTTATGAAGCAACTTGTTTGCTTGTATTTCCCCGTTAGCTTGTTTGTGCTGTTATACAGTTCTCTCATATTCCCTTTGGCTGCAGCATCTTCTGCCTCTCTTGCCAACTCCTCAATATACTTCCTCTTGTCTCTTTTGATACTTCTTTTTTCTTCTTTGTTTGCTTCTGTGTACACTTCTTGAGCCTTGGCTTTGGAACTTCAGGTTTTGCTTGTGTTTAAATCTGCGTTCTTGTTTTTCCTGTCTTTTATCTTACTGATGGTTTTTGTTGTTATCCATGTTTTTTGTTGTCATTCCCTTTTCCCCAGTATTTCTTCACATGTCTCATTCCATACCGTTTTGATTTGCTGCCAATAGTCTTCTGTATTCTCTGCATCTTCCAGCTGTTGGAGCACATGGAATGTGTTGGATATTGTGACCGCAAATTTGTCTCTTGTTTCTTAGATGTCCTACATTAAATTGTTGTCTATAATTTTGCATTGGTGCATATCTCTTGAGTTTCATTTTTACTTTGGCTATCAGAAGGTGGTGATCTGATGCCACATCTGCTCCTCTATATACCTTTACATCCTGCAATGATGATCTAAACTTCTTGTTTATGCACATATGATCAATCTGATTTTCTGTTCTATGGTCTGGTGATATCCATGTTCCTTGTGTATTCTCTTATGTGGAAACATGCTTCCTCCTATAGCCAGTTGATTTGAAGCACAGAAGTTTGAGAATAGTTCCCCATTTTCATTCATTATTCCTAGCCCCTGTTTTCCCATGACTTCTTCAAAGCCGGTGTTGACCGTACTTATCTTTGCATTCATGTCACCCATCAAAATTGTGATGTCTCTTCTTTTTACTTTTTCCATAATTTCCTGTAGTCTAGTATAAAATGCTTCTTTCACTGACTCTTCTTTGTCATTAGTTGGTGCATAACATTGGATGACATTTACATTTATTTTCTTTTTAGCTGTTTTAAAAGAAGCTGTTATTATTCTGGATCCAACAGCTTCCCATTCAATGAGTGCTTTCTGTGCTTCTTTATTTAACATAAGAGCTACCCCTTCACTGTGGTGTGAACTTTCGTCTTCATGTCCTGAGGACGTAACCAATTCACCTGTGATAAGTTTCTTCATGTCTACCCTCTTCCACTTTGTTTCACACAGTCCCAGAACCTCGATTTTATATTCCCTCATCTCTGCTGCTACCTGTGCCACTTTCCCTTGTTTGTTTAATGTCCGAACATTCCAGGTGTCAAATCTGGAAGTTCTCCTAGAAGAAAGAAGGTTAGTCAGCAACACAGACTCCTTTCGGCTTTCTCTGTGTTGCATCATATGCCTCCCTGCGAGAGGACCTTCCCCTGTCTTGGATGGCTGTGTTTTATTTTCTTTAATTGACTTGTCCATGTTTGTTGAAGTTTTTTGTGGTTTAAATTTTTTACGGGATGGGGTAACCAGCCCCATGCCCAACCCTCCTTAGTCGCTTTCTACGACATGCTTGGCAGGGAACAGTGTTACTATTCTTTGCTCCCCTTTCGGGCCCCGGTAACACACGGGTGAAATAGCATTCATACCCTTCAACATTTGCTGAGGGAGACTGAGCACGTATGGGTTTGCCAGGAATGCAATGATGTTGATTCTGAACAACAATAACCCATTTGTTATGTTCATGTTTAGCTTGTCATGATGAAAGTGTAATATCAAAGTGTTGAATACATGTTCATGGGGCTTATGAACACCATTTTTGTTACTCAAAATAAAGATATTCACAAATATAACAAAGAAAATTTAACACACATCTTTAAATATTGTCTATCAAAACACAGCACATAAAACAAAACAAAAAAACAACTCACCAAGTAAAGGGGATTAAAAAAAAAAAGCTGTTGGTGCCCAATATAATAATCATCATTTCTTTTTTCCCTCAATGTGAAGAATGAAGCCACCACTGTAGCTGGTCTGTTTGCAGGAAGATCACCCCAAAACATGTAGCAGTGGTTTCTATAGCAACCATTTTACATGCCGAGGCGGCCATGCACAAATATCATGTTGGTTGCCTGAGGGAGAAGTCCTATTCATTCTTTAAAAAAAAAAAACCAGACCACAAGATCTTGTTGTATTAAGACAGGCTCCCTAATATAAACGACGGACCCTGTATCTTAGTTGAACGATACACATCTCGCCATGACGAGACAAAATTGTACTAAACAAAATTAATAAAAACTGCTCATTCTTTGTCTCCTCAGAGATGTCTGGGACTATATGGTACAAACATAATTATCATCATCATCATCAACTTCCTGTGCTTCTTATGCAGTATGGAGCCTCCGCTGGAGCTGTTCCCCTTGCAGGAAGCCTACACCAACAAGTCACATGCTCTTGGAGCAGTGGTTCCTGTGGCAACTGGTGTCACATGATGAGGTCAGCATAATAATACTATGCACAAAATCATCGAGTAGTACTGAAACATAAAGCTGAATTGACTCCGGTCATCTGAGTGCTGTTCATACCAAGTAAAATGAATATAAAAATAATAGCTCTGGAAGTTTGACAAAAACTCACTGAAAATGGTTTTTAAAAAAAAATGGAAACGTACTTAATGACAAGGTCTCTCTGCAACAGTGTGAACACTACAATAAATACAATGTGGTAGATTTAAACTACATTTTTATGGAGTAATTAGAACATAAACATATTATGTGGTACAGAGAAAGTGCATATGGCCGACACCAGCTCCTTTCGTGGAAAAGCTTTACGGGGATTCAAATAACCTCAAACTGACTACTGCTTTCTTTGAGAACATTCAAGTGGACGTCTGAGAGTGTACGAAGAAGAAGAAGAACATAAACAGAAGGGCATAAAAATCATAACTTCTTTCATTTCCTCAAAAATTCATATTTTCAAGCATTAAGTTCAAAATTTTCATAAATTTTTAGGTAAAATGTTTTAAAAAAAATTAATTACAAGCATTCACAGGTATATACAATATTTTTGAATGACTGGTCACATGCACCTATTTCTATACTGTTTGAATGCACCACAGAGCAACTTACACGCTGACAGAATGTTCAGTTTCTATGACACTTTCCTTACAACTTATGACACACAATGTGTTAATTTAAAATCATATGATTGTCTCAAATACTTCACATATATGTCATGTAAAAATATATTAGCTAATCATTCACACACACTGCGCATTGTCTGGCTGTAAGTGTTTTAACTGCCTCATTAAGCTCTTCCAAATGTATGCTGACCCTGATCTACGTACTAGGAGCTAATGTGCCAAGCAATTGATGTGCCAACCATACAGGCAAAAGTTGAATGGGACGGCCTTCTAGAATATGACAAAAACATACAGGTAGTGAGTAAATATAAATGGGAAAGAGCCTAGAACAAATCATGTGAGGTTTCATAAATGGGGTGAATTTTCATTATGCTCTGGAGGAAGCTGGTGAAAAGAAGTCAATGTGTCTTAGTAGATTACTGAGCAGGAAACTGTCCATGTTATACGATTTGAAGATGAGCACAACTTTTTGTGTTATACAGAAGATTCAACACTGTCAAATAATTATAACAAAGTTTATGCATGGAGGCATATCTACAGTCATCCTTAATTGACCACCAGATAAGCACAATGCTATAGTTTACAGATGTGGAAGTGAAGCTCTGTCTGAGGTTAATTGCACCCTCACTGACTCTTGAAATCATTCACACACTTTCAGGGATTCCCCCTGTGGTGAGACATCGAGAATCCAGCACTGCACACTAAGCTTGGAGAAGTCACTTGAGCTTCTGACATAACTCTGGCCTTTAACTGGTTGGCTGCATGCAGGAGGACCTCACTTTGGACCCATGCTAGGCAGGGGGAGCTGAGAAGTGGCTCTGTGTAGGACGTGCCAATTCCTTGAGAGAGCTCAGAACTAGAGCACAGTATTTTAGCTCTGCATATTTGGAGAGCTCTCTATCAAGCTGGACAGGTCTACAAAGGTAGAGGTCAGACTAAAGCTGGCACCTTGGTACTCCAGGTTGTGGGTTTTAGCACAGGGCTGACACCCCAGTCTACATAAAAACAAAATCACATTACGGAAACAGCAACATATGAAAAAGCTTTGATGTGGGACGGACATCTTGAGTCTGAGGCTCGTATGACTGACAAAGGTGAAAGCCAAAAGGAAGAGGCAAGATTGGATAACACCAGAAACTGCACGAAGAATGGCCGCCAACCAAAGTGGAAGCAGTTTGTTGCTGCCCTACAAGACACCAGGCATGATGGCCACTGTCTGCTTTGACAGTCAGCAGCGAGGGATTAAAAAACATAGAAGATATTTTGGATGGCGGGGAATACACAGTATTGCCATGCTCTTGTTCCTCCTAGCTCGGGACCAGATGTGATGAACCTTTAAATGCAAGAGAAGCTGGAGCTCATGATTTCAGTTTAACATGATTCGGAATAAAAGCCACAGGAAAAGCCTAGATCTACAGAGTAGATAATATCAAGCAGCCTTCAACTTGGTGTTGGCTGCAGCCCTTGTTAAACAGAAGGTTTTACACAAGTTGTCATAGACAGAAAAAGAGAGATGCGGCTGTGATATCTAGATCAAAAGATCCACAAACTCTAGTTTCTATGACCATGTAACTTCATGCTACTCCAGTCTTATCAGCTACAAAGATAAAAGTAGTCCCACAGCAGATACTGGCATCATCATCAGTTGCCTGTTCACTCCTTACGGAACATGGAGCCAGTACTGAAGCCAGTCCCTTAACAGAAAACCTGTATCAAGCATTTGTGTGCTCTAGCAGCAGTGGTTTCTGAGGCAATTTGTTTTATATGATGAGGTTGCCAACCTCATGTACAACCTCATATTAGTCACCGTGAATGATAGGCCAGAGAGAGAGAGGTAGAGCTATTCTTTATTTGTCTCATCAGAGCTGTTCAAAAACTACACAGGTCACAGGTCAGATCCTGCCATAGATTTCATTTATAATAATCGCAGCTTTATGAGGCACAGTCACCAGTTAGTTCCCTTTCTCGCTGCCTTTGCATTCCCTAACTCAAAAGCAGTTAGGTACCATTTTTACAGCTGGGTAAGCTACAGCACGATATGACCTTCTTTTGAGCCCAGTTCCTTTGCCTTAAGAACAAGTGCTCTCATCACTCTTCCACTCATCTGTCAGGAAGATTTTGTAGAAATAAATTCTGCTTCTGCAGACTGATTTCATATTAGTGGTTTGTATCTTGCATTAAACAGTTAATATAACTGTGGACTAAAGTTAGGTAGTACAAACAATAATATGTGTGAGAATAGGTCGGGACAGATGGTCTTACTCTGAATTCTGTTAATCTTATTACTTCTTAAAAACTTTTATTTAATATGATATGAGGCGTTGTTTGGATGCTTCAAATCTTTCAGCCCTTGGTTCACTAGGTTTCAAATGACCTAGGAAGCAAAATTTTGCACGCCACCCTCTATCTCAGTACATTTTAAACTACCAAAATTTGAAGGAGCCTCAAGTATGGCTCGCCATACAGAAATTAAAGCCAAAGAAGTCATAGAAAGTTTACAAGATTACAGCTGTGAAAGGATCACAAAAGTTGGTGCCATTGCACACAAAATTGTGATCACAGAACTTTTCCAAATGAGTGCATTTTAAAATAAAAGATTGTAGCCTAAAACATGTTTTCTTTTACTTGTTGTCCATGCTGCTGCAATTTTTAAAGGAAATTTTGTGTTCCTTTACATGTGTGCAAAGTTGTTATAAATACTAAGAAGTGAATGTGTAAAATCTATCATACAATGGGACAAGGAGAAAATGTATACTGACTAAATAAATATATAATAACGAGGGGTGTGTATAGGTAATTAAAAGGGGTAAAGGATACCATTACACACCTATTGAAGCATATTTGGAATGTGGTATTAGGCCCATATTTTCTTGACCATCGGCACACTAGGAGTAATGTAGTCAGCATCACGCCGGCCGCCTTTATCCTTCCCAGAGTCGCTCTGGTACCTAATTCATGAGGCTCGGTTGACCCCGGAGTCATTTGCGGTCTAACAAATCCCATTTCCACCCGTGTGTTACCGGGGCCCGAAAGGGGAGCAAAGAATAGTAACACTGCACCCTACCACGCATGTCGTAAAAAGCGACTAAGGAGGGTATGGGCATGGGGCTGTTTACCCCATCCCGTAAAAACTTCGCACAGTGGGCTGATCACCTGCTTGCCAACCAATCTGATTACGGAAACAATGATAGATTGTTTGGTCTGTTTTTGTTCCACAAAGACGCCACTAGGCGTGGTGGAAACAGCGATAGATTGATCAATTTGTTGTTGCCCTAAGACGCCACTAGGCGTACTGGCCACATACTGCTTTGCCGGTTGATGGCTAAGGATGGAAGAAGAAGAAGAAGAAATCCCATTTCAACTGGGGATCAAACCACAGACCACTAAGCTAGGAAGCCAGTTTACTAACCACTGTGCTAGCGCGGCTCAACTGTGTAATTAAGTTTGATATAAACTTTTATTGCAATACATTATCTGTGAGTTTACTTAACACAAACTGCTTGTCACTACTGGCAGTGGAGTATCATAGCTTGCATTAGATGTTTGAGCTGGTAGTGAGTAAACTAGTTACATCCACGTTGGAAATTCTTGTGACCACATTAAAAAAAAAAAAAAAAACCAAGAGCAACAACTTCAAAGACATGTAATGTCTCAGATCTTGTACAGCTGTACTGTTAAACTGTGCTAGTCAGGGTAATTATATTTAGGGTGAAGAATGGCAAAGATTTAAAAGGAAAACATCGTTATGTGTGAACCATTTCAAAGTTATATGTTTCATAAAATATGCTCAATTTATCAACAAATAATTTGTCTGAAAATACATAAATTTATGATAACTGGTAAATGTGAAAACAAACTGAGAGGTGTAATACTCAAATCCAAGGTCAATAATCCCTCTTGTGACAGCTCACTCATTTTAAGCTGAAAACCAAAACTTAGCATGTTATATATACTAAGCCTTTCCAGATATGCTGCAAATAACTCCTCCAGTCACCTCTGACCTGATCTATGCGTACATATACAACCCCTATCTACATTGTGCCATACTCACTGCATGCTAAAATATTTCCCTAATCATCTTGACTGCAATCTGTTGCAAGCAAGACATTTTCTAATTCTTTTTAATCTGATCACCTTCTTTGAAGGGTACTGTTTGTGCTTGTAATATGTTTTTTTTTTTCAGCCTTTTCCTGCAAGTCCACACACTATATGCTTTTAGGTTTATTATGGCACTATGTAGTGTCCATGCTTCAATATTATATACAGTATTATACACCAGAAAGATGCTGTTGTTGTTGTTTAACTAAGGCTCCTAAGCTTCTCGTTCTTTAGCAGCCAATATCAAGTTGAAGACTCCTTAGTATTATCTACACTGAACATCTAGGCTTTTCCTGTGGCTTTGCTGCCATTCCGAAACATATTGAGTTGAAGTCATGAGCAACAGTTTCTCCAGCTTGGCTTGCATTTAAAGGACCGTCACATCTGGTTCCAAGCTAGGAGTAAGAAGTGTGTGGCAAACTGTGCATTCCCCACCATCCAAAGGTACTATCCAACTATGCAGAGCTAAATACTGTACTCTGGTTCTCTACCAAGGAATTGTCACGTCCTGCACAGCTTCCCCTGCCTATCACCGAGTCCATAGTGAGATCCTTCTGCATGCAGTGAACCAAATCAAAGGATTATGTCTGGGGCTTAAGTGACTTCTCCAAGCTTAGTGTGCAACGCTGAGTTTTCAACAAGTTTCACACCACAGGGGGAGTCCCTGAAAGTGTGTGGATGACTTCAAGATTCAATGAGGATATAATTAGCATCACTTAGGTTCACTTCCACGTACATATATTGTAGCATTGTGCATAGCTGGTGGTCATATAAGGATGACTCCAGATATGCCTCCATGCATGGAAAGATGCTGTATGTTTAAAGCTTCTCTTTTTCATCTTCTTTGATCCTTAGCCGCCAACTATCTGAGCAGTCAGTGGCCATCACGCCAGGCTGCATCTTGTAGGGCAGCGACAAACTGCTTCCACTTGCTCGGTTGGCAGCCATCTTCTGTGCTATGCTTTCCTTCTGTTTAAAGCTTGGTTTACAGCTGAATGATAATTCTAGATGTCAAATCAAGATGTAAATCATCTCAGTATTTAGGATAACTAAACAATGTAATGTATGTCTTCAACTACTTTACTAACCCAGTGCAATACTCTTGAGATCACGGTATTTCCATTTTCTAATGTACATCCCCCTCCCGCAGTTGTTTTTCTTTAAAAAAAAAAAAAAGTTTCTATAGCTTTCATTGTTATTTTTATTACCATAATGTTATGTTTCAAATGTTACATATTTATGCCTATATAGGCATCCCTGATGAAGCTGTAAGGACTATTCAATCATTTCATTTCCTTTCCCGCTCCTTGCAGAGCATGAAGTAAAACGCTCTAGTATTGGTGGTTTATTTAACCACTAGTTTTACACGTGGCTGTCAGCCCTGAATACAAACACTAATTTGTTGACTCGTACAGCAAAATTCTTAGTATTTATTTAAAACTGCTACACAGATCTTTATGCTTCTGACCTCTGTAACTAAACATTTGTCGACATCGTTCCAAATGGAATTTATGTCAGTCATCATTACAAAATGAGACAACGCCTTGTGGTGTAAAAGTGAACTTAAGCCAAAATGGAGAGCTCTGTTCCTTTCAGACTTTCGTGCTTTTCTAAAGAGGAGAGCAGCTACTTCAAGACAAACAGTCATGGACACATTGAGGTAACGTAAACTCCACAGGGTTGGCTAAATACCAAAACAAATGTTCCTTTCATATTTTCATTTTGTTACATATTATAAAAATAAATTTAAACACAAAATTTAACCTCTTGTATGCTACTAACATGGTTTTAATTCAAATAATAATAATAAAAGAGACAGAACCAAAAAAAAAAATAAAAAATTATAAACAATCAATTAAAAAAAAAATTAGAATGAGCCGAGACATGTAATACTGACTTCTATCTCTTTAAAATTTTAATACATATAAAAACTTATTCAAACATAAAATTCATTGTCTATTATGTTGGAAAGGTGTCATAAATTGCTGAAAGATGTCATAAATTACTGTGACAGAGGGCACACTGTGAGAGAGACTGTGGGGAAAATCAAGTAAGAAACAATAAAAACTTGTTAAACGGGTACTGCTTCACACAAAATATAAAGTCTCCTATGTTGTTCCTCTTTTAAAATAAAAAATGCTACTACCACATAAAGTATGACCACAACACAAGGTTTAGTTACAAAAATGTCAAACTTCATGAGGCCTCAGGGTCTTTTATAAACACATTCAGAGTAATAAAAGCACAATATTAAAAATCACAACACAATATTTCATGACAACTATGAAAAAATAAAAAAATTTAAACCTTTCTTTTCTTTTTGGTATGTGCAAAAAATAACACCTGTTATGGGCATATTTAAACAAATATCATGCTCAAAGCAGCTGAGTTTTTGTTTGTTTGTTTGTTTGTTGCATCTGCTGAAGACATCGTGCAGACATCCTGAGGCGATTCCACTAGATAAGCTGGTTAGGCTTTAAGCTTTATTTTGTGTAGTTTAAGCTTGAATCCCAGGACCTCAGTAAGAACTGCTGAGAATGCTGATAACACAACCACTCGCATGATGTTGTAGATGAGAGGATTGGCAGAAAAACCTGATATCTTGAAAGGGCTTTCTAGCTCCTGAAAGAAACATTGAAACATCTTATTACGACTAATATACCTGTTTACACTTTTAGCATAAGGAGAGACATGGTCCATTAATTATATAAACTGTTTCAACATTCCTGGAATAAACCTGATATGAGACATTTGTTGTTGCTGTTTAAATAAGGCTGCTGAGCTTTTTGTTCTTTTGCAGCCAACACCAAGTTGAAGTGTCCTACGTATTATCTACACTGTAGATCTAGGCTTTTTCTGTGGCTTTTCTGCCATTCTAAAACATGTTGAGTTGAAGTCATGAAGTCTCCAACTTGGCTTGCATTTAAAGGATCATCACATCTGGTCCTAAGCTAGGAGGAAGAAGCATGTGGAATACTATGCATTGCCTGCCATCCAAGGGGGCTCTCCAAATATGCAGAGCTAAAATACTGTGCTCTGGTTCTGGGCTCTCCCAAGTAATCATCATGTCCTATACAGAGCCACTTCTCAGCTCCCACTGCCTATCATGGGGTTCATTGTGAAATCCTCCGGCATGCAGGCAACCAGGTCAAAGTTACATCTGGGGCTGAAATGACTCCTCCAAGCTTAGTGTGCAATGCTGGGTTCTCAACAGGTTTCACCACAGGGGGAATCTCTGGAAGTGTGTGGATGATTTCAATAGTCAATGAGGGTGTAATTAGCCTCACAGACAGAGGTTTACATCCAAATCTACATACTGTAGCATTGTGCATAGCAGGTGATCATATAAGGATGACTCCAGATATGCCTCCATGCACTGATATAAGACATAAAACTGCACATTTTATTTTACTGTAAAAATATGATATACACTCATCAGTCACACTGGAGCCGCGCTAGCGTAGTGGTTACCATACCGTTCTGGCGACCGGGTGATCCAGGATCAAACCCGGGCGACGGCATTTGAGGATTTTTTGTCGACCGGGATTTGGACTGGATTAACTCGAGACGTGGTGAGAACATTTGAAGGAGTGTCGTCGACCAGGGATTGGCGGCTCCTGAGCCGACCCAGCTCTAATGGGTACCTCCAAAATCGGTGAGTATTTGCCTGAATGGCGAGGGACACCTGTCTCTGTACAAGAAAAAAGGGATACTCACGTAAAATCAATGTCAGGTTAGACATTAATAACAACCTGAGATTTCGCCTCGAGTATTAGCGGGCGTACGAAAAAAAAAAAGAAAAAAAAAATCAGTCACATTGTGGAGAGATGGAATACATTTGTTACGGAGATTAATTCTTCAAATGTGTGATGATGATGACATGGAGTATTGTGAAAGCATATTGTGGAGACATGAACTAAGTTCCCAGGGATCTCTGAAGGGACAAAGACAGTACAGGACTACAAGACCACTAATATGAGGTTGTACAATGGGCTGGGAACCTCATCCTGTAAAACAAACTGCCACATAAACTACTGCTGCAAGAGCATGACTGCCTGCCTGATGCTGGCTTCTTGCAAGGGGGACGAGCTGCAGTGGCAGATCCATGCTCTGGAAGGAGTGCAAAAGAAAATGATGACGATCTAAGTTCTTAAGATATCTGTGTAAAGATAGGTTATACATTATTAAAGCACCAGAAATCAATAATGCAAAATCCCAATGGAATGCTGTTACAGGGTGCCACAATTGCCAAAGTAGTAAACTTCGAACTAAGTTCTTAAGATACTGTGTGAAGATAGGTAAATATTATGAAAGCACAGAAATCAATAATATAAAATCCCAATGGAACGCTGTTTCAGGGTGCCACCATTGTCATAGTGGTAAACTTCGATGATTTCATGAAACCATATTTACAATAGAAATTAACTCACAGATGTGTGAAGGTAAGAAGCCTTTTGCAAGATATTATTTTAAATCAGATATGAAAACAGGAAGTTGTATACTTATTATATTTTTATGATAGCAACTGAAGAAAGTTTAAAAAAATGTTACATAAGTGCACACATTCACTAACAATTTTCATGGGGATGGGGAAAGGAAATTACATCCTTTAAAAGAAAGTAAGCAAAACTCAAAATTTTTCTTCAAAACTGTAAGCACGTCCACTGAAAAGAAGTAGGAAAATTTAAAATTCTTTTCAACACTTTGTAAATATTTAACTTAACTTCTTTCAGAATCAGTATCTTCTTCTTTTTACATTCTCAGACGTTTAACTGAATAATTTCAAAGAAAGCAGTGGCAAGCTTAAGGCTATTTGCATCTCCATTTTCAAGTTTTTCAAGGAATGGTACTGGTGACGGCCATATGTGCTTTCTTTGTTCCTCATATGTTGAGAATCTTTGAAGCAGATGTTCAGCTGTCATTTATCAGTGCCACAGTTACACTCATCAGTAGTTCCTATCTTTAGCTTGCTGAACAGATGATAACCCAATCTGTTGTGGCCTGTGCAGAGTCTGAAGATTACCACTTGGTCTCTTCTGCTCAGCTGTAATATGCATCATTTTTTTGGTAGCCAGGTTGCTCTGCATCCCATCTGTTCCTATATCTGATTCTGATAAAACTCTTTGCCTCTTCAAAAGTTATTCTTGTATCAGGCTGAGGTAGCTTTCCATTTTCCTTTGCCAATCTGTCAGCCTCTTCATTGCCAGGGATGTTGCAGCAAGATGGGATCTATTGTATAAACACTCTTTTGAATCGCTGACAGGATCTGCACTTATCTTTGTTGTGGTTGATTCTACAAGGTTGCTTTGCTTCAGACTTCCCCTTTCAAAAGCATTTATTCTATGATACATTGGGTGGTCTGGTAGCCTCCTGAATTTCTCAGCTTGTTGCTGAGCCCTGTTATCTCTTCTATACAGCATTGGTTGGAGGTATGTAATCTTTTCAAGTTCTGTAATAGGTGTTGTCTTCATGCCTCACGTTATGATTCTTATTGCTTGGTTTTGGAGTCTATTAATTTTATCCAAGTTAGACTTTGCCGCTATGCCCATGCTGCAATGCCATAATCTAGAATAGATCTCACTCACCCTGTGTATAATGTCTTTAGCACACTTTCATCTGCTCCCCAGGCTATTCCAGCAAGTTTTTTCACGGCTGCCATTCTTTCCCTTTCCATCATCTGGTTTCTTTCAACCAGTTTTTTTTAAATAAGTCAAATGGCAATCAAAAGTGATGCCTAGGTTGTTTAGATTTTCATCCAGATGTAGATTTTTCCACGTTAGCATTAGTTTAGAGCTCTGTGTTTTATTTGAGCAGGAGAACACTGTGTATGTCATTTTCCCTTCATTTATCTTAATCTATATAATGAATTCTAAGAAAGATCCGCAGTCTTCTAAATGTGCTGCAAATACTTAAAGAAGTAAGACACTGACTTTAAGCTCTTCTTCCCCCCCCCCCCCAAAATCACTTTTGTTTTTTATGGACATACTTGCTCATAATAGATAACAACAAATGATAATTGGGAAAACAGTGATGAAAATGCAGATAAATAAAGCCCACCTTAAGAAGGTCCTCAGCCAAGCGCAGCACATTGTTGGCTAGAATGAGTTCCTCCTTCTTGTGAGGTTTTTGCTCCATCTGCAGGTACAGGTTTATCTGCTCTGTGATTAGGACGGATAAGTTCCGGTATTTCTTGTTGATCTTCAGGCCTACTGTCATGAATCGCATAAGAAACACACCCAACGCCGTACACCACACCATAAGTTCCCAGTTGCACAGATAGTCCAGGAAACTCTGTGTGTCCTTCAGCATCTGAGAGAGGTCATTGATATTAATCAATTTTATGGGTCTGCAGCAGCAAATAAAATGTACTATCAAACTAACAGTAATAAACAACAAGAAATATTTGTCTAGGTAGATCTTCAGCAAGTGACAAACAAAACATAATGAAAGAAGAAAGGGAACTGTAAACGTATTTCACTGGAAGACGTGGAGGTAAAAACGTCCATGCAGCTTGTGTTTCTTCTGACAGTGAGCCACTGTTGCCAAGAAGTACTGTGAGTTCAAATCTTTGAAGATGCACTTACATTATACTTCTTATATGTAAGTGCTGATAACACACCTATTTAAACAATTAATCTTACTCCTTATTCCCATATCATCCAGCTTCAGATTTATCATTAATTTCTTTGATTACAAATTTTTGAGGAAAAATATTTTTTTGAAATAAACACTTACTGGTATTCACTTTCACCTGAATGTGAATCCTGATCTGTATTACATTCTTGTATTACATTGCTCATTAAAATTATACAGAAAGCACACTGATATTGGTGTTCTATTCCAGCTACTGTAATTTGGCTGCCATTTTAAATGGATTAGTACAGTTGCCAACATGAGGGAGGGGGGGGGGGGGGGGGGGAAGGGGGAAAGAGGAGCAACAAGGATTAAAAATATAAATCTCTTATTTGTAACTGTAATAACACCACTTCGACTAAACAACTCAAATATCCTAATTTTCTCAGTGACCTGTCCAGTAACTAATTCCCACCAACATGCAATCTTTTCATGGAGAATTTTGGCAAAATTGTGGAAAAGCCATCCACTGCAGCATGGAACTTAATTGTGCACCTATTGAAATAATGCGTATGTATTCCCATTTCTTCCTGGCAGGTGTTTCAGAAATGTTCTTGCCTTTTTATTTGGTGTAAAAATTTCTAGAATTTGTCCCATCATATTAAGCAGAGTTCATCACACATTTCCATCTTATATTTATATATTTAGTCAGAAAAGTATCATTGTTCATCAAAGATTAAGCTTCTGTGCTTTCGTGCCACTCTGTGCATGTCGCTGATTTACTTCTAAGGAAATGCATGGAAGAATATCTGGAGTCATCCTTATATGACCACCTGTTATGCACTATGCTAAAATATACGTATGTAGAAGTGAACCTCTATCTTTGAGGCAAATTACACCCTCATTAACTCTTAAAATCATCCACACTCTTCCAGGGATTCCCCTGTGATGAAACTTGTTGAGAACCCAGCATTGCACATTAAGCTTGGAGGAGTCACTTGAGCCCCAGATGTAACTTTTTGACTTTGACCTGGTTGACTGCATGCAGGAGGATTTCACTATGGACCCAGTGATAGGCAGGGTGAGCTGAGAAGTGGCTCTGTGCAGGACGTGACGATTCCTTGGGAGAACCCAGAACCAGAGCACAGTATTTTAGCTCTGCATATCTGGAGAGCCCCCTTTGATGGCGGGGAATGCATAGTATGCCATGTGCTTCTTCCTCCTAGCTTGGGACCAGATGTGATGATCCTTTAAATGCAAGCCAAGCTGGAGAAACTAGAGCTCATGACTTCAACTCAACACATTTTAGAATGGCAGAAAAGCCACAGGAAAAGCCTAGATCTACAGTGTAGATAATACCAAGGAGTCTTCAACTTGGTATTGGCTGCTAAAGAGTGAGAAGCTCAGCAGCCCTAGTTAAACAACAACAACAACTAAGGACAATGAACATTAATGAAATGACCACAGAAGAATTAGTGCCATCTTCAGGACATGTAATGGCAAGAGCACAACACATTTATTTCCCCGCCACATTTTGGCACGTTATTTGCTCATTATGTACTAATGTTGCATACATACACTTGGTTGCATGCTAGTTCATGTAAATACAAAAGCAAGGGGAAAAAAAATCCAGCTAACAAAAGGTACAGTATTGAGTAAACATGATATGACAGACAGAAAATATAGCCTTGTTACTTTTACTATAAGGAAATAGAGAGGGGGGAAAAAAAGAAAAAAAAAGATGAAGAATTATATAAATGTTACATGTAATACAGAATGCCATGAATGAAGTGAAACACCAACAGAAGTGAAATTACTCATGCATCTCTTTTTTCTTTGTGCTCCTTATAGAGCATGAAACCAACCCCTGCAGCTGAACCCCTTGTAGGAAGCCTGTATCACAACACAGGCTCCTACAACAGTGGTTTCTGTAGCAATTTGTGTTACATGATGAGGTTGCCATAACGCAAAGTGATATTACGCAATGCAGAAAAAAAAAAACTATGACAGTGCAGAAGTGGGACCAACAACCTCCAAACTGGTGACAGAGAAGTCACCTTGAATGTTATATAAATAAACAATAACATTATAGACTGCAGTTAATTAGGAAAACACTCACCTGCAGGGAAATAAGACACACTGTACAGACTGCACACAAGAAACAAGCTGACACAATCACATCCACTGACCGCTGGGGACCTCGGCGCTATAACAAATACATATTATAAATACGTAAATAAAATAATAACTGAACTAAGAAACTTAGCACAGCAAGGGCAAGACAGAGCACCACTTTGTTTGGACACCAGGAGAAAGGGGACGCAAGTTAAATTTAACAAATAGAAAAAGGTAAAATAAGCACACTTCTTGTGCTGCATAATTAAACCTGATAGGAAATACAATATGAGCACACTATATCCCTACAATATTTTCTCTTTCTGTTTACTCTTATTCATCCTACAATGCTCTGGAGCACAGATGGTTGTTGTTGTTGTTGTTGTTGATCCAGCGGCACTTGGGCTCTCGTCCTTCTGCCCAATGTCACGTCGTGATATCTGCATGTTTTCACAAGTTGTTTTATTTCTCCATACAAGGTGTTCCCCTTATCTGGCCTGGGAGGAAGGAGCACTTTCCTAACATCATCAACTGCTGGCACTCCAAGAGGTGGTGGGCAACAGTTTCGTAGAGGTAGTTACATAGGAGAATGTTATGGTTGGATTCTGTTCAAGTGACCGTTGAGTGGTATATGTTGTGATCTGAGCCAAAACATGGTGCTCTGATCCCTCTTTGTAAGATGGCCGATGATGAGCACAGATGGTAAAAAAACTGAACCAAGAATGGCAACTTTAGGTGAAGAACTAATTAATCAGAAAACATGAGACTAAGAAAGCCCATAATGAACAATATAAAGACACAAGACTAAGAATGCACATAAGAGTTAATAGATGCACAATAATGAAATCAATGTGAAAGAGTGACAACATGAAAGAATTACAAAGGCAGCAAAGAACTTTAAGAGCATAAATTACTGATGATCATGTTCAGGAGAATACATGAACCAAGCAGAGATATCTATATAATAAAGAAGAACGACAAACAATACAGCAAATAACAATACTATTTACACATTCTCAAATATAACAATCACAGTCATGCAAATTCAGATGTTAAGGACATATTAAAAAGCGTATTAAAAACTAAAATAAAATACATCCACATAGAAGAAAACATTATGAATGGCACTAAACAAAAATAAAACAGGTGGACAAAACAAAAATGAATTTCAAAGAATAGAGATAAATGAAATAGAGATAAATGAAATAGAGATAAATGAAATAGAGATAAATGAAATAGAGATAAATGAAGCTTAGAACCAGGGCTGTGGAGTCGGCGAAGTGGAGTCGGTAATTTTTTAGTGGAGTCGGAGTTGGCACAAATTTATGAGACTTAATTAAGTTGGGCAGATCCACATTTTATCCATCCAGGGGGTGGGGGGGGGGGGGGGGGGGGGGCGGCTTTCCTAACATCATCGTACCGCTGGCACTTAAGGTGGTAGGGCAAATAGTGTAGGGGGTGGTGGTACATAGGAGAAGTGTGGTTAGTTTGGGGTTTGGGGAAATTTCAAAGAATAGGGTTTTTAAATGGTTTGTTGGTATTTTATTTTGGTTTATTTAAAATGGTCAATTGGGTGGAGATAAATGAATTTTTGAACCAGGTGGGTTTGGAGTTGGCGAAGTGGTTAGTTAGTAATTTCTTGTTAGTGGAGTCGGATTGGGCGTGGTGTTGTGTTAGAAAAAGTAGGGCAGATCCATGTGTGGGGTTGGTTTTTTAATCTATCCAAGGGAAGGAGTGTACATCCAATTGTTTGTTCCATATGTGAAATATTTTAGTAGAAGTAAGAGAAATTTCCATAGTTGCTTCTGATCATAAATAAAGCTTTTATCACAATTGGAAATTTCTTGGCACATTTAGAAAAAGCACCCAAGAAATGAAAATAAACTATATACACTGTCAATTTTCCCATCATTGTTTAAATGAAACTATTTTGCCTCACGGTCTTTGGCAAAGCAGTTATTTGTGTGCAGGTGTGGATGATTTGTTATTTTGTATTGCTGTATGAATGAATGAACAGTTTAAAATGTAGTCTACGAGAGCCATGTATTCATTTATTCACACACATACCATACTTATACATATAACTCCACATAAGTGCATAATTTTATGCCATATCACTACTTAAAAAAAAAACCCCGTAGTTGGACTTCTAAAATTTCCGGAGTCGGGAAAATTTGTTTGCAGACTCCACAACCCTGCTTAGAACACAGAATGGCCGGAAAAACATTATGTCTCTAGCAAGTCTTTCACAGGCTACAGAAGGCCACACACAAGTTTGATAATGTAATGCATTTTTAAGTGCGTTGTGTAATGAACTGTATTTAACTGCATACTGAATTCAGTTCCTACAACAACTAAATGGTAAATAATCCAACCTTCAAGTAGGATCTCAGTGACAGCCAAATCTTGATGTTGCGGACTTTGTTCAGCCTGAAGTGAGGCATGGAGAACTTGCGGGCTCGTCTAGAGGATGTCAGATAGCTGAAGTGTTTAGCATAAAGCAAACGCTGGAAGAGAAAACACGCAAGATGCTAGAATAGGAACAAATTAACAGACACTGAACAATGCTTGAATTAAAAATGAGGAAAAACGGTAAAAGGTGGACAATTATAACTATCACAGAATAAGTGGAAGGATGTGTGGAAAAACTAAATGTGGAGGTTTGGTTTTCGTTTTAAGGACCATCTCCATTGCACACGGATAACTCCATCAGTGTTCCAATCTCCTCCCTTAGATCACACAAGGAGGATCTCAGCACAGTGCACAAACTTCGTAGCACTGGCGAGGATCCCAATGTGTCTATATAGGAATCACACATTCTATAAATAGTTTTTTGGTGGGTAGGTTTCCTAATTTTTAATTCTGCCAGGGCAGCGGTCGTATGGCCTACTCCTTGTGATTTCCAGCTGCTGAAGGATTTTTACTGTGCACAACTTGCACACGGGACGTCCTATTTTTGTTGCCCTGATCCGAGAAAGTTAGGCATCCAATCGCACTCCCCAGGAGATCAGGGGTGAGTGTGACATTATTAGGAACCACTGGTTCTCAAACAAATATCCATAAATTATAATCCCTGTACTGGGAGCGAACTCAATTCTTTTAGAATCAGAGGTGGATGCCATACCTCTTAGCCACTCAGACTCCCAAAATGTGGAGTAAGACATAAATTAAAGTAACAATGTCCTTTCCTAGAAAGCAATTTTAGGATAATTGAAAAAAACAGACCAAAGTCTTTTGCATTTTTCAAGTGCCATGTCATGGTGGCACAGGTGATGTCTCTCTCTACAGCTTCCTGTCTCCAGTTCTGTCTATCCAGTATACTGTTGAATTCTTGTCATGCTATGATGTCAAACTGTCTAGTATCTTTTCTCTTTGTCCTCTGTCTCTTTTCTCTTTGTCCTCTGTCTCTTTTCTCTTTGTCCTCTGTCTTTTTGTTCCCTGTGGCCATTCTTCTCAAAACATGCCCAAAGAGAGTGGACTATTTCTTTCTCATGTGTGTAATAAGCTTCCTTTGATCACTGGCTACTTTCAGGACATCATAATTACTCTTTTTAGCTGTCTATGGTGTTCTTAAAATTCTTCTGTAAAACCGAATGTCTGTGGCCTCTAGTGCTGTTCCTATCTGCTTACTATTTGTCCACAACTCACTTCTATATGACAGGATTGGCTAGGTAGCACTTCACAGCCTTCATGTAAAAAACAGGAATCATCAAGAGCTATTTAGTAAATTAAGCATTTTTTTGGGCTCCACACTTAAAGAATCGTCATATTTTCAGACAGACCTTGAATGACACTGTTAGGCCCCACAAATGTGAAGATTACATTAAAAAAAAAATTAAGGCCGCAGGGAAATCACACCTTGTAATTGTGTTGTCTGAGAAAGATGTCCAACAAATATAAGGAAAGATAAAATTATAACAACAACAAAAAAGAAGGCAGCAGAATATTTTCAATACTGATGTGCAACACACCGTTACCAAAAATGAATGGACTTGGACTATGATCTTATATTCTGATTTGCTAAAAGCCATTTAATCTGAAGAACATTTTCTCTTGTATGCCACATGTGGCAACTTACATGAGGTGCTTTAGCAAAGGTTTTCTGCATGTGCCAAACTGTACTGGTGATCCCACACATTGCAAAACTTTGACCATGAGGAGGGACGCATACATTCTTTTCTTTATACGATTCATATGTCGTTCAGTATTTACTGGTTAGTTTTGTTGGCCAACGCCTGTTGGTGCCTTTTCACAACTTTTGCTTACGTACAGAAGCACTCCATAATATCAAGTGAATGAAAACCATTACACTTGGCCTGAGCTCAAATGGACCTCTTGCCACACAGTGAAGCACTGCAAGTAGCAGTGCTTTTCTTTGACTCATACAGTTGCACAATTTAAAACAAAATATTAAAGTTTCATTTTTTTAGGACAATAATACACATAAGAAGAGGAATTATGCTGTTCTTATATTAGGAAATGGTGGCAGTAGAGGACTGCAACAGAACTGCCCACTGTCAATTCCAGACTGATGGGTATAGAGCTGCCGAGAACCTACACCAACCCTATGAGAATAACTATTGATCAAAGAGTTCAGAGGTGAAAGTGAAAAAATTTATTCAGTAATTCAAATGTTCTCTTACCTGCTTGAAGGTGCGGTCTGCCACTGACAGTAAGAAGAAGAATATTAGACTCAAGAAGAACCTCTGCAGTATTCCATTGACCATCCAAAGGTATTGCCTAATGATAAATAGGTTAAACCCAATAAATTATCCTCTTGTCTGAAAAAAATGTGTTGTTTGAAAATTTTGGATCATTCTGTTTATAATTTCTTGATTTAATGGTTCATCTGTGGTAATTACGCATGTTAGGAATGAACATTTTTGATAAATTCTTATTTAAAAAATTTAGGGTGTAGTTTTTTGTAAAATAAAAGACATATCTGTGATACAAGACTGATATAACAATTTGCAAGAAGATATGGAGTACCAAAAAATGGCCAAAAGAGTGGACGCAGTCATTAGTAATACCGCTTCCAAAGAAAGGAAATATAAAAATGTGCAAGAATTACAGAACCATTAGCATTATTAGTCATCCAAGTAAAGTGATGTTAAGGATACTTTTGAACAGAATAAAACATAAATCAGAAGAAATCTTGTCCAAGGAACAGGCTGGCTTTGGACCAAAAAGAAGTACCTCTGAACAAATCTTCAATATTAGATTACTGATAAAAAAACATCTCCGGCATCAACGCGATTTATACCATAACTTCATCGATTTCACAAAAGCCTTCGATCGAGTCTGGCATGAAGGCTTATGGCAAATAATGAGAAAATTCAATTTTGATACCAACATCATAGATATCATTGAAGCACCACTATACAAGGACGCAAGCAGTGCTGTTTTTGTAGGCAATGACATTGGAGAATTTTTTCAAAACAACTGTACGGGTTCGTCAGGGATGTATCATGTCCCCAGTGCTCTTTAATATATATCTAGAACATATTATGCAGGAGGCTCTCTACGATTATAAAACAACCATATCAATTGGAGGCCGACCTCTTTGCAATCTACGTTTTGCTGATGATATCGATCTTATAGCTGGAACAGAATCAGAACTTCAAGACCTTACCTCTAGACTGGAGAAAGTAACAAGAACATATGGGATGGAAATTAATATAGAAAAAAAGCAAGATATTGGTGAATAGCCATAAGAAACATGTTCCGACCAACATTACGTTAAATGGGCAAACGTTAGAAGAAGTGAACACTTTTAAATATCTGGGGTCCACTATATGTAGTGATGAAAGATCAAGTAAAGAAATCAAGACAAGACTTGAGATGGCCTCAGCTGCCATGACAAGACTGAATGTGATCTGGAAAAGTAACATCAGTTTTCATGTGAAGATCAAATTATACAAATCACTTGTATTATCTATTCTCTTGTATGGGTATGAGGGCTGGACACTCACTGCAGATACGGAGCGAAGGATTCAGGCTTTTGAGTATAAATGTTACAGAAGAATTTTGCGCATTTGCTATAAAGAGCACAAAACAAATGTCTATGTTAGAGAGAAAATAAACACGTATGCAGGCCACCAAGAACAACTTTTGTCAGTAGTGAAACGTCGAAAGCTTGCCTGATTTGGGCATGTAACTCGTCATGACTCCCTTTAGAAAACGATCCTCCAGGGAACAGTCAAAGGTAAACGGAGAAGAGGAAGGCAAAGAAAATCCTGGGCTGATAACATCAAAGAATGGGCAGGGCACGGTTTTTCCACACTTGTACGCATTGCTGAGGATAGAGAGCAGTGGAGGACCCTGTCTGCTGATGCTTCCACAATGGCACCCCTATGACCCATGATGGGTTATGGGTTGAGATGAGATGATGATATCATGTTTGTCAGGATTTTGTTCTTTTTTTTTTTTTTTTTTTAAATATTTTTCTCAAACACAGCCACAGCATTGGCCCTTTCTCTCCCTTGAAACTGACTGACAGGCTCTGCTCTTGTTGCTACCAAATATTATGAGAATAATAGCAGGCTCTAAGAAAATAGGCAGAATACAGTAACTATATTAAAAGAGCAATTTTATAAACTTAGCATAAGTTAAAAATGATCAAAGTAGGCCAAACTGGTGAGAATTATACTTACTTACTTAGTCGTTCCCCTTCTACCGTGAGGTGTAGAGGTTTGGAAGAGAGAGTGCCAGACTGTCCTATCGGCTGTCTTCCTCCTGGCCTGGTTCCATTCTAGTCCTCGGTCCTTCAAAGATTGTCTAATGTTGTCCTCCCAGCGGACTCTGGGTCGTCCTCGGGGTCTGGATCCTTGGCTCTTTGTTTCCCATGCTTGTCGTGGTATCCGATCTTCTCCCATTCTGCAGACATGGCCAAACCATCTTAATTGGGACTGTTCTACTTGGGTCTGCAGGGGGTAGGATTTAAGGCCATGACGTATTGTCTGGTTGCGGACCATGTCTCTTCTTGTTACTTCAACCACCTTCCTCAGATACCTCATTTCTGAGGTTTGGATCTGGCTTTTAAGGGTTGTAGTCATTGCCCATGACTCGCATCCATATGTCAAGACTGGGACATAGGTGGAGCGGTATACAGCCATCTTCGTTTTCTTACCAACCTCTCTCTTGCTGAGGAATCCTCGATTTATGGCCTGAAAAAGTCTCCCAGCTGCTGCTTTTCGAGTGGCCAACTCTTCTTTGATGCCTCCCTTTCGGTCTATAATAGCTCCGAGGTATTTAAAGTGGTCGACCTGCTCCAGGACCTGTTCTCTCAGCTTAATCTGATGTCTTCTTTCTTCTCGTGATATCACCATGGATTTTGTTTTAGAGCTGCTTATGACCATCCCTCTCTTCTCCAGCTCTTCCTTCCATACTTGCAGGTTGGATTGGAGATGTGCCTCTGATTTAGCAATCAGGGCAACATCATCAGCAAATGCCAGCTCTGAAATATAGACCTGTCTCATCTTCCAGTACCCCACTGAATACTTTCTTGTTCTCTCCTTACATGCCTTGATGACATCGTTCATAAGGAGTATGAAGAGGTAATGTGATAGGATATCACCTTGTCTTACACCAGTGGTGGTCCTGAACTCTTCTGACTTATGGTTTGCTGTCCTCACATAATTTCTGCAAGACTTGTAGAAGCTCTGTATAGCATGAATCAGAGGTGCTGGAATATTCTTCCTTGCCAAACAGTCCCAAAGTTTGCTCCAGGGGACCCTGTCAAACGCCTTTTCCAGATCTATGAAACAAAGATGCATCTCACTCTTATACTCAAGGGCCTTTTCATTCAGCTGTCTGAGTGTGAAGATTAGGTCTTGAGTACTTCGGTTTGCTCGGAATCCGCACTGGACCTCATCCAATTGTGGCTCAGCTAGGCGTCGGAGTCTCTGCTCTAGGATTCTAGAGTAGATTTTACCAGGGACACTGAGAAGGGAGAGAATTATACAAGGTATCTATAAAGTCCTTGTGCTACTTTAAATTTTAAACTCTGGATGTACAATGGACAGTTGAACACTGAAAACAGCATATAAAAGCATAATTTATACATTTCTTAAAATGTCAGATTATCCTTTTGTGTGACATTTTTTGTCCCAGATCCTGTAATTAACTGAAAATGGTGACAGTAAAAGTTAATCGTGTGTTAATCATGTGACGCACCAACAGTGATAGATGCAGTCAGCGACCCATAGCTTGACTGCTTGCGTCAGGGTCAGCGAACCAGAGCTTACCAAGACCCTACTCCACCTCCAAGTGGTGGTCCTGGAAACAGGCTGCATCACTGCAGTCTGGCTGAGAGAGTAGGGATCGAAGTGGGAAGGCTAACCCGGTCCCAAAAAATGACGTGCTGAAGTCGGATGTGTCAGCCGAAAGGCGCAATTATCGCAGCTTCGTTGTAAATGGGCACAACGCAACTAACGTCCTTTTCAGGACGAACGAGGAAGAAGAATTATGTGTTAAAAAAGTCAGACTGGATGAGACAAAGAAAGAACAGAACTATTGCACGCTCAGGCGAGTCGTATGAGGTAACTTATATGAGACTGTGCATACAGCTGGCAACCTCAACATGTAAACCAAATTGACACAGAAACTACTGCTGCAAGAGCATGGGAATGCTTGGTGCAGGTTTCCTGCAAGGGGACCAGCTGCAGTGGTGGCTCTATGCTCTGTAAGGAGCGCAAAAGAAAATGAACGATGAATGATACAGTACAGTAATCATACAAACCTCCAAGAGTAAGAGTTCCCGATTACTGTTGGTAGCTCGATCAACTTAGCCATGAGCCCTGACCAAGACAGGAAGTCTTCTAAACATGTCCCATCTTTGCTGACATAAGCTCGAAATACCAGGGGCACCTGTAGCAATGGTAGGACAGAAATAGTTGTGCATTAATGAACATTAAAGATCAAAATGTCAAATGGTTGATGCGTTACTGGTGAGAAAAATATACAATGACGGCAGATATTCATAAGCTTCACTCTGCTACTACACAGCCTCACCTTGACAGGATATAGTCTCACACAGAAAATATACAATTAATTTTACAAATACACAAACTCATGGCATAAATCTCATGCAACTTGTACAAACAGCCTAACCTTGACAGAAAAGTAACCCAATCCTGCCAGAACACAGCCTAATCCTGCCAGTAAATAGCCTCACCCTTCCAGTCCATTGCCTCTCCACCAGCAAGTCCCCAATTGTGATTCAACACTAGCAACACATCCAATGGGTCCCTGTTGAACCCAGGATAAACAAGTGAGGACTCAGAGGAAGTCTCCGGGCATGAAGCATTCAGGCTCTTTGATGTGTGGATATGGCCTGGCACTCATGGACAAAAATCATTAAGCACAATGCCTTGTGTGTATCCTTTAGTGAGGACAAGGCTAAGAGAATGACCCTGAAAGAAAATCTGGAGGTATCCAAGGCATTTTGATGTCTCTTGTGGCACATCTTTGGCAGCATCTGCAATATAATCATTACTAAATAGCGCTTATTCTCCCTTCCACTTAAATCATGAGGTCAAGAGAGGAGACACTAGTTTGTGTACACACTATTTCTGTAAGCCACTACTTAGTTGGGGAGCCGCAGTAGCACAGTGGTTAGTGGACTAGCTTCCTAGCTTAGTGGTCCATGGTTCGATCCCCAGTTGAGGTGGGATTTTTTAGACCGCAGATGGCTCCGGGGTCGACCCAGCCTCATGAATTAGGTACCAGAGCAACTCTGGGAAGGTTAAGGCGGCCGGCGTGATGCTGACCACATCACCCCTAAAGTGCAGATGGTCGAGAAAATATGGGCCTAACACCATATTCCCAATATGCTTCAATGGGCGTGAAACGGGATCCTTTACCCTACCTTACTACTTAGTTGTGTACACACTATTTCTGTAAGCCACTACTTAGTTGTGTACACACTATTTCTGTAAGCCACTACTTAGTTGTGTAAACGCTATTTCTGTAAGCCACTACTTAGTTGTGTACACACTATTTCTGTAAGCCACTACTTAGTTGTGTACACACTATTTCTGTAAGCCACTAATTAGTTGTGTACATGCTACTTCTGTAAGCCACTACTTAGTTGTGTACACACTATTTCTGTAAGCCACTACTTAGTTGTGTACACACTATTTCTGTAAGCCACTACTTAGTTGTGTACACACTATTTCTGTAACCCACTACTTAGTTGTGTACACACTATTTCTCCAAGACACTACTTAGTTGTGTACACACTATTTCTGTAAGCCACTACTTAGTTGTGTACACACTATTTCTGTAAGACACTACTTAGTTGTGTACACATTATTTCTGTAAGACACTACTTAGTTGTGTACACACTATTTCTGTAAGCCACTACTTAGTTGTGTACACACTATTTCTGTAAAACACTACTTAGGCTTCAACCTTAACAGGCCATTAAAAAAACAAGTTAAAAAACAAAACTAATTTCAGAATAAATCTATCAAGTCATGAAGTGCGTTGTCAACTCCTTCACAGATGCTCTGCTGTTTTTTGACGCACAAAAATAAACACACAAAACAAAATACATAGAAGAAACTGAGCGAATGAAGCTAAAAATTATAAATATATATATATTTCTTTAACTTTTTGACTCCAGACCAATGCTCTAAGCATTGCAAAATTCAACGCGCCGTGCCAGCGCAACGCTCAGAGCGTTGTTTTTAGTTTATCACGAATAAACCCCAAAAATTGTCCGTTTAGTGCAGTTCATATTTTAAAACTCGTAGAATGACTTCCACTACTATTTAAACAACTAATTTGACTGTAGTTAAGCAGCACATGTGCGTGTTTTGATGTTATTATCACAATTTGTGTGACGATTTTCGTGTTTGCGTTTTTCATTGTTATTGCTCGAGAAATATGTCACGCTTTATATTTACATTTTCTAAGTCTCCTAAGCAAATAATTGTGTCAAACTACTTTGGAACATTGCTGACATTGATGATGATTGTTTGGTAGTCACAGTTTGTTGTCAAAATATGGAATCGGTGCAGAAAAGCTAGACACATTAGATTTAGTTGATGAGTGGGCATAGTCATATTCTGGCAGATCAAAAAGCAACAAAACTAGACCTACCGTAACATCTAATCACTAGTTCTTGGTAGAAGATGAAGCTAGGGATACTATTAAAACATTAAACAAGAGTAAAAAAGTTTTTATATGACGTTATTCTTCTTTATTTGTTTGAAAATTACGTAATGCACGATTGCATAATTTATTTTTTTCTTACAAGGCAGCACAGTAAAAACTGGTGTGAATAACACTAAATGTACTAATTGTGGCCATAAGCAATGTTTTTTTTTACTTTGTATATTGATTAACTTGATGTTTGAAGACTAAAAAGAAAGTTTTATTGTCTACAACAGTAATTTGTCTTTGGTAAGATCATATTCTACAGTTAACTTTTTAGGGTTTTTCAATTTTACATGCAAAATGTTTTAAGTATACCGAACATACTTGTGTTAATACTACCAAAGACGTTACATATCCCAATTCTCTATCCATTTCCCTACAGTTTGGTATATAATAAGTACATGTTCACAAAAAAAGATTAACATAAAATTTACATTAAAAGACAGTACACTCCATCGTTTAGAATTCTTCAAAACATAATTATGGAGTCAAAGAGTTAATATAAATCTACAGACTAAATGTCTGTTGTACATTACTATTTTCTTTTTATGAGCCGAACAGAATTATGGCACTATTTTATTGCCTTTGCATCATTAAATCCAAATGCGAAGCCATAATACCGTTTTTAGCGTTTAGTTTTCTTGCAAAATATAAGCGGCTACAAATCTCAGAACAATGACTGCTAACGCTAATATTAACCATAACTCTTACCCTGTTTTGGCCGTTTTCAAAAAGAATTATCGAGACACAAAAGTGAACTGGGGATTTTTCAAATTTCATGTTACCCAACTTGAGATCAAGGAGTAGCACAACTCTTAATCCATAACATATGCAGTTGTTCTTGCCGTAAGCTCTAGCAGCTATGTAAACTTTTCTAATGTACTGCACATGCGATAACAAAATGTATAAGCATACAGTTTGGAAATATGATAAGAATTACCCTTCCATTATTGTGTCATTTTTGCACACAAAAGGGAAAACTTATTCATTTATTTTTTTTGTTTTGGGACGAAAAACGTTCGATTTTCAGAGTATTTTGATTATTTGAATATTAGATATATATAAGGTTACAGACATCAATACAGTCATGCACCGCTTAACGTCCATGATACGTTCTGTGAAATAGGACGTTATGCAATTTGGATGTTGTGTCAACACCATACTTTATACTTAGCAAAGTTATATGGGATACTGTAGTGTACCTGTATTGACTTAATAGCCAAGATACTGTACACATACGGTAATGTATTTTCGAAAGTTCACATTAAAATAATGATAGTAAGTACAGTACAGTACATACATAGGCCAGTAATATAGGCGTTTATTATGACTATCAAGACATATGTACTGTATTATAAGTTATATATGTACTGTACCATTATACGCCTGGCATCGCAATCGCTTTGTACTGTATACAAGGGACATGAGATACACGTGTTGCGTGCAGGAAGCTGTTGCTTTCGCTACATCCGGTTATGTCCGCTTCGTCCTGTTCTCCGATCGGGATTTCTGAACTCTATTATAACCTTACGGGACCACGGACGTATATGTGGTTGGACGTTGTGCGAACGGACGTTATGCGGCACATGACTGTATACTAATTTCTATATTACGCTACAGAATCAATGACAAGGGCTTCAGTAAAAATGATAATTCTTGTGTTCACCTTACACCACAAATCGGCGACTTACCATGCTGATGATAAATGAGAACAAGAGGCCAATGAGAAAGTAATCTGAGGATTCTGGGAGACTGTCCACTTTGTCTATGATAGCCCAGCCAATGTCCAATGCTGTCAGATCCACTTTCTTGCACTCGTTGGCCTCCCAGATCACACAGGATACTGTTTTGGACAGAAAATGTTCTCACTTGATAAACTACAAAACCAGCTGCACAAACCACATCCTTCTCAAACAGCAGATGAATGACATTAATAGAATCCTTATGGACAATGACCTAACTTTCAATATCATGCCCAGGGACAGGCAGTTGGTGGAGGCTGTTCTGGGAATTGGGACAAATTTCTTTAAAAAAAAAAAAAAAAAGGCACTTACATTATCTTAGGTCACCTGTGTTTCGGGTGCCTGTAAGGGGACCAAAGAATAATATGCATGCCGTTAAAACGCGTCGTGGGAAGGTTGGGCATGGGGCCAGTTACCCCATCCTGTCAAAATTTTAAACCACAAAAACATACATCAAACAAGGTCACCAATGTGGAACTGATGACAAGAACCAGGCTAGCGTCAGTGGAACAAGAAATGAGAAGAAACTGGCGATGGATAGGCCACACACTGAGGAAACCTGTTGATAGCATTACAAGTTAGTCCCTGTTCTGGAGCCCCCAGGGTAAAAGAGGCAGAGGCAGATCAAAAACACAAGGAGAAGAGAACTGGAGACAAATGAAAATGATGAGGAAGATATGAAAAGAACTTGAGCTTATGGCATGTGACAGGAGGACGTGGCATGTGACAGGAGGACGTGGCATGTGACAGGAGGACGTGGCATGTGACAGGAGGACATGGCATGTGTTTGTTGAAGGCCTATGCTCCTGCACTGCTGAATAAAAATAAAACTAAATAAGAACTGTGATTCGAACACTTGTGTTGCACCCTCATTAAATCGTGAAGATGTTTCTGATTTAGGAAAATAAAATATCTGGTTAAGATTTGTATGTGTTATGAAAACTTCAGTACCTCCACCATCAAATAGTATGTGTTACATGTATCAACAATTATTTTAAACATGTTTACATGTAACTGAGTGCCATTCTGAAATGCCATCCATTATGACAAGATAAAATCATTTTCTCAGAACTTAACACTCTACATCAGGAGCCTGTATAAGGTTGATCCCGGGGATGATTTGGTGAAATCTAGGTAACAGAGAAGTAAAAGTGAAAGAACTTTGAAGCTACAGAAATTTCGGACTAGCCTTGGGTTTCTTAACCTGTGGTCCACAGATCCATTGGGAGTTCATGAATGGATTCTAGGTGGTCTGTGAACATAACCTAAAATTTAAAATGTAAATTATTAAAAATTATGCTTTTATGTAACCTTTTATTCCCCAAGAAAGGGTCTATAGTCTTCATTGGACAATCAAAGGGGTCTGTAGCCTTCACAGGACAGTCAAATGGGTCCATAGCCTTCCCATGACAGGTTACCGGTTGAGATGAGATGATGATATCATGTGTGTCAGGATTTTGTTCTTTTTTTAAAAAAAATATTTTTCTCAAATACAGCCACAGCACTGGCCCTTTCTCTCCCTGCATCTTTCATTGTATTTGAACATTGGCCACAGATATGCTGGAGCATTGTGTGACAGGATTTTGTGAACAAATTTAGCTTTGTTAACCAGAAGGCACTTTCTTAAAGGCAGTATTTGGAGATTTTTATAGAGATCTACACACTGAGTTAGGCATTTGTCAGAGACTAGACGCACTGCATGCTTTCGTAGTGAACAGAGTCTCTTTGTGCTGGACATTGAGCAACCATCCCAGATTGTGGAGCAATAGTCAAGATTTGCTTGTATGTGAGATATATAGAACAATTTTCGTGCATTTTTATCTAGGAAATGTTTGATTTTAGCTAACTGGTAAACTTTCTGCAGCGTTTGCTTGGTTAGTGCCCAATTTAGATGCTGAGAAACCCTTGTCTGATAGGGGGACATCCTTCTGATGATCAGTGCCTCCTGGTGTTGCAATCTGTATCTAGAGTTTCCTATCATCATGTGCATTTTATTTCTTCCGCTTTATGCACGAGTCAATGCGATTAATTAATATCACTACTCATAAGTCCTAGTGTTTATTAAAGCTATTAGAAACTAACATCATGATTACAAAAAATGGACAAGAACTATAAATAGGATTTCTATCACAACATACCTCTGTCTGGTTGCGTTATATTTCCCGAGCTGCTAGGAGACCCACTCTGCTGTGACAAAAATCAAAGACATGTTTTAGAACATGAGACTACCTTTCACAGTTTCAGAAACCCCTTACGACACACATTTACTCAAATCAGACTACTTTATAAATTTGCTACACAACCTTATGTCTGAATGGAACCAGAGGTTTAACCTTACAGCTTGAATGAACTGTGAAATGTTAAGAAATTATAGAATCAACAGCTTCATAAGACTTTTTCTTCTTTCTCTTCTTATCATTGATATTATTTTCTTTAACTGTTAAGGTGACACTAGTCATATTTTTTAAAATAATCTACATGAATATGAACCGTGATATGCTTATAGTGGAACTCGGTGTCTTGAAATCAATGGATAAGAAAATATAAGAATCAACAGCTTCATAAGGCTTTTTTCTTTCTTTCCTCATTGATTTTATTTTCTTTAACTGTTAAGGTGACACTGGTCATATTTTTGTAAATAATCTACATGAATATGAACCGTGATATGCTTATAGTGGAACTCGGTGTCTTGAAATCAATGGATAAAAACCAACAGCAACTGCAAAGAGCAGTATAATGTACATGGTAAAATCATCTTTTCTATAAATCCCTTGCACGCTAAAATATAATCAGCTATATCACACCATACGGTATTTTTCATATAATAAAGCCATACTCATTATAAGATTAGCTAATTCTCTACAAAGCGTGAGTATGGGTATGTGTATGCATATAAATTTTGTTTGAATTATAGGCTAGAAGCCATTAATAAAGTTGTTAAAGATGTTAAAGAAGAATAAAGTAGAAGACAGTAAACCAAACATCTACTTAACTGCTGAAAAGATTATAGTAAAAACAGACTAAAGAGTGAGTTAAAGTTTCAGAACAAAATAAATCTGAAAAAAATTTGTATCGCAGAAACCATTGAAATTAAGTAAATATACAAACAATATATTTCATAATATGAACATGTAACTTCACAATTGTATATGCATCTAATACATATCAAGCCTCCGGCTGGCCGAATTGTGGATTTTAAAGCTGCAACCAAGGTGGAGTGGGTTCATTTTCTACATAAGACAACAGGAGGCGGAGACACTTGGGAGTCATGACTCAGGTGGGCCCGCCCTCCCTTAGAGTGTAAAGGAGAATAAAGAGCCGAAACACTTGTTCAATGGGGGGACCGCTTCAGATGATCAGATTGCTTCCTGTTGTATCGCTCTGTATAGAGTTTCCTATCATTATATCAATATTAAGATATGTCATTTTCACTACTCTAAAATAATACTCTTTGTCATGTGTGCTTAGGTCCCACCCAGTTAATGTTACAATTCTCATATCTATTCATTCTGAATATCTATTCATTCTGAATATCTATTCATTCTGAATATCTATTCATTCTGAATAACTATTCATTCTGAATATCTATTCATCATAATCCTCATAAATTGAGGAGACAAGAAACTAAAGAAAGAACAGGACTACTGTCCGCACCTGGCATGTCATAAAAGACAACTAAGATGAAGTTATGCACGGGTGGGGGGGGCGGCTAAGCAACTTGATCATGGGGTAAAAACAGACTGATATAGAAACCAGAACTGCTAGAGAAAAAAGAAGTGCAATGGTGGAGGCTTCCTACATGAGAGAGTAACTAGGCAGTATCAGCATACTTCTTCAGGAGTATGAAGAGAAATTTACTCATTCATTTAACACAATATGGCCCAACTGTCAATAAATGCATCTGAAATGCCACTAAAACTGAATTTTTTAAAAAAAAGGGGGGGGGGGGGGGGGGGGCACATTAGCGGTAATTCCTTTTCAATTTTCGCAGAACATATTACTTCTTCTTCTTCTTCTTGCGATCGCATCTTTGTTGTTTACACCGTCAGACGAGTTCTCATGATGAATTCGACTGTTGTTTGAAGTTCCTCTTTAGCTAACATATTACTGAATTACTGAAATACCTGTTTCAAATATTGCACAATGTCTCACCAAACTGTTTGAGAATGTAGACTTCTGAAAACAAAATGAATACAGCACTTTTTTCCCGCTCCTACCCCCCTTTCCCCATCTTTCAAATCCTAATACCTATACCCTCTACATGTTCTATGTGTGGTGTGATTCTGAGTGTGATCAAAACTTGTGATTTAGTGCTGTGAATAAAACAGTAGCTTAAGTTTAAGACAAAAATCAAACATGGCATTGTTCAACCCAATTTTGTTGCTGGTTTTTTATTTTTTTTTTTGGCCAGATTTTTCTGACATCTATTCCTGCAGATATGATAATTTCCCCACAAATTATATATAAGCATCCCCTCCCTATATGCTAACTGTCTTACTGTCTGAAGCAAAAATGAAAAAAAAATTCCGCCACCTTTTTGGGCAAAGTAGAAAAAGGCGCACATTGCACCATAAAAGTATAAATTGATCACCTATTAAAAGAGCATGAAGGCCTTTCAATTTTTTACATGGTGCTTTGACTCTGACCAAAAGTTATGATAAGTCTGATTAAAAACATCCAATGAAGTTGACATGGAAAGGACAGAAATTAAATAACCACAGGACAATTAGTGCTGTCATCAGAACATGCAACAGACAGAGCACAAGAGAATTATTTCTCATCATGTTTTTGGCAGACTTTCATAAATGGATGCTGGCGTAGAGTATAAGGATTGAAGTGGTATGACAAGATCACTATTGTGGAACTTACTTAGTCATCCCTCTTCTACCGTGAGGTGCTGAGGTTTGGATGAGGGAGTGCCATACTATCCTATCGGCTGTCTTCCTTCTGGTCTGGTTCCAATCTAGTCCTCTGTCCTTCAGAGATTGTCTAATGTTGTCCTCCCAGTGGACTCTGGGTTGTCCTGGAGGTCTGGATCCCTGGCTCTTAGTTTCCCATACTTGTCGTGGTAGCCAATCTTCTTCCATTCTGCAGACATGGCCAAACTATCGTAGTTGGGACTGTTCTACTTGAGTCTACAGTGGCTGGGTTTTGAGGCATTACAGTATCGTCTGGATGCGGATTATATCTCTTCTTGTTACTTCAACCATCTTTTTTCAGATACCTTATTTCTGAGGTTTGGTGCTGGCTTTTGTGGGTTATAGTCATTACCCCTGACTCGCATCCATATGTCAAGACTGGAATATAGGTGGAGTGGTGTACAGCCATCTTCATCTTCTTGGAGACTTCTTCTTTGCTGAGGAATCCTTGATCTATGGCCTGAAAAGAGCTACTGTAATTTTTGAAGCTAACTCTTCTTTGATGCCTCCCTTCCAGTCTATAACAGCTCTAAAGTATTTAAACTGGTTGATCTGCTCCAGGACCTTTTCTCCCAGCTCAATCTGATGCCTTCTTTCCTCTCGTGATATCACCATGTTTTTGTTTTGGAGCTGCTGATGACCATCCCGCTCTTCTCTAGCTCTTTCTTCCAGACTTGCAGGTTGGATTGAAGATGTGCCTCTGATTTAGCAATCAGGGCAATATCGTCAGCAAATGCCAGCTCTGACATACAGACCTGTTTCATCTTCCAGTACCCCACTGAATACTTTCTTGTCCTCTCCTCATCCATCAGTAGTATAAAAAGATAAGGTGACAGAATATCATCATGTCTTACACCAGTGGTGGCCGTGAACTCTTCTGGCTTATAGTTTGCCATCCTCACATAATTTCTGCAAGTCTTGAAGAAGCTATGTATAGCTTGGATCAGAGTTGCTGGAATGTTCTTCCTCGCCAAGCAGTCCTTAAGTTTGCTCCAGGGAATCTTGTCAAACGCCATCTCTAGATCCAAGAAACAAAGATGCATCTCACCTTTATACTGAAGGGCTTCTTCACTCAGCTGCCTGAGTGTGAAGATAAGGTCCTGAGTACTTTGGTTTGCTCGGAAACCACACTGGACCTCATCCATTTGTGGCTCAGCCAGGCATCTATTGTGGAACTAATGACAAGAACTAGACTAGCACCAGTGGAACGAACGAAAGAAATCTTTATTTCATCAGGGTAAAGAAATAGGCATAATTGCCTTTTTACATTTCTGCCCTGCAATACAATTTTCAGCGTTTTAAAAATTAAAATATCAACAACTTCAGACAGGATCAAATAATATTATCATCACAATCAGAAACTTAGCACACACAAGTACATTTACTCATAGTCATTCACGCACATAGAGAGAGGGAGAGAGAGAGGAGAGAGAGAGAGAGATCAAGCAATAAAGCTACTTAATATAAAATTCAATACAAGAAATTATAAGAAGAAGCTGGAGATGGATAGGATACACACCGAGAAAACCTTTTTATAGCATTACCAGACAATCCCTGCTCTGGAAACTCCAGGGTAAGAGAGGTACAGGAAGACCAAAGAACACATGGAAAAGACAACTGGAGAGACATGGGGGATGAGGAAGACATGGAAAAGACAACTGGAGAGACATGGGGGGATGAGGAAGACATGGAAAAGACAACTGGAGAGACATGGGGGGATGAGGAAGACATGGAAAAGACAACTGGAGAGACATGGGGGGATGAGGAAGACATGGAAAAGACAACTGGAGAGACATGGGGGGATGAGGAAGACATGGAAAAGACAACTGGAGAGACATTGGGGGATGAGGAAGACATGGAAAAGACAACTGGAGAGACATGGGGGGATGAGGAAGACATGGAAAAGACAACTGGAGAGACATGGGGGGATGAGGAAGACATGGAAAAGACAACTGGAGAGACATTGGGGGATGAGGAAGACATGGAAAAGACAACTGGAGAGACATGGGGGGATGAGGAAGACATGGAAAAGACAACTGGAGAGACATTGGGGGATGAGGAAGACATGGAAAAGACAACTGGAGAGACATGGGGGGATGAGGAAGACATGGAAAAGACAACTGGAGAGACATGGGGGGAAGAGGAAGACATGGAAAGAACTTGAGCTGATGGCACAGTACAGGACAGCTTGGCACAGGTTTGTTGAAGGCCTATACTCCTTGGGAGCTGAAAGGCGAAAGAAGATGATGTTTTGGCAGGTTACTTGCTCCTGAACATATATTTTTACACATCAAAACTTTTTTTGTTATAAATTATATGAAAGCATTTTGAAAAGTGAAGGAATGCGATAAGCAAAGAGGTTTATGTTGTGCGTAGTTTAAATTTAAAAAAAAAAAAAAAAAAAGCAAACTAAGATTGGTCGATTGATCACTTCTTTATAAAGTCACAAAATTAACATGAACCCATCAGTAATTATCTTTATGATCTGACATGATACAATGCAACATCATTTACCCATGACCAACATTTATAAACTAACAGCTAGGAGTATAATACAATCTATATTCTATCATAAATATGGTTTGCATTTTCTTCTGTTTTGTCCCAGTTGCATCTCTCATATTACATTCCATTAATTCTTTATTCCCACTGCACCATCAACTTTACACTCTCTCCTCACTCTATATCTTGGCTCAGTTTCACACAGCACAGTTAATAAAGTCATGACCAATTTAAAAATAACATTTTATCACTCTTTATATCATAATTATACTTCATATATCACACTTAATTCACATTTTATTTCGGTTGCCGGACACATCATTCTTTTTCTTAACTTTTTATTTTGACCACTCATCAGATATCAAACTTTATTCGCTCTATATCTTAACTATGTATGATATATCACACTTAATTCACTCTTTATCTTACCATGTTTCAGAAGCCACACTTAATTCTCTCTTTATCTTAACCATATATCAGATATCACACTTCATTCACTCTTTACCTTAACTATGTATCATATATCACACTTAATTCACTCTTTACCTTAACTATGTATCATATATCACACTTCATTCACTCTTTACCTTAACTATGTATCATATATCACACTTAATTCACTCTTTACCTTAACTATGTATCAGAAATCACACTTAATTCACTCTTTATCTTAACCATATATCAGATATCACACTTAATTCACTCTTTACCTTAACTATGTATCAGATATCACACTTAATTCTCTCTTTATCTTAACCATATATCATATATCACACTTAATTCACTCTTTACCTTAACTATGTATCAGAAATCACACTTAATTCACTCTTTACCCTAACCATGTATCAGATATCACACTTCATTCACTCTTTACCTTAACTATGTATCATATATCACACTTAATTCACTCTTTACCTTAACTATGTATCAGAAATCACACTTAATTCACTCTTTACCCTAACCATGTATCAGATATCACACTTAATTCACTCTTTACCTTAACTATGTATCAGAAATCACACTTCATTCACTCTTTACCCTAACCATGTATCAGATATCACACTTAATTCACTCTTTATCTTGGAAAGATGTCACTTGTGACATTATGCTCTCTTGGCTAGGTCTCACACAATATAACACTTTCTCATTTAGATACTGGTTTAGTAAATGGCCTACAACAGGGATCGGCAACCAGGTGATCACTTTATATCAGTAGATCACTGGTGTTGATTTATCAGATCTTTAGATAATGAAGAAGGAAGAAAAGAAAAGAAAGAATGGTTTAGCTCGGGACATTTCTGATCAGCCCCTCCCCCAATGACATTTAAAAGCTTTATATTTCCAGCATGAAAGATATAAAGATGCCATCAATTTTGGCAAGAAATGTAAAGCTGAGAGATATTTTAACACTGCTATGTATACAAATGAGAGATATTTTAACACTGCTATGTATACAAATGAGAGATATTTTAACACTGCTATGTATACAAATGAGAGATATTTTAACACTGCTATGTATACAAATGAAAGATATTTTAACACTGCTATGTATACAAATGAGACTGATTTTCCATTTAACTCTGCAGAATGCCATAGCTCTTTGACTGCCTACTGCTGACCTTCATTATTACTTAAGATTGTAGCGCTGAATAACAAAATCTAACTCACTGACCCCTGGAGCAAAACAGTTGGAAATACCTACTCAAAACAAGCAGACAACATGATAGCCTGGCATCATTTTTAATGGAGATGAAAAATAAGATATCTGATAAAAGCAGCTAATCAAACACCTAATGAGAACAAAGTAGATCATCATTAGAATAGCATCGATGAATGAATATACTGAGAAACAAATTATAAGTCTGGTCTGTACACACACCTTGTGAGGATAAACCTTGACCAACTAGCAGCCAGAACACATAACCTAAGAAAGAAAGCAGTCAGAAGCATAGGGCAGCTCAGAAGAAGATGGACTGAGAAAATGATATATCAAGAAGAAATACAACATGACAGCACCTGCAACATGTGCCCCGAATGAGAAAATGAAAACTGATCCACCTATGATGCTTCCAGTAGGTAAAGGAAGAAAGACTGCAAAACTGTACTCAATTCATTTTCCTTTGTGTTCCTGGCAGAGCACGGAGCCACCACTGCAGCTGGTCCCCTTGCAGGAAACCTGCACCAAGTAGTCACATGCTCCTGCAGTAGTGGTTTCTGTGACAATTTGTTTGACATGATGAGGTTACCAGTCCCACGCACAACCTCATATTAGTTCCCTTGTACATGCCTGAGGGTGCAGTACTCTTACTCTGTCATATCTTCAGAGACAGATCTCCCCCCCCCCCCCCCAACCCCCAGAACTACACAGGGCATTGCAAAGCTTACTACAAGAGAAAATAAAATCAGCTTTAAGGGGTTTCTAGAATTGTAACTAGCAACATTACAAATAACATCTATACCACACTGCCGCAAAAAGTTAGATGAAAATGTACGTGGTACTACCCCAAAATAAATATTAATGAATCTTGATTACTGGCAAACTACTGCTGACTGCTTATAAACATTTTAAAAGCATGAGCCAAAAGTATATAGAAGATATATTTTCACAAAATGAAAGACAAGAATATTCATTATGACAGATTTGATATGCATGTGAGTTCTATTATGAATTATAAGATAACGTATGGATACCTGCAGGGTTGGAGGAACGCAGCTGGGCTTAACACCCTTGAAAATGTGGGAAAAAGGTGTAAAAAATGTCAACATCAGATGGCTCATAAATATCTGAGACAAACACACTTGTATCAAACAATCACACGTTATTACATGCAAACAACTATTACACATAGCATAGAATTTTGCCTGTATGGAAAACAAAAATAATATTTCACTACAGCAGATTTTTTTTTTTTTTTTAAAAGCACAAACAAAAACATATTGACAACAATTTGAAATATTACAAACACCACAAACATGCAGCATTTTATTCACAACAGACATGTCAGAAATAATTAAAACTCTCTTAATTTACAAAGATCTGTTGCTGCCCAACAGGAGCAAATTGCAGATGATCAACAAACTTTAGGATAATTGCTGGCCACAAAAATGTGGTATTTATAGAGGAATGTTAAGCATCTCTCTCTCTCCCCTCCCTCCCTCCCTCCCTCCCCCCCCCTCCCTCTCCCTCTCTCTCTCTCTCTCTCTCTCTCTCTCTCTCTCTCTCTCTCTCTCTCTCTCTCTCTCTCTCTACCACTGTACTTTAGAAATGTGAACTGTTTTTTTTTTTGTTTTTTTGTTTTTTTTTTTACTGCTAAAAGACTTTTCCTGCCACAGAAGTGCGTAAGAAAGTGTTATTATTATTATTTCATTTTCCACCAAGAATGTATGGACATAAGCGAGAATGTGTTTATGTAATTTTTGTATTGATGATTGATGACACATTCAAAAATACAGATTAATTGTAGACGGATTGACCGCATGAGTGAGTGTCGGTATACAGAATTTATTTATTGTTATTTATTGTTCTATTTACCAACGGGCTGATCACCCGTTTGCCAGTCACTTCGATTACGGAAACAACAGCAGATGGATTGATTTGCCGTTGCCCTAAAGACGCCAATAGGCGTGATGGGAAACAATGGCAAAGAAAACCTATCTGCTGTTGCCCTAAGACGCCATTAGGCGTAATGGCCACTGACTGCTTTGACGGTCGTTGGCTAAGGACGGAAGAAGAAGAAGAAGATTGTTCTACTTATTTTATTTTATTATTATTTTTTCCCCCAATTACTAGCTTGTTTGTTTCAAAAAAAAAAAAACACTCATTTTTTTTAATTATGATTGCATACTGTAAATGAATGCTGTTATGGTAACTTTATAATGTTGCATGCCTTTAAATTAATGCTTAAAGCATCATGTGGGAATGAAAGGATATAGTATGCAAGATTAATGAGAGTGGAAGGGCAGAATGTTAGACGGGCCTGTGCGCCCAATTCTTTACCCTTCGAAAATAAAGTTCGTTCGTTCGTTCTCTCTCTCTCTCTCTCTCTCTCTCTCTCTCTCTCTCTCTCTATATATATATATATATATATATATATATATATATATATATATATATGTATGTTCAAGGGTATACTTGAAAGTTCAAAAGAGAATGAAACTGAGAAAAACCAAATATTATAAGCAAATAAACAATTTAAAAACTTATTACAAGAATTGCCTTTTTATTGCGTTTTTTTGTTTTTGTTTTGCAATAAACATTTAGACCAAATAATACACCAATTAACTATGACCTATCTTGACAAGCTGGCTAATCAGGAGTAAACAACCTCAAAAGGCGTTGTGGGTAATAAGGCAAACACAATCAATGGACCCCTGCTCTACACAAACTACATCGTGCCATGGGTAAAGTCTATATGAGCATTATATAATTTTTTTTTATAAATTCTGCACACTTCAATATCATATATTACTAAAATGTTGAGATTAAAAAGAAAATCAATATAACTGGTGCAAACACATGACAAAAAAGTATAATAATACCTCCATGCAGTCTGCATCAACACTGACTAGACAATATTCAACATCATGCCATTTATGATTCCAAGAAATAGATTATTTTATGCTCATGGGCGTACAAATGCCAATTTTCAAAGAGATGTGTTGTTGTGAGCTGTAATATCTGTAGTTTATTCTGTCAACTCATCCTTGATATTTCATTCTTTATTTAGCACTTTTATTTTCTCAAGCTCATACCTTTCTCTCACTCTCAGCCACTTCTGCCTAACTTTTGAAAATATCATTGGCATAAAAACTGAAAACAAAAAAAAAACAAATGAACGGAAACAAAAATGATCAAGCAGAATTTCTGATACCTTTTATCCATTATAGGTTTAAAATAATAAATGTTTTTCCTCTTCCGGGCAAACATGAAATAAACATTGTCATTTTCTCTGCAAACTTCTTAATTCTTTTACTTAAATTTATTCACATGTTCAGTTAAAGTAATCCTTAAGGTAGTGGGATTCACCTTACATAAAATTAAGGATTTGAAGGTAAACTCTACATTAAATAGAACTACAGTAATTTCTATATTTCAGTAACTGATATGTTCATGCAACTGTCGTATTAGTGAAAAATGTGCGACAAGAACAGGTTTTTCACATGACTCATCCATTCAAAACCCTTTCATGGAGCCAAAATTGCTGAAACATTGTTCAAGTTTTTGTTTCAATGTAATGGACATTCTAGAACATTTTTTTCCTTGCTGTCAACAGCCCTAGCGATAATACTTATGGTATGATACACTTATGGTATGATACACTCATGGTGTGACACACTCATGGTGTGACACACTCATGGTGTGACACACTCATGGTGTGGCACACTCATGGTGTGGCACACTCATGGTGTGACACACTCATGGTGTGACACACTCATGGTGTGACACTCTTATGGTCGGAGTGGCTCAGAGGTATGGCATTCACCTCGTATTCAAGAGGTACCGGGTTCGAATACCAGTTAAGGGATTATAATTTATTGAAATTTTTTTTTCAGAATCAGTGGTCCTAATTATGTCATACTCCCCCCTGGTCTCATGAGTAGTGAGATCGGATGCCTAGCCTTCTTGGATAAGGGCGAAAAAATAGGAGGTCCTGTGTGCAAGTTGGGACCATTAAAAATTCCACGGCAGTTGGAAATCGTTAAGAGTAGGCTTATCAGGCCGCTGCCCTGGCAAAATTTAAAAATTAGGAAACCTACCCACCACAATAACATTTATAGAATGTGTTATTCCTATACATTATTACACACATTGGGATTCTCGCCAGTGCTACAGAGTTTGTGCACTGTGCTGAGATCCTCCTTGTGTGATCTAAGTGAGGAGATCGGAACACTGATGGCGTTATCCGTGTGCAATGAAGATAGTCCTTAAAAACCAAACCAACCAAACACTTATGGTATGACACACTTATTATGGTATGACACACTTGAGGTATGACACACTTATGGTATGATACACTTATGGTATGACACACTTATGGCATGACATGCTTATGTTATGATAAGTTTATGGTATGATACGTTATGGTGTGTCATGCTTATGGCATGACACACTTATTGTATGACACACTTATGGTATGACACACTTATTACTTTATAAAAATCTGTTTAATAAAAGTTGATTAACCTTGCCCTGCTTAATCATACATATTTTTTTTTAACTTCAATGTTATGAATTCTCTTGCAAATTTTTGTGTACTTGCAAAACGGTTATCACTTGTTGTGCATTTAGGGGCCATTATAATTCAATAAAAGTCACTTTATATCACTAGAACTGTATTTTTATCAATTTAACTTAGCACTGACACACACATTTTACAACACTTAAACATAAAGATTTTGTGGTGCTTAGATGGCAGGGAGGATAGTGTGATTCGCTTCCATAGCTAGGCAGTGGTGCCGCATGGAAGGTTCTGGGTTCGATTCCCCAGTAAGCCACTCACGTCTGTTGTCTAGTTTTATACTTCTTTATTTCTCACGAGTGCCTGAAAACATTCCTTTATGTGTGTGTAATATTTATTTACACATTTTACAAGCACTGTATCTAATTAATGCCCACTTTCAATTAAATTTACACACAATGAACAACCAATCCGAACAGTCACAATGCCAGAAAAAAGAGCACCTAAGATTAAGCTTGATCAGCATGACTTAAAAACTGAACTGGACATGAGCTGAAAATTCTAATATGCCTGACTTCATATGCAAAACATATAGTCTTGAAACAAACAGATAACACTTGATTAACACCTATGTAGTTTCTCCAGTATAATGCACTGTCTTGGTATATGCTGTGATTTTGTTTTCTCCAATCTCCCAAACGTGCAACTTCAATATGGGGATGTAAACAGTTTATAAAGCTAAAAAATTCTAGTTGTGTACCTCAAACTGAGTGTCTGATTGGCAAAGTAGTTACAGCCCTTGCCTCTCGCAGCAGTTACCAAGGTTCAAAATCTGGTAGTGTCACGCTTTAGTCTTCTCAGCTGTAAATAGGTAGCAGACTCTGTTCCTGAACTAGGGAAGGCAAAGGCAGCGGGGAAGCGAACCGGCCACCCCTACTCATTAAAGCTGACCCAGTATAGTGAAGTCACTTACTTGTCACTCTCCTTTGGCAGTTATCTGCTATGGGAACTACCTTACCATTACCTTTGAATTAGTCTAAAATCTCTCTCTTTCTCTTCAAGGACTATCTTCATTGCACACGGACAACTCCATCAGTGCTCCGATCTCCTCTGTTATATCACACAAGGAGGATCTCAGCACAGTGCACGACTTCCGTAGCACCAGCGAGAATCCCAATGTGTGTACATATAGGAATCCCATATTCTATAAATATTTTTGTGGTGGGTAGGTTTCTAATTTTTAAATTTTGCCAGGGCAACAGCCTGATGGGCCTACTCTTTACGATTTCCAACTGCAGTGGGATTTTTAACGTGCTAAACTTGTACACGGGACCTCCTATTTTTCGCCCTTATCCGAGAAGGCTAGGTATCCGATCTCCCTACCCAGGAGACTAGGGGGAGAATGACATCATTAGGACCACTGGTTCTGACAAAAATTTCCATAAATTACATTCCCTCAACTGGGAATCGAACCCGGTACCTCTAGAATTCGAGGCGGACGCCATACCTTTTAGCCACCCTGACCCCAAAGTAGTGTAAACTAAACTCAATAACAAAGAACTTACTGTATCTAGATTTACAGATTACGCTGAAAGTGACTGCTTATGCTTAAAGATTCAAAGTTACAGTAAACTTGATTCTTCATTTACAGATTATCATACTGAATATGACTAGTAGGATCTAGATATAAAATAATCATCTGCATTCTCAGATCTCATCATTAAAACCTGTGTACTTCCTGCGCATAATAGACCTTCAACTAACTCATGCCAAGCCATCTTGAGCTGTGCCATGCCACAGGTTCAAGCTCTTTCCATGTTTTCTTAATCTTACTTTTTAAAAGAAAATTAAGTCTCATTTATAGATCTACCTCAGGAGCAACAGTAGCGTAGTGGTGAGCGCACTGGCTTCGTAGCTCGGTGGTCCCTGGTTCAATCCCGAGTTGAGTTGAGATTTTTTTAGACCGCAAACGGCTTCAGGGTTAACCCAGCCTCATGAAGTGGGAACGAGAGCAACTCTGGAAAGGTTAAGGTGGCCGGCATGATGCTGACCACATCACCCCTAGTGTGCCGATGGTCAAGAAAATATGGGCCTAACACCATATTCTCAATATGCCTCAATGGGCGTGTAGCGGAATCCCTTACATATCTACCTCACACTATATGTGATTGTCTAGATTTACACATTAAATATGCAATTGTTATGGAGTTTTATATTTATTTCATGAAAAAATATCTATTTGGATATATATAGTCATATTTTGTGAAATGTACTGTCTGGATTTACCCCATATGAAATAAACCATCGGTACGTATCTGCATTTCCAGACTTAGTGTAAAATGTGATTATGGAGACATATTAAATGCACAAAGACATGTATGTAATTATACCTGCCAAAGGCAAAGTTGAAAATAAAATGTGGATAAACATTTAAATAATATACAACATAAAACAATGCAGAAAACATAACACTGCAGAAAAAAACATGTAACTATGAAAAACTATATTAATAATATTACCAAAACAAAATCAAGCAAACAAACAAACCCAAAAAACCACATCTTCACAATATTAAAAATATACAAATGGTAATACAAATATTCTGGTAATTACTAAGCTCAGTACTTACTGGTTGCAACAAGTTGATGACATGAAGAGTACTGGTTGTGTATTCAGTTTTCTCCTCTTCTTCTCCTTTCTCTTCAGAGTCCACCTCACTGTTACTGGAGTATGCAGATGATGTAGTCTCATCTGACTGCATTCTATCTTCCCATTCCTCAGAGCTCATCGTGGCCTGAAAAAAGATATTAAACTGATTTCATTAGCATCTGAAAAGCCAGAAAAATACAACCATGGTTTTCAACCTAATGACAGTAAAATCCAAACACGTCTCCTTACCCATAACATAATCATTGTAGCAAAAGCAGCTCTGGGCACTGAAAATCTATCACACTAAGTGAATACTAATAGAGAACTTCAGCTGTGACCTATTCCAGTACAGCTTTTAAAAATTAGTTGCCCATACATGCCACATGCTATGGTTTACCCATAATCTGTACAAGGTGTTTGCATTTTCAGATGTGTACACCCTGTACATAATTTCTGTACAGGTTTTCTAACCCATTCCCCTTATTACTGTGTCTCAGAGTTCTTTTATAAGGTCCTATTGAACACAGGATCTCCCAGTCTGTTAGTGATAATTAAGCACAGAAATAGACTAAATGATGACACCATCACATTATTTTTACAGTGTAAAATAAACTCAGACATTTATTGTTTCGGTTTTAAAATAAGTGAAGACCTGCTTTAAAAGGCAAAGTCCCTGTGCCTCATTTATAATGCAGCCCACTGTAATTGAAAATATTTTTACACGAATTAACTCTTTTGATATGTTTTTTTCAATCTTTGTACAGGTTTTGCGGGTCTTTGTACAGGGTTTTGGATTTTTTGTACAGGTTTTTCATCTCTGAGGTGTGGCATGTATGGTTTCCTGTATCATCTATTCAACAAACTAAAGATAGGAACTACTGATGAGTGTGACTGTGGCACTGATAAAATGACTGCCAAACATCTGCTTCAAAGGTGCCCAACATATGAGGAACAGAGAAAACGCATATGGCCATCACCAGTACCATTCCTGGAGAAAATCTACGGAGATATCAACAGCCTCAGGCTGACCACTGCTTTCTTTGAACTTATTCAAGTTGACATTTGAGGGTGAACCAAGAAGAAGTTTCCTGTAAAGCCAACACTATTATTAAATGTGGGAGAAAGAAAGGAGAAACTAATATATTAAAACTTCCAGGATAGGAAACCATTCATCAATATGGTCAGTAACTTCCACAATGAAGTATGACAGCATGCCGAGACTTTTTGTGAATAATAATTGAATAAAATAACCAATGAAATATTACAAATAGTAAAACATTATTTGATTTCTGACTGACAGTATCTTAGTTTTAATCCAGTAACAACTGGGAGTTAGTCTTTCAACCCAATGATATGAAGAGTCTTGAAGCACAGCAATGCTGGGTGAATTTGTGGTCTTTTCTTCTGACCCTGAGAAAGGGCCTATGAAGACTCGTAGACAGCCTGAGCAACTCATGCATGTGCCTTCTGTTGTCATTCCTATCTCAGACGGGTCTGATGGGACGAGAGGTTCCCTGACTATAACACATTAGATATAATAAGACATCCAGTGCTAGCCACCACGTCTCAAGGATAACTGTAAGACTTTGTCTCATGATTACTATGATCTGATGGAATCTCATTAAAAAATTCCTGTAGAGCTATCCACAAAGGTGAACTCCAGAACCCTGTACAACAGATATATGGGTCTGACAAGGATATCTGCTATTTCAAACAGATGGAGTAAGTGATGAGACAGACAGACAAAGAAGGAAAAAAGAAAACCCAAGAAAACAATGAACATTTGGCATACAACTGAAGGAGCTAGATTATGCAGATGACTTTTGTCTACTACCACAGAGACTACAAGACATCCTGGGAAAGTCAAACAGATTAATAGTGAAAACTGTAAAAAAAAAAAAGGGCTACACAATATAAATATTTTTTTTTTTTTAATAAGAACAATAACAGGCACAAACAAATCTGATAAAGATTAATGAACAAATGATAGAGGAAATGCACATCTTTACCTAGTAAGGAAGTTAAATATTTGATAACAAATGATTTTTAATAAGAACAATAACAGGCACAAACAAATCTGATAAAGATTAATGAACAAATGATAGAGGAAATGCACATCTTTACCTAGTAAGGAAGTAACATCAACAAAGAAGGAGGAACACCTGGACAAACAAAGCTAGATTTGCTGTCAAGTCCTTCAAATCAGTATTGAATTCTGCAGCTCTTTCACAAGAAAACAGAATGATGCTGTTCAACACTAACACAAAATATGTCCCATTTTATGACTCATTTTATGGCCTAAAACCAGGAATACCATCTCCAGACTACAAATATTTAACAAACAGGTGCCACTCAAGGTCGTTCCATGGCTTATTTATATTTATTCAGTCTATTTCTAATTCCTTTCTTCAAATTCTTTGCAGGTCTCCTTCAGGTTCTCTTACCCTGTGAACTCCATATCAAGGACTGCCTGGTAATGCTATCAACTGGTTTTTACTATGTGTGTCCTATTTAATACTAATGCGTTTTCCTCATGTCTTATTCCACAAGTATTTGTCTGGTGTGTTACAAGAGCCCAAAGGTGCAGCAACACAAAGTAATACAGTATCCAGTATCCTGCCAGGCGAGTCACAGAATGCTACTAATTAGACTTGAGCATGGGGTTGGCTAGACCCTTGTGTAGTAACTTAAGCCAAAACAACTTTAAAAACAAGTCAACTCTTACTACACTATGTAAAATTCAGTATCAAAAACTGTAATTGTACCACGTAACATTTTATATAATCACAACACTTATGTTAAACTAGAAACTCATCAGGTTATAATTTATCAGCATTAACATCTTATTACCTTATTAGACCCTTCAGGTGTACGAGCTCCACCTGTTTCATTCTCAGAGGAGCTAATGTGTGAGTTTTTTTTTGTCTCTGAAGGACGCAGCCCTAAGGTGGTGGGGACACTTCTGGTTCTGTTTGCTTCAGCCGGCTCAGTTGGAGTACCAGAAGTCCTTCTCCTTCGTCGTAGCTGGCTGCGGGGTTCACCAAGACCCTGGTCACTTCCTGGTGCGTACACAAGAAAGGAGGCTGTGTTAAAATATAATATAAGCAACCAAATTTACTACTTGAGCAAAATATGAGGGAAATCAACGTTGCAGGTTGATAGGAAATATACACTGAGGAAGTCACCTAACTATCAAAAGGCAGCCTTTGTTCTGGATCTTACAGGGCGAATAGAAACAGAGAAAGAGAGAAAAGCAGAGGAGAAAAGAAAGGGTGAGATTCATAAGAAAAATAAAGGCATGGAAAGAACTTAGGCAGGCAGAAGAGGCAGGATGAACTGCAGAGATCTGATTGTGTGGCTCTATAGTATTCTGAAAGGTAAAGAAAAAAAACACCAGATGTCAAATTGCTCATGGCTGCTTTCATGCATCACAGTTTTGCCTGCAATGTCATTCAGTTGAAGACAATACAGCTCTGTGTAATGTGATGTGATTTGGATTCTCCAAGAGCATATCTTCACTTCAGAATAGAGAAGAGGATTGGAGACGGCTCAAAAGACATGAAACACATGACAGATGGCACAGGAAGGAAAGCTTGGCATGAATTTGTTGAAGGTCTCTGCACAGGGAACTGAGGGGTTATAATGATGATGACCTGTGAATCTCTTGCATACCTTAGCTTGTAGATCAGACTTGTAGGGGGAGAAAAAAGAAAAACAAAAAAACAGTAAACTACAAGTTCAAATTATTTTATCCGACCACCCGAAAACGAAAATATTCTCGAAATCAAAAGTTTCTTTGGGTGACTGTGGGCTATTATGGGCGACTTTGGGCTATTTTTAGAATGTGATCTGGGCGACATCTGGAAACCAAAAAAAAAAATACTTTTTCTGAAACACAGCTGTCCTCAATGATTTTGGATAAAAGAATATGGATCTGAACATGCCAGTCTCAATCAGTATGTTTAGTAGAAAACTATCACCAAGAGGTAACGCACAGTGATGACGGATCAAAGACAAGATAAGACAAGTAGAAAAACTATGCCTGAAATGGTCGAATCCTATCAGCAGTAGTAGGCTAGAGTCAAGGGCATACCCAACACAAATGAAGAAGGAGATGGAAGTAAGGATAAACTGGAAAAGATGGAAGCCATGAAAATGTAACTCGGAAGCAGGCATAATTCCGAATCCACTTGAGGAGAAACAGACGCACTCAATACTAAACATGCTGGAAAGCAATACTTGACTTTGATCCACTGACACTGAGCATCAGCTCTTGGTGAACTGGAAAGCTAGCTACATACAAACCAATACTTCAGAGGGACTAATAAAAAGAACAACTCAGAATAGTTTGACGTTGCAGCTTGTGGTTCCCACTAGTCTCTGCAGAAATAAAGGAAGAATAGGAATACAGCACTCTCAGGCATGTTGTACGAGGCAACTAATATGCGGTAGCGCACGGGGGCTGGCAACCTCATCATAACAAACATAACGCCACAGAAACCACCACCACAACAGCATTTAACTGCTTGATGCATGACCAGATGCAGTGGTGGCAGCATGCTCCGTAGGGATCACAAAGGAAAATGATGATGATAGTTTGGCTTGAAGACATACAGAATGTGTTAAGGTAGCTATTGCAGGCGTTTTATTTCAATCTCTGAGCCGCAACAATTTAGGAGCCAGATTCACTACAAAATATACCTTAGAATCCCTAAAATGGCTCCTATCAGTCTTCTGGCCAAAATGGTTGCTTACTTTTTGTTGTTACAAGTTTTCTGCATTTTTGTAGTCACCAGTTAAGTACAGATCAGCCATATAGTGTAGAAGAACTGCTAGGAAGTTGGGGAAAACTAAAAGGTAGGGAAGCAGCCCCCATATAAGTGCATGCTGAAGTCGGTCATGTGACTGTATGGCCTACTACGTTGCTTTTAGCACTACTCCGGCCATCATCTGATAGATTGTATTAAGGGTACTTAAGCAAGACTAATTCACTAAGTACTTGAATAAGACTAGCAAGAGGAACGAGCACTAGTCAAGAATCCATGACGTCATCAATCTATGCAAACATGAATCAATGACGTCATCAAACCTTGTGTGGAAAACACACAAGTTAGGCCGGAGGTCCAGAGTATAGAGAATACTGATTGGTCAATATCACATAGTTACGAAGATTTTTTAGATCAGAGGCTGGTAGCTAGGAGCTTGAAAAACAGGAGATTATTTTAACCGACATGTTTTTCTGGAGCTTTACCCTTTTGGGTTTATAGCGCCCTTAAGTACTGTCTCGAAATAGAATTGGATTTTGCATTGAACTTTATTTTGTAGTAGGAAATTTCAGTATATAAAACCGACACGCATACAACCTAAGCAGTATAAGGTTCCCACCAAGAATCAAAACTGAGCAAAGATTGAGAGAGAAAGTAACCATATTGTTACTTCGAGAATATATGGAGCAAAATTTGAAGAAAGCTCTGCTTAGAGATTAAATGTAGCAGAATATTTGTACAGAAATGCATGACTAATTGGAAATGAGTCCATAATCTTTGTATCGACAATAAAGAGTTCATTTATTGAGACTTTGGACTTATCTAATTGAAGTTAGCATTGACACTTTAGAGCTTTCTGAGAGTTCTACTGTTCCACAACTAATAAGTCTCCAACCTAAAGCAAGGGCCTAAGAACCTGGGCTTACCAATACTTGTCTGAATCAATACCTTAGGCGATTAGCCTGTCAATACCAACGAGCCTTTCACACGAAAATCCACGGCCATCCTTGACAACCAAGAAAAGATAACTCTCTAATATCTACCCTCATAGTGCTCTATTACATGAACTCTATGTGGTAATATCCCCATTTCCAGAGTGCGCGGTCACAGCCGCAAGGCATGCAACATAGTGCAATGCAAACCGCCTTACGATGACTGATGCAAATATGACTCGACGAGGTGGTGTTCAACCCAAGAGGACCCACCAGGTGTGAAGAGTGCCAGACCCCTTTCCTAAACAGGGTCCACCCAAGTGGCATATGGCAACAACCTACTTCACTCCATGAAATACTGTTTGGAGAGGTCAGGAACCTTGAGCTGACTACTGCCTTTATTAGTCATTAAAGTAGAAGTCTGAGGGCGAACGAGGCAGCTCTAAATTTATAAGCACACAGAATTTCTGTTTCCCTTGTGTTACTTTGAATCATTATTATCCTCATTATTTTATTTTTCACTCTTTATGGAGCATGTAGTCACCAGGGCAGCCAGTTCCCTTGCAGGAAGCCTGCACCAAGTATTCACATGCGGTCGTTTGTGTAGCTATTTGATTTACATGATGAGGTAGCCAGGCTCATGCACCACCTCATTTTAGTCGCCTTGAACGACACGTTTGAGAGAGTAGTAGTTGTATTCATTTGTTGCCTCATCAACAACAACCCCCCCAAAATATAACTACTTGGGACTTTCTGTGAATTCCCTTTTGCAAAGAACGATAACAAAGGTAATGAATAACTTAATCTTTTAAAGTAACTGCCTTTGTACATTTTTTTTTTTTTTAATGCACATAAACAGCATCCAACCTGAGGAGTTAGTGACTGGCACATTGTTGCTCGACTTTCTAACAATGGCCAAATCTTTCAGGGGTGACGGCTTTCTTGTGAGGATACCAACAACAGATCTTGACCCGTTCCCATTAGTAACGCTTTCGCTTCCAGCTTTGGTCACTGATGCTCCAGCGACAATATTTGTGCTTGCTTTGGAGGTGGTGATTTTGCCAGTACCTGAATGGTAAATAGCACAGACATTTTATGAGTCATTCTCAAAAGGCAGATGGTGCTGGCAGTGATCTTGTTGTTCCATTATTTTAAAAAAAAAACCAAAAAAACAAAACGTACTGACTGACTGATCCAATACCATAATTCCCGCCGTAAGTACGTCGGTCCTAACACTATGTTTTTTTATTGCAGTTTTCAGCTTACAAATTATTTTAAATTAATTTTCAAATACGTATGTTTCACATCATGCACACCGCCATTTGCGCACTTTTCTATTTTCGAGAGAGCACATTAACTTTCAACCACAGCTAAGGGGTGTGACTGTGATTGCATTAAATTTTTTAGAACAATAAAATAAATTTTGTATTGTCACAAAATCGCCAGCTTTCCCTTATATGATTTACTGTCCCATTGTGAAGCAGAAAAATAGAAAAAGTGTGTGCTTATTTAAAATGTTAATAAATCAACAGTGTGCATGAAAACAGGTAACAGATTTTCTGGATTATGGAAAGAAGCCAACAACACAAATTGATAAACAGTACATGAACTGGAGACAGGAAAAGGTGCGGAGATGCAGATACAAAAATCAGAACCAACAGACAACTTTGGCCTGTCAAGATACTCTTCTGTCCAGAAAATATAAATTTTCATTCATGTTTAGCATAAAACGGATTTGAATATGCCTCCACCAAAACTCATCATTTTCTTAAAAATGTCATGTGATGGCACCTGGCAACCTTAAAATGTAAGTTTTTGATTGTTTCTTCAAGACAAAATTTTTAATTTAAAGTATTGCAGACTTATTATTATGGGTCAAAATAATAAGATGGCTGCAATTCAGAAAAAAGTTGCAGAATGTAAAGGTAAGCTGAAATTTTGGAAGAACAAAGAGTGCTATTATGAGAATACAAGGTCATTACGGTGCCGCAATAAGAGGAAATATTGGTTCAATTTCCAATATGAAAAAAAGCATAATGGCCATTCTGATTGTGGAGATTGGTGCCCAAAGGATATAAACAAGGCTAACAAAAACAGGCTTGCCTAAATTTGTCATTAAAGAAATTCAGCCTGTCTTTGATGAATTGTCTTACTTCTTGTTGTGTCAAAAGGAAACCTTTCCAAATTTTGACGGGTTATTGTTAGTATATCAATATGTCAGCATGATGTGCGGTTTAATAAAGAAACATAACTTGTTTGCTTATTTTGATTGCTATTCTGCATGTGACGTCGGCACGAATGAGGAAATATGACTGAAAATTTCACATTCAAAATATGGTAATGGGATCATAACATATGCTGGCACTGGATAGGACACACAATGAGAAAACCAGTTGATAGCAGTACAAAGCAGTGCCTGGCCTGGAATCCCCAGGGTAAACGAAAGAGACCAAAAAACATATGGAATAAAGACCAGCAGATAGCAGTACAAAGCAGTGCAAATGCCTATGAACAGTTTGATTTCTGGAATCCTCAGGGTCAGAAAACGGATTTAAAACTCAAAAAAAAAAAAGAAAGAGTTTCTTCAAACAAAAAAAAAGTATTGCAGACACATGGAATAATAAGATGGCTGCAAAAGACCAGCAGATAGCAGTACAAAACAGTGCCTGGTCTGAAATCCTCAGTGTAAGAGGAAAAAAAAAACAGAGAGACCGAAGAAACACACGGAAGAGACAAAGGGATAAAGAGAACATGGAAAGACCTTGAGTAGACAGTACAGGACAGGATAGTTTGGAGTGCGTTTGTTGAAGACCTGTGGTTCGCAGGGAGCTGAACCGTAATGATGCTGATGGAGTCATTGAGAAAGCACTTAAAAACATTTCCTTACTGGCATGTGTAATGCTAATTTAATTAAGCATTTTTTTCATAACGCTAGCAAATTTTTATCGTCGTGTACATGAACGGTTAGAAGAACACTATTTTTGCAATATTGTTTACTTACTACTGACCACGTTGCTTTCCATCAGTCACGTGGCATTTTTTGAAAAAATAATAAAAATTTAAATAAATGTTAAAAAACTCACTTGAGAGGGAATAAACACGTTGAAAAATATTTCATGTCATCACTATCATTTGTATTTTTTAAGTTTTCAAGTGGTTTTACTTTTGACCATTTCTGTGGGTTTCAATGGTAACCGAAAAAAAAAATGTGAATTTCCTTTGTCAGAAATAGAGAGCTCCATTTGGCTCAGTAACTTCTGCTTCTTGTCATCAACGGTTAATGTATTTTGTGTGATCAGTGCATCATTGTCAAGTATTCATGTTCTCTCATTTCTAATATTTATGAGCAAACAGTTTTTGGAAAAGTTATATTTAATATGTGCTATTTCATGCAGTTGTAATGTGACTTTGGTGATCTAGAGGTAGTTATACAGTAAGAAATATGCAGAATGGCAAGATATAATTTCTTGCTACTGCCACGTAAGCTGCCTCACATTCCACCTTTTGAAAATGAGTCATAACATATTACGGCCAGCAACAAAACTTAAAAGCATACTGAGAATTAGCTCTTAATGTTCGGAAAATAGTCTGACTCTAATTTGGTATTATTGTAACTGTTATTTCTTGCCAATAACATAACAAATAAGAACAATTTAAATAAAATACAAGACACAATGCATAAGTAAAACAAAAAGTCATATAACAAATTAGGAGATCACAAGAATCAAAAATATAAATAAACAAATAAATAATGTAACACAATAATGGCAACAAATTATATCATATTTAACAAGTGGGTTGCATTCCTGAAATATGTGCATAAATGTTAGCACAAACTGCTACCAGTTATCCCTGAGTAAACACAGAGTTAGACTCCTTTAAGTTTAATGCATAAAATAAGTATTATCTTGTATTATCACCACCATATTCCCAATATGCCTCAATGGGCGTGTAATGGGATCCTTACTATACCTTGTATTATCACTTACAATTGTCAGAGAGTGCTGTCACAAAAATTATGCAAATGAAGACCACATAAATCATGAGTACTTCTTCTTCCTGTTCGTCCTGAAAAGGACGTTGGTTGCGTTGTGTCTGTTTACACCGGAGCTGCGATATCTGCGCCTTTCTGCCGACACATTCGACTTCAGCATGGCATTTTTTGGGACCAGGTTTGCCTTCCCTCTTCGATCCCTACTCTCTCAGCCAGACTGCAGTGATGCAGCCTGTTTCCAGGACCACCACGTGGAGGTGGAGTAAGGTCTTGGTCAGCTCTGGTTCGCTGACCCTGACGCAAGCAGTCAAGCTACGGGTCGCTGACTGCATTCTCTATTGCTGCATCTTTGGGTCCCAATCATGAGTACGAAAATGTTAATAAAGTAACAAAACCAATAAACCTCAAGACATAAACAAACTGAAGAGATACAAAAATGCCATATAATATAATGAAGAAACAAATGAAGAAGTCAAAAGTTAATATACGACCAAATTAAGACATCAAATAACATCCACGTATCAAACCAAAAAAAAAAAAGAAGACAAATGCCATAAAGAAATAAACTGAAAAGTAACAAGACTAAACATATAAACAAGCAATTAAAAGAGCCGAAAGACACATAAATAGTTATACTAATTAAATAGCCAGTCACAAAACAAACAAATACAAACTAAAAACCAAATGATATAAACACACATGAAGAAGCTAAAGAAGTCACACAGGCTCAACATTTTTAACAAACTCGGCAGCAACAAAATTAGGAACAAGCCATTAAATCTTATAAAATAATATCAGGAACAATGTAAAACTCTATTCAAAAAAGGAAAAACATGAAATCACATCAAAATAATGGGGTAAAAAAGAAAAAGGAGGAAAAAAATAAGAAAATGATGTCACGTGCCATCGAGATATAAATAAATTAGTTACAAGATAAAACATAATAACAAACTAAAATACTGAATGACATTATCATAAGAACAAACTAAGAAGTCGTAAAGACACAATACACATAAACAAATACGAAGTCACAATAAACATATTTATGGACAACACCCATCACATACAGATATGGTCAGACTTACTGTCACTTCCACCAGCATGGTCTTGGAACCTCAACCTCTTCCATTTCTCTTCATATCTATGGCTAACATCTTCATTAACTGGGCCATCTGAATCTGCATCAGAATCAGATGGATTATAGTTGGATACATCATCAGAAGGCCTTTCTCCATCTGAGGCATTTATGTGTTCCAAACTCTCATCAAGTGGATCGTTTTTATCATCCACATCATCGTCGCAAAATTTAATTTTTTCGTGACTTGCGCGCCTGTGAGAATTAACCTCCTGCCGTTGTTTTTGAATACTTTTGTGGTGATGATGAAGATGGTGGTGATGGTCAGAGTTTTCATGTATTTTTATTAATGAAGAGTTGGTGGAGAGTGGAATATGATCAGTTTTATACATTTTACAGCATGATGACGAGTTTGAGGCTGATGACGCAGAGGAAGCTGTTGAAAGCCGGCCAGCTGATGAAGAAGAGTTCTCTAGATCTGAGTGAACCAATAGGGATGAGCAGCTCATTTCGCGGAGTGTGTCTTCATTGAGGATCTCCTGCACAAAAAGCTCTGAGAAGCACTGCAACTGTGAAGATGACTCTGACACAGGGGGTACCAGATTCTGTGTCATGGATGACTGTGAATCACTTTTCTTGGCAGAAGTATGATTTTCATCCTGATTGACTGAAGGAGTAAATGAGATTTGTGAATGCGTTTGTAATTCATTGACAATATCTGAACATCCTGACTGATGGTCAGTTCCAATAACATTTTCATTAGACTGACTTTTTGAAAGCACTGAGTATTTGACTTTCACTGTTGGTGAATCATTTGAATTACTTAGAGAAGATGATGAATCTTTGGTGACACTGGACTCCAAGTTTAACATCAAGGGTGCATCACCACAAACTGACTGTTTTTTAAATGTTGTCTGATCACACGCTGACTGATATGCAGTGCCAGAATTCAAACACACACCATCAACATCTTCAAGACCACTAGTGGAAATAGTCGGCCATTTCTTATCAGGTGCACAGTCATATGCACTGCAAGTTTCAGTGTCCCTGTGAGGGCTTGCACAGCCACAATCCATGCCTAGCACTTCATTGTTAATGCCTGAATCACTTGAGTCTTGTGATTTGAGGGGCCTTGGTTTAAAGTTGACAGTGCTGCACTCAGCATGATGTGCTTCACCGTGTGCTGCTGTTGCTCCAACGGAACTGTGATGCTCAGAGTCATTTTTCCAATCCTGAATAAATGAGCAGGTTGCTAAGTCAATGGAAGGTGCACCCTGATCTGATGAGTGTGTTTCGTGAGCCACATGGTGGTGAACCACTACAAAATCAGACATACTAAGGTTGTCAGAACCAGAATGACATTCAGTAAAGGTTTCACGTGTGCACTGGTTACTCTCAGCATGACCTGCAGAAGTATCTGAAATATTCTTGGCCAAGCCACTACAAACAGCAGAGGGCTGGCTTTGATATAAGTCTAAGCCCAAGTCTACATCCTCATTAGTCTGAGCTCTTGACATTATACGAGTCTTCGCTAAAACTCCATTTGAAGATGCACATTTCTCTTTTCCTGCACCTGTTTCAGAAGCAACCAAACTCAACATTTTATCTTCAGTATTATCATTTTTAGAAATATCAAAGCGGTCACCAACTCTGTTCCTATCAACACTGCCATGACTAATGTCCACTTCCACAGTTTTTCTTTCATTCTCATAAATGGCATTTACACGGCTTTGACTACTAGTGGTCTCGGAGTTATTAAATTTCTCCGCTGAGTTTAAATTCACATGTCCAAGTTTAGTATCTGAGCATTCATCACTCTCTATTTTGCGGTTGTGTTCTTCATCACCACACTGCACACTAGTATTATGATGTACATTATCCAGTTTCAACGGATTGGATACATTATTTTGCTTTGTGTAGCTACCTCCAGATTTTTCAGCACGTGCCGAGTCTTCCTTTTGATTTTCTGACTTAATATGAACACAAGACACATGCTCATCCTCTTCCTTCTTCTTGACATGATGATCCTTCTGTTTTCTTAAGCTTGAATCTGTTTCACCATGCCAGCCTGATGTCACATGTGCATCACTTTTAAGTACATCCCTAACATGGTGCTGGTGAGTGGAAGATGTAGATTGCAGAAGATCATTCTGAGTAGAACTGGTTGCTGGTTTCAGCTCATAATCACTCACAGAGCGAGACATCAAATTTTTCTCCACATCAATCGAAGAAGTTATTACAGGGTCTAGATTTTTCTTTGAGGTGACTTCACCAGCTGCACTCAAAGACTGAGATTCAAGGTTGGCATCTGAGGCGCGCTGATTTGCAGCTCGTCGCCTGGATGACCTTGATGTATCTGTATTCCCACCATCCTCTTGGCAAGTGCTGTTATTGCCTGATGATCGGCCTTTTCTGGATGTCTTTTTTGGATGAGGCTTGCGGGTAACCCTGAAAATAATTACACTAAGCTATGAAAGCACATTAAATTGCTGATACAGTGCAATGACTAATCTAGTACATTAAAGTGCAATGAATGATATAGTAGATTAAAGTACAATGAATGTGCACTTATTATCATTTTAAGACAAATTTTCATATTACGGATTAACCTAATGCCTCAAATTTAAAAATGAGTTGCACAAAAATCAAAAATAAGGTAGCATGGAAATTTTACTAGGATAAAGCACAAGCAAATGGCCGATGTTATGTGTTATGATTATGAGGTCTTATTAGGGACTAGACCAGTGTTTCTCAACCTTTTTGTGTTCACGGCACACTTTTCAATTTTCTTAACATTTACGGCACGCCTATCTGACCCTGTGCCTGAATAAACAGTTACAGTGATATACAGTCGGCGCTCCGTATCCGCGGGTTCCGCATCTGCAGATCGAAAATATTCTATACCCAAAAAAAAAAAATTCCAGAAAGGTCCAAAAATCAAAACTTGAATTTGCAGCGCGCCGAGTACTACGCGGAATCCACGCGAATGAAGTGATGTGTAGGCGTACCCTGCTGCAGCCTCCCGCCATTTCACAGATCCTCAGTCTCTCTCCAGCACTCGTTGTTTGAGCATTGTTCGCCTCGCGTCTCTTTCGTTCGCTACTTGTGTTGTGTGAAAGAAAGAAAATGTTACGTTGTTGCTGACAAGTACTATGTAGTTAGGCCTACAACGGTTGCGTCTGTACCAAACATGTACAGACTTTTTTTCTTGTCATTATTCCCTAAACAATACAGTATAACAACTATTTACATAGCATTTACATTGTATTAGGTATTATAAGTAATCTAGAGATGCAAATACTATGCCATTTTATATAAGGGACTTGAGCATCCTCGGATTTTGGTATCCGCTGGGAGTCCTGGAACCAATCCCCTGCAGATACGGAGGGCCGACAGTATACTAAATTAAATACACTAATAAGTGGAACTCTCCGTTTGATTTTCTTTTAATTGTTTTAAATAATTTTGAAGTATATCTATTTTTGTTCAAAGCAGTTAATAGCTCCAATTATTATTGAATGAATTCAAGCTGTAAGATCAGTTTTATATTACATGATCACTAAAAATATACTTCATGTAGTAAATTTGCAAAGTTTCTGCGGCACACTTTGATAGGGGCGGTGACACACTAGTGTATCGCGGCACGCCGCTTGAGATACACTGGACTAGACACATGAAAACAACACAGATAAATTAGTCAGACCTAAAGTAAATGCACAAAAATAAAAATGTAAAAGAAGAATAAAAAGGATGGTGATAACTGCTAGAGTCAATTCTGGTAGAGTTTGACTGTGAATTAGTGAGACAGTATCCATTACTGGTAGAGTTTGACTGTGAATTAGTGAGACAGTTTCCATTACTGGTAGAGTTTGACTGTGAATTAGTGAGACAGTTTCCATTACTGGTAGAGTTTGACTGTAAATTAGTGAGACAGTTTCCATTAATGGTAGAGTTTGACTGTGAATTAGTGAGACAGTTTCCATTACTGGTAGAGTTTGACTGTGAATTAGTGAGACAGTTTCCATTACTGGTAGAGTTTGACTGTGAATTAGTGAGACAGTTTCCATTACTGGTAGAGTTTGACTGTGAATTAGTGAGACAGTTTCCATTACTGGTAGAGTTTGACTGTGAATTAGTGAGACAGTTTCCATTACTGGTAGAGTTTGACTGTGAATTAGTGAGACAGTTTCCATTACTGGTAGAGTTTGACTGTGAATTAGTGAGACAGCTTCCATTATCAACCTTTGTTCACATCATTGTTTTAAACAATCTTACTGCAGTTCCTCTAATATCTGTATTACTGTATGTGAGAAGGACAGAGAGAGGGAATGAAATGTGCGCACGCATGTGTGTGTTTTACACCATCAGGCAAAATTAACATGAAATTTCAAAGAAAATTAATTCAATGACTGCAAAAGTAAATATCATGTTAAATGCACTAAACACATGCCACATGATTATTTCTTGCAGTGTAAAGTGATTTTCAACCTGGTATACCTTGCACTGGGTGCTGAGTGAGTTTTCTGTGCACAAGATCAACCAGACTGAAACACTGCTTGCACAGCATGCAGAAATTTGAATTGTAGGTTATGCTGGAGAGTGAAGCCTGGCTATAAATTTTAAACAGAAATGTTAAAATACAACAGAAATTCATCACCTAAAGTTCTAGATTGAGAAAGTGCTGCAGGAAGAGTCAACTTGGCAGAAAGCTGCTGCTACGGGCGTACATGTCGCACGCATACAAGCATCATTGTTGACCTGTCCAGAAGTGGCAGACTAATGGCCACATCAAAGAGCAAGATCATCATACTGTTTGGCAGCACAGGACGGATTCATACCAGACTGCCTCTGATCAGGAGGGATACATACCAGACTGCCCCCAACACAGCTAGGAACACGGTCGGCACACATAGCAGACCACTATGTGAGCCCAAGATATAAAGACAGCTGCTCGCATAATACTTCAGCTGCATACATTCAGCTCAGCGACCAGTGTTGACAGCTCAACACCATTTAAAATCTGCAGTGGGAGCAGAGTAATATCAAGTGGCACTATGGTGGATGGCAGAGGGTTCTATTCAGAGATGAAAGCTTGATCTGCACTGATTCAGCTGATGGCTTGCACACAAACCTGATAACGGTCTGGACAATAATTTGTAGATGGCTACATCTTACACAGAAACATAAGGGGGAAGTGAAAGCGTGATGATCAGGAGGAACCATTGGACTTTATCTGTGAAATGGACTTGAATCTTAATCAAAACATTGGCCAAGGGCAGGGAATTGGTGTCAATACCGACTTACAACAGGTCAACAAAGTTCTGATGCTTCATATGGTCCAATTTTTCCAGCATTACCCAAATCGCCTTTTCTAGCTGGACAAATGCACACATCACATAGGACTTTCTACAACAGAATAACATCAATATCCTGCCTCAATCACCCTGTTCTCCGAGCTTAAACCTGACAGACACTTGTTTGTTAACAGATGTCAAATGAACCTGGTGCATCAGAAGCATTTATACTCTGGCATTATTTTAAATATATCTATTAACATTATTTTATATATATATATATATATATATATATATATATATATATATATATATATATATATATATATATATATATATATATATATATTTTATATATATATATATATATATATATATCATATAGTTTTCACATTATTATTTTAAGAAAATATATATACATTTTTTTTGCGTTTTGAGTTTTAGCGTTTGTTTTAGCGAAAGAACGGTCAGAATAGTGGGCGAAACACACTTGAGAAATTTACAGCAGTTTATAACTGAAAAAAGTACACCTGCAAACCAAAGTTGTACATAAGTCAAAGTCTGGCAATCATGTTTTTTGGTTGTTACTTCTCAAGATATTTCCTTTCCTTGCTCGCTTTGTGTTGGCCATAGTCATATCAGTTCGATATAGCAACAGCTCCGTGTTATTAGCAAACACTCTGAATAACTTTCCAAAAATGATTCTGAGCAACTAGAATGACCCTCAACCAGCTGACAACGTTCCCGACCCCCTCCATTCTGAATGGGTTTGAATTCTAGCATAAATGTTTGTTCACAGCGGCAGATCTATATTTGGGGGGGGGGGGGGGTCATAAAGCCTGAACTATTGGAGGGGCCCCTTTTATTTTAAAAAAATGTGTTTGGGGATGGGAAAGAAATGTATTATAGAGAAAACTGGACTGGGTGCCCCTGAAGCTTAAGCTTCATTAGCTTCATAGTCGATCCATCTCTGTTTGTTCAAGATGTTAAGAGCAACACTGCAGCTTACTGATTACGAACCACATTAATTTTACGATATGCTACTCATTCAGACCTGGTGGAGCTAAAATACATAAAATGGTGTACATGAATTTGGTCATTATTTTTTAACTCAATCTAAAGTAGACAGTTTTTGTTTGTTTGTATTACCCTTGCTCCAAAATGGATGCAGCCTTTTCTTCCCCCCACATGTTCTTCAGGGTCGACCCAGCCTCATGTATTGGGTACTAGAGCAACTCTGGGAAGGTTAAAGGCGGCCGGTGTGCAACTATACTCTTTATTTTGGGCATTTTTTTTTAGGTCACTATTTTGCAACTTGGGTGTACTCAGGCAAATTCATTTATATTTTTTTTTTTAAATATAAAATGGGACCTTGACATTTGGTATTTTCTCCAAATTTTATTTTATAACTCACAACATCTCCTGACACTGTTTAGCTTTAGAGCATTGTTTGCCATAATAAAGACCTGTGAAAGATCTTTCAATTGAAACCAGTGCTTTCAAAGACATGGCAAATAAAATACTTAGTTTGACATGAGATTATCTCAGAAGGCTTTACTAGTCCAAATGGTGCCAGTAATGTAGCAAGCAGCATCAACTTTACCCCGCTTTCTTAGAACATTGGATCCTGACACTTGCCATCTTTTCTTGGTTCCATGTGTCAAATGAAACACCAAAAACCTCTCTTCGACTCCTCCTCCCCCACTTCCATTACTTATCTTTTTCTCCTTCTTCCACATGCCAAATTTCATTGATTAATATTCAAATCTCAATGATTAAAAGAAAGAAACATGCTCATACATACATCTTCCATGATGCTGTGGTCAAAGTTTCTCAGGTATACAATGACAGCGACCACTTGTAGTATATAGAGCACCAGCAACAGTGCATACAATCTCTTTGATGTCTGGTGGACCCACCTGAAGATTCAAGTTTTGGCAACAAGAAATTAAGTGACCAAGTATCATGGGCAACGTTTTGTCTAGTGATTACTGCTGGGTATGAAACATTTGTGTTCTGATATGGAATTTCTGTAAACAGGAGTGTTTTGATATGAAATTTCTGTAAACAGATGAGTTCTGGTATGGAATTTCTGTAAACAGGTGTGTTCTGGTATGGAATTTCTGTAAACAGGTGTGTTCTGGAATACAATTTCTGTAAACAGGTGTGTTCTGGAATGCAATTTCTGTAAAGAGGTGTGTTCTGGTATGGAATTTCTGTAAACAGGTGTGTTCTCGTTAGGGCTGTACCAAATATCTGATTCATATTCGATTCGGTGCCGAATAGTGCCTTCAATGAACTATTCGTATTCGGCCGAATATTACGCTGCCGTGAAATCCGGATAGTGAATTTAGGTCAACCCGCCGCGTGATAATTTTAGACCCAGAAAGTAGGCTGACTTTCCGTCATGTTACTAACAACACACCACGCCTTGCGATCAGTAGTTTAGCATGTAGGCACCAGCCGGTTAAAACCAGACGTGTAAATACCAATGTCTGCGTTAGTCCTTGCATTGTGACTGTTGTATTGGTTTAAATCGTTCCTTGTTTTTTTATACTTTATAGTGAGTGTTCAAGTTTAAGAAATACGATTTATTATTCCTTAGCAACGATCATCGTTATGGAAAAGCGAAGTCCAATTTGGACATTTGTCAGTGTGTGTGAGGAGGATAATAGCAAAGCAGTGTGTTTGCTGTGCAAAATGGTTATATCACGTGGTGGTGTAACATCTAAAACATATTCAACATCTCCACTCAACAATCATCTGTCATTTAAACACCCAGAGGAATACAAACAAGTTTTGTCTCAAATGTCAATGACAAATGAAAAATCAACAGCTGGAATTAGATCGCTTGTTCAAGCGAAAACCCAGATGACGCTAACTGAGATGGCGTTCAGAAAAAAGTTGTGGGCAATAGACAGTGCAGAGGCAACGAAAATACATCAAGCCATCGGCAAAATGATGGCACTAGACATTCAGCCATATTCTATCGTTGAAGATGTCGGTTTCAGGTCTCTGGTTGGTTTGTTGGAGCCGAGATACACAATGCCAAGCAGGAAATTTTTAAATCACACAATAATTCCTAACATGTACAGCTCTATTAGGGCAAATATCCAGTCACATATTGATGAAGCGAAATCCATCTGTCTGACAACAAATACCTGGAAAGCTCAACATACCACAGATTCTTTCCTTAGCCTTACAGCGCACTGGATTAATGAGAGTTTCGAGCGAAAAATGGCAGTCCTTCATTGTGAGCAATTTCAATGAAAGCACACGGGATTGCGTTTGGCTGAAGCACTGACACAAATGTTGACCGAATGGAAAATTGATTGCAACAAAAAACATGTTGTATTACTTGATAATGGCGCAAATATGATGAAGGCCACAAAAGAAGCAAACTTGACAAATGTTAGCAGCTTATCTCATACATTACAGCTTGTTATTCACGATGCCATTCTATGTCAGCCATCAATAGAAGAACTTATAACATATGCCCGCAGAATTGTTGGGCACTTTAAACATTCTTCTGCAGCAACTGATCGCCTTCACGAAATACAAAAAGAACTGGGATTGCCTGAACATCAGCTATGTCAAGATGTTGTGAATCGTTGGAATTCAACATTTTACATGTTACATCGTCTTGCAGAACAGAAACATGTAATCTCATTGTTCAGCTTAGAATTTGGCGATCATGACAGCAAAAGCCTGAATTTGACAACAAATCAGTTGGAATCTGATGTCTCGCATTGTGACATTACTGAAGCCATTTAAGCAACTGACTCGTGAAATCAGCAGCGCAAATGCATGTTTGTCAGTGGTCTTGCCAGCTATTCAAGCTATCTTGCTGTATATGCAGAAGGACATATGTGATGATGGAATCAAGAAGACAGTCACAGAAATTATATCAGCATTGAAACGCAGGCTTTCTGATCTGTTTGATAATGAACTCTTTGTTGTTTCTGCAGGGTTAGATCCCCGTTTTACACTTAACTTCTTAACTGAAGTACAGAAAATTAAAGGCAGGGCGAAAATATTAGCAGCTGTAACATTATGTCAATCTCAGGACGTCAACACTGTCAGTGACAACAGTATGTCAATCTCAGGACGTCAACACTGTCAGTGACAATGTTTTGTCAATCTCAGGACGTCAACATTGTCAGTGACAACAGTATGTCAATCTCAGGATGTCAACACTGTCAGTGTCAACAGTATGACAATCTCAGGATGTCAACACTGTCAGTGACAACAGTTTAAAAGTGAAATACGAAAATCCACCCAGTAAGAAGAGTAAGATCACATCAGAAGATTTCTGGGCCTCATGGGATTTGGTGCAAACATACAATGACCAGCCAGAAACCAGTACTTCAAACCTTATTGAAGATCAACTGAACATAATTCTAAATGAACCGTGTGTAGCAAATGTAATTTTTGCTGGGGAGGTTAAGATGTTATACCTAACAAGAAAGATAGTTGTGTCTGTGTTAACTGTGTGAGGTCAAGCACATGTAGGTCCCTGACTATAAAAGGAATGATGATGATGATGATATATTGATCAGGGAACCTAACGCTACCTCCCTAGATCTCACACAGTCCGTATTTTGATTCTAGTGGCTGGTGTATGATGTCTCTAGTGTCTAGGGGTGAAATGAAGATGATGGTACATCAACACAATACACTTTAACTCACTATAATAAAATGAATAAGACAGTGGTTAAAGTTTTCTTTTAAAATTTGAATGTTTTTTTCTTTATACAATTTAATCTGCCTGTCCCGCCAACTTCTTTTGGACAGGTCTTTGAAAATGAGGAAATATATTTACATATAAGGTTGTAACTAAAATATGGACTCTTTGTCCTATGAATATATGTTAATATAGAGTTCCTATAGGTGTATTCACAGAATCAAACTTTAATAGTTGTTAGTGATTGTCATTTGTTATGAGGAGCTGTTGTTTACATCAAGCCCCATATAATTCAATGTTATTTTGATAGGAATTATTTTCTTAAGATGAAATGTCAGAGGTCCCAGCTGATAACTTGTCACCTGGGATTCTTCGTAGGTCGAATATAAGTCAGTATATCAATGTAGAGACAATGTCGATCAGCACCCACACGTAAGCTCCTTCAGGCTATCAGCTGACAGCTTAAACTTTATAATGGAGACTTTACACCCACTCATCAGGTTTCCTGTCACCGGATGGTAACAGGAAATAAAAACTCTGCAATAAAAAGACACCCTGGCCTTTTCAACCTGATCACAACTTCTTATCCCTATCTATACATGACGGTTTGGGGTCAGCCTCTTGTGCATTCATGTGCATCAGCCCCTAATTTATGACTCACACCCTTCTGTGACCGCACCACAGGTCCATATGGCAGATACGCCACTGTACTTTTACATCGTTTGCTTCAATGCAATAATGTGGAGTAACCACATCTCCTTTTATATGATTTTCTTCTTTTCTTTTTCTTTTCTAACTTATAAACGCTCTAGGCATGTTGAAAAGTGTTCATAGAACACAGAGGCTTCCTAACATTTCCAATACAAAATATTAATACAAAATCATAATAATATGCAACAGTCAAATACAGTTCAATGTGAGGACTCAATAATGTTTGCTTCCGGCATGTCCTTCACTTTTCCACAGCAGTATCTGACTTTTTCAGTTTTAATCAAGCATGTAAATACATAAAGCATTCTTACCACTAGTTCAAAGAAATATGTCACAAATAACGTTGACTGGCAAAGAATATGGCCTCAGTTTTGCTCTGCCCCGTCCAGATAGTGAATTAGTATTTAATTTTACAAGTAATCACATCTGATCTCAACGTGTTTGAATAAAATTTTCTAGTCAAATGGCCACGAGACCACTATGCCTTTTGCCAATATCTATTAGAGCCGACCAATGAAAGCAGGCACTACTACAACTTTTTAAATTTAGTTTTGAAAAACAAAACAATTCCAAACAAACTATGTGCCTCTTAGACCATTGGTCAGTCTGCGTTAGTTATGCCCAATAGAAAAAGATGTTTCGTTTTAGTTAACATTTTTCCTATCTCTCCCCTTTTACTCCTATACTCTTATACCAACTAATAGAATTTGAATTTCTACAATGCCTCTTTTTTTTAAACTAGCGTCCCCACTAACGTTATGTGTAACGAGCAAGAACAACAGTCTGTCTGGTCAAGCGTCATTAGACACTTAGTATTTTCTCAATAACTTGGCTAATACTTGGACTACCATATTTTTTAAAACATATTTTTGCTCAGGGGACTCTAAGCTATACTACCATATGATTTTTATGGTCAATTTCAGTATGGTTTAGATTTTCAATTTTGTCACTGTCAATCGTCAAAATTAACTTTTTACACAAGTCGGCCATCTTCCCCCCGTCTCTAACATTTTCCTCACTATTCAAATAAACCAACTAGTTTGAGTGACGTCAGAATATTACCGCTAGAAGGAACTGAAAAATTGTCTGTGTGTTTGCCTCTGCTGGCTTTGCCCACAGCGTGTATATATATTAAAGAGACCGCATGCAGAACGAAGAGGGGTTTTTCAAAACTTTGGTAGTGTTTTGCGTTAATATTTACAATCGCCTCATTCTTACTACTGTGAAATGTCCGAATCACTACAAATGTTAGTGTTAAAGTTAACATATTACGTTAATTACAAGCTTTTAACCCCCATTTCGTGCAGCAGATCGGCAAGATGTTAAAAGGTTTATTGGACGTTTTTCAAAACCGAAACTAAAGCGTGTTAGATTTTTACGGCGGGTCATTTTCTTAGCATTCCCACTGCACAAAAGGCATCGCCCTACTGGCGATGAAGATGAAACCAGTCAGACACCTGAGGGCTGGTGTATTTATTCATCATAGGACTAAAATCTTACTGAAATAAGCGATTATCTCACAGATTTTACTACACCGTGCATGCTGAGGGATAATGATCCAATGTCAAGGGGGCAGACCAACGCTGAAAGGTTTCCTATTCTGTGCTCCTGTGCACAACGCTATCTTGCTGCGCCTCCAACAAGCGTCCCAAGTGAGCGTCTGTTCAGCACTGCCGGCAACATGTGGTCATATAACAGATGTTGTCTGTTGGCAGAGAATGTAGAGAGACTCATTTTTTTTAAAGCAAATGCATGTTTCATGTAGCAATTTAAAAATTAATTAATCGGGAGCCGCGCTGGTGCAATGGCTTCGGCGTTGTACTGGCGACCAGGTGTTCATGGTTCAAACCCGGGCGTCAGCGTTTGAAGAAATGTTTACGGCCGGAAATTTGACTGAATAGCCTGAACGGCTCCTGTGATAAACCCTCTGTGGATGGGAAGGAGCGAAGCTCCTGACCGGGTTGGAAGGAAAGTCCTCAGGTTCCCCAGCCTTGCAATGACATGTCATTGGGCCGAAGGGCTGAAAGCCCAAGTGCCGCTGGTTAAGGAAAAAAAAAAAAAATTAATTAATGGCTAGTTAGTAGCATCAAATATGTCAAAGATATTTACCCTGTTTTTTGTAACGCTGTATAATTAATAAAAATGTCAGTAGACCTATTGAACACAACTTTGTATGCCCAACATTCACTCGCTATACGTATTCGTATTCGGCCGAATAGTTCAAGGCCTCTATTCGTATTCGGCCGAATAGTAAAAATCACTATTCGGTACAGCCCTAGTTCTGGTATGGGATTTCTGTAAACTGGTGTGTTCTGGTATGGAATTTCTGTAAATAGTTGTTTTACTACTGCATTCAAGGCACACTTGTTTCGTAGGAGGCCTATTACATAGTGGTTACACTGTATAGGATATCTGCATTTGAAAATGAATCTTTGTAATGAAAGTAAAGGGGTATCTAGGATATTTTTGGAATCTCTGTAATGAAAGTAAAGGGGTATCTAGGATATTTTTGGAATCTCTGTAATGAAAGTAAAGGGGTATCTAGGATATTTTTGGAATCTTTGTAATGAAAGTAAAGGGGTATCTAGGATAATTTTTTGTTTTTTTTCAGATATGGGAAATGTGCCATACAAGTACAAAAGATAATTTTAAAGTGGATATTATGGGATATTAACAGTATTTTAATCTGCCACATGGAACTTGTATGCCGTTGTTGTTGTGGGATATCTTTGTTTCCTAACTTTAAATGAGTACAGGTTAAGCTATTTGTCAATGACTGCACGTGTGTCTGAGAGGACTTCGTTTATCTGTTGTGTTTGTGGCAAACTTCAGTTATCTTTTAACATACCAGGTGTAGTAAAACGGAAAGAACATGACTCGAGCAACCGCCTTTCTTGTGATGTACACCCATGGTACCTGAGGCTTTGTCTTGGTAAAGGTCGATCCTGATGTTAAAAGAAAATTTAAAACAAAACTGTTGAGCAGTGGAAGAAGAGACATACACATATATATGCTAACACACTGTTTACTTTGTAATAGTAGAGTATGTACAATCTTTTGGTGTAACAATTCTCACTCACTCACCCATTCACTCACACTATCACTACTCATTCACACATCCACACGCAAACACACACACATTATTACAAAATCCCTGCAAAACAAACATTTAAAACATTTACACATACAAACATTTAAAACTAAGAAATAAAGAAAATTTCATACAGACATCCCAGAAAGAAGTTTATCTAACACATGTACTTTATCACTGAGGCTCATCACAGCCTTCTTGCACTTAGGCTTACACACACCAACGCATTTGCACTACGCTTAGATGCCATTATTAATTCACAAAATAATAAAAAACAGCGTAAAAATGCAAAAACGTGGATGAAAAGATGCTCGACAAAGACACATGTAAACAACGAAAGCCATCAGAACAAGGTGCCAGCCTCTCCTTGCTGTGTCGTAGGCGGCTTGAAATTTTTTGCCTACTGCGCAAGGCCGCGAATACTCGTGAGGTGCCCGCGAATGGAAAAAATGGATTACACTTTATCTCGCACAAATGAGCGAATCTGCGAATACGAAACACACAGATAGCGAGGATGGACTATATATATATCTATATTAAAGCTTTAGTTTTAATTATCATCTAAAATACTTTGTTTCTTTTTATGCACTGTATCTTCATGCCTGCCCAATGTAAGTCCCAAGGGTCTCTAAAAAAGAAAAAAATGGGCTACTGCAACCTCATAGACATGTTTATACTTGGGGCTGACAACCTCATAGACATGTTTGTACATGGTGGCTGACAACCTCATAGACATGTTTGTACATGGTGGCTGACAACCTCATAGACATGTTTGTACATGGTAGCTGACAACCTCATAGACATGTTTGTACATGGGGGCTGACAACCTCATAGACATGTTTGTACATGGGGGCTGACAACCTCATCGTGTAAAACAAATTGCCACAGAAATCACTGCTGCAAGAGCATGAGAATGTTTGGTGCAAGCTTCCTGCAAGAGGGTCAGCTGTTGTAGTGGCTCCGTGTTCCATTATCTTTCATTACTATCACAGAGTTCATGCACTGTGCTGAGATCCTCCTTGTGTGATGTAAGTGAGGAGATCAGAGCACTGACGGAGTTAAAAACCAAACCAAATCATTACTATCATATTTCTTTGTTCTTCATTCAGTCTTATACATTTTATTTAATGAAGTTATGCCTCGAATTGGCGAGGCGCGTCCCATTCAACCTAGTCGGTTATATTAGGGTGCATGTCCAAATTTAAAAGACCCTTAGGTCTGAGACAGTAAGTACTGTGGCATTAGTCTTATACAGTTTTGACTCATGTTTGCTATTGTTGCCAATACCCTCTACCAATTTAGTTTGCTTCTTCAGTAATTTTAAGTCTTTCACATGCCATCTGGAGTTGTTGTTTAACTAGGGCTGCTGAGCTTTTCGTTCTTTTGCAGCCAATACCAAGTTGAAGACTCATTGGTATTATCTACACTGTAGATCTAGGCTTTTATGTGGCTTTTCTGCCATTCTGAAACGTGTTGAGTTGAAGTCATGAGCTCTAGTTTATCCAGCTTGGCTAGCAGTTAAGGATCGTCACATCTAGTCCCAAGCTAAGATTAAGAAGCACATGGTATATTGTGCATTCCCCGCCATCTAAGGGGGCTCTCCAACTATGCAGAGCTAAAATACTGTGCTCTGGTTCTGGGCTCTCTCAAGGAATTGTCATGTCCTGCACAGAGCCACTTCTCAGCTCCCCCTGCCTATCCATAGTGAGATCTTCCAGCATACAGTCAACCAGGTCCAAGCCAAACAATCACGTCTGGGGCTCATGTGACTTCTCCAAGCTTAGTGTCCAATACTGGGTTCTCAACAAGTTTCACCAAAGGGGGAATCCCTGTAAGTGTGTGTATGATTTCAAGAGTCAACGAGGATGTAATCAGCCTCACAGACAGAGGTTTTCTTCCACAAATGTATATTGTAGCATTGTGCATATACTGGTGGTCATATAAAGATGACTCCAGATATGCCTCCATGCACTGTCATCTGGAGTATGGCCCTATACTCTCACATTAGCAATAACCACCATTCAGAAAAGCTGCATTAGATCACACACCTAGCTGATGACAAGGAACAGGAAGACTTGCATAAGTTTCTTGAAGGCCTATGCTCCTTGAGGAGCTGACGGGTGATGACATGAATGAATATTTTCCTCTTGTACATCACTGCTGACTTACAAGAGCCAAGTATCATAATAAACCAAGATCACCCACATAGACCTGGGTAAGGTGCAACGAAAAAAACTACCTCGGATAAGGTCAACATCAATGTACTCTGTCTTGAGGTGAACCTTCTTTCGTGGTGCATTGTGGAGGACAAACGGTGGTTGCTGTAGAGAGATAATAATTTAATTTTTAAATACATTTATTGGCTATAGTGATTACAAAGGTTTTATATAGGAGTAATTTTGTGGTTAAATCTCAAGCAATTGAAAACTCCACTGGCCTGGTAACGTCAACAGGATTACAAGACTTTACTGTTATTTGCCAGTGTTCTCATACAATCGGGAACCTGAAATTTACTGATTACTATAATTTACTATGAAACAAGACTACCCATTGAATGCCCACAGAAAGTGGTTGACTGGGAGGTGAAACACTGGTCATTAAGATTCTGGCAAGGAGACAGCACAAATTTATGTACATTAAAAATATGAATTCATGGATGTTAAGTTACTTCCCTTGTTATTATAATCTTAATTTTCCCCAACTGATGCTAACTATCATCTCTCTCTCCCTCCCTTCATGAGTTCTGATATCATGCCACCTAATCTGATTATGCTTGAAATCATAATTTACTGTACGTTTGTTTTTTGTTTAAATTAATTTTTATTTAATTTTTATTTAAATAATTTTAAAATTTTTTTACAAAAATTTAATTTAATTTAATTATAATGGTTGTTTAATTAACAATACTTAATTTTGATTATGACTGCATACTGTAAACGTACGCTGTTATATTACCTTTATAATGTTGCATACCTTCATATTAATGCTTTAAGTAACATGTGGGAATGAAAGCATATAATATGCAAGATAAATGAGAGTGGAAGGGCAGAATGTTAGTCGGGCCTGCGCGCCCAATTCTTAACCCTTCGAAAATAAAGTTTGTTCGTTCGTTCTCTCTCTCTATATATATACATATATATATAAATAAACACACACACCACAACTATTTTTCTTTCCAACCTGTCCCTCTGCTTCTTTAACCTTTTTTTTATCTTTCTTAAGCAATATTTACCCTCTCTTTATTCAAATCTCTCTTGTGCACACTGACATGTGCACAATCAAAAAAGAGCAGGAGAAAGAGAGACTGGATGAGAAAGAAAGCAGGGCTGAGAGAGACAAAAACTTACACTAGTTTCTAATGACTGATTATAACTACTTAAAAAAAATTTGCAACCAATCCACGTATTCTTTTAATCATTATTTAACAAAATAAAACAAAAGACGTGTAGGCAGGGAGTTGGTGGGGTATGTTTGTATGTAAGAGAGAGAGAGAAACAGACAACAGAGAGAGAGAAAGAGACTAAGCAGTAAAAAAGGTCTTAAATAATTAAGTAACATGTCTTCTCTCTAACTACCAGGCATATGTCTTATTAAGGAGCAAAAAGAAGAATGTCACGGAGAAAGCTTACTTTCTGTAACCTTTTCTCCACAGACTGCTCCCAAAGCTGTTTGTCATACGATCCAATCTGGAAACACAGAGATGTGAGTACAGCATTAAATAACAGTTCAGTTACTTGGTGACAAGCTTTCAAAAATTATGATGATACTTCTTCTTCGTACACTCTCAGAATGTTTTCAAAGAAACAAGTAGTCAGTCGGCTATTTGAATTTCCGTAGAGCTTTTCCACGAATGGTACTGGTGTCGGCAATATGCGCTTTCTCTGTTGCGCATATGTTGGGCAACTTTGAAGCAGATGCTCAGCAGTCATTTTATCAGTGCCACAGTTACACTAATCGGTAGTTCCTATCTTTAGCTTGTTGAATAGATGGTATCTCAATCTGTTGTGGCCAGTGCGGAGTCTGAAGATTACCACTTGTTCTCTTCTGTTGAGCTGGTAGTATGCACCATCATTTTGTGCGTGACCTGGATGCTCTATATCCCTTCTGTTTCTGTATCTGACTCTGATAAAACTCTTTGCTTCCTCAAAAGTTACACATGCATCAGGCTGAGGTAGCTTTCCACCTTCCTTTGCCACTTTGTCAGCCTCTTCATTGCCAGTGATGTTACGATGAGATGCGATCCATTGAATCACAACACTTTTGAATAGTTGACATATATTGTGGAGCACTATTTTGATAATACAGGTTATGACTGGTCAGCAATTACCTGATGTTGGGAAACGGGGGGGGGGGGGAGTTCCTTATCTTGCTATACTCTGGTGGGGCTTCTTCTGTTGATTCGGGCTTGGCATCACAGAGAAATAGATGCTTCACATGGCTGCATTCAATCAAAGACAGGCACTACATGATAAGGTCACTGTCATACGCTCTTTTGAGAACAGGTACTGAGAACAAGTGCACCATAGGGAGATTGGCTATTTTTAATTGCAGGGTCATTAGGGGGTGTGACTGGTGAGTTGTTTGGTTGGTTTGGTTTGGTTTTAAGGACTATCTTCATTGAACACAGACAACTCCATTAGTGCTCCGATCTCCTCCCTTAGATCATATAAGGAGGATCTCAGCATAGAGCATGAACTCCGTAGCACCTGCGACATTCCCAATGTGTGTATATATAGGAATCACACATTCTATAAATATTTTTGTGGTGGGCAGGTTTCTACTTTTTAAATTTTGCCAGGGCAGCGGCCTGATAGGCCTACTCTTTACGATTTCCAACTGCCGTGGGATTTTTAACATGCGCAACTTGCACACGGGACCTCCTATTTTTATATTTAGTCGTTCACATTGTGTTACTGACTGCATGAGTATTCCCAGCCCATACTCAGTGACTAGCTGATGATAAAGAAGAAATAGTAATCTCTGCTCCAGACGCGCTGCAGCCATTAGTTTCAGGGTTGTCAGACCTCTCCTGCATTTCTGTATGATGTGCTCATTTTTCATTTCATAACCCTCCACTCCCAAAGGAGCATAGGCCTTCAACAAACACATGCCAAGTCCTCCTGTCACGTGCCATCATCTCAAGTTCTTTCCATGTTCTCCTCATCATTTTCACCTCTGTTTCCAACTCTCTTCTCCATGTACTTCTTGGTCTTCCTCTGCCTCTCTTGCCCTGGGGTTCCAGAACAAGGACTGCCTTGTAATGCTATCAACAGGTTTCCTCAGTGTGTGTCCTATCCATCGCCATCGTCTTCTTCTCATCTCTTGTTCCACTGGCACTTGTCCAGTTCTTGTCATCAGTTCCACATTGGTAACCTTGTCATACCATTTTAATCCCTCTATTCTACGCAAGCACCCATTTATGAAAGTCTGTAGCTTTTTGGTTGTTGTCTTTGTTGTTCTCCATGTCTCCGAGCCATACAATAGGACTGACTTCACATTTGAGTTGAAGATTCTTATTTTCGTGTTGGATCCTATTTCTCTTGATCTCCATATATTTCCCAATGCAATGAAAGCTCCTCTTGCTTTTTGTATTCTTATTTTGATATCGCTGTCTGTCCCTCCAACTTTGTCTATATTACTGCCAAGATATGTGTATGATTCTACATCTTGTATTGGCGTTTCTTCAAGTTCAACCCCGTTTTCATTACCTGCATTTATTCTCATTATTTTTGTCTTTTCCCTGTGTATTTTCAGACCCAATTGCTGTGACCTCTCATCGAGTGTTTTCAATTTGTCCTGCATCTGATTACGGTTATGGGACAGGAGAGCCAAATCATCAGCAAAATCCAGATCATCCAACTGCTTAGTCAGAGTCCACTGGATTCCATTTCTGTTGTGTGTTGTCGATGATCTCATAACCCAATCTATTGCCAGCAAGAAAAGAAATGGAGACAAGAGGCATCCCTGTCGCACTCCTGTTCTTATCCCAAATGGTTCTGTAAGCTGTCCTTCATGAAGAACTCTGCACGTCATGTCTTCATAGGTTTTCTTTATTAAATTAATGATCTTCAGGGAACTCCATAATGCCTCATCAATTTCCAAAGTGATTCTCTGTCCACACTGTCAAATGCTTTTTCGTAGTCCACAAATCCGATGTATAGTGGTGAATTCCATTCCAGACTTTGTTCAACTATTATTCTCAAAGTGGCTATCTGGTCTGTACATGATCTGTTTTGTCGAAAACCTGCTTGTTCATCTCTCAATTTCTTGTCTATGGACTCCTTTAATCTCTCAAGGATAATCCTGTTCAATACCTTTCCTGGCACTGATAGTAACATTATTCCTCTATAATTTGTGCACTCTTGTAGATTTCCCTTCTTAGGCAACTTAACCAGATATCCTTCCTTCCATTCTGCTGGTATCTCTTCTTTTTCCCAGACTTTACCAAGTAATTTATATAACATCTCTGTAGCCGTGTCGATATCTGCTTTGATGGCCTCTGCTGGAATGCCATCAGGTCCAGACGCTTTTCCATCTCTTAGAAGCTTTATGGCTTTCTTTATTTCTTCCTTCGTTGTCTTTCACCGTTAATTTGTAGCTCTTCTTCTGCTGGCTGGATGTCCGGGGGGTTTTGTGGAGCTGGTCTATTGAGAAGGTCCCCAAAATATTCTGTCCACCTCTTCATTTGCTCTTGTATATTGCTGAGCAGTTTCCCATTCTTATCTTTTATGAGGCAACTTGTTTGCTTGTATTTCCCTGTTAGCTTCTTTGTGCTGCTATACAGTTCTCTCATATTTCCTTTGGCTGCAGCATCTTCTGCCTCTCTTGCCAACTCCTCAATATACTTCCTCTTGTCTCTTTTGCTACTTCTTTTTACTTCTTTGTTTGCTTCTGTGTACACTTCTTGAGCCTTGGCTTTGGTACTTCTGGTTTTGCTTGTGTTTTACTCTGCTTTCTTGTTTTTTTCTATCTTTTATCTTATTGATGGTTTCTGTTGTTATCCATGCTTTTTGTTGTCTTTCCCTTTTCCCCAGTATTTCTTCACATGTCTCCTTCCATACCGTTTTGACCTGCTGCCAATAGTCTTCTGTATTCTCTACATCTTCCAACTGTTGGAGCACTTGGAATTTGTTGGATACTGTGACCGCAAATTTGTCTCTTGTTTCTTGATTTCTTAGCTGTCCTACATTAAACTGTTGTCTATAATTTTGCATTGTTGCATATCTCTTGAGTTTCATTTTTACTTTGGCTATCAGAAGATGGTGATCTGATGCCACATCTGCTCCTCTATATACCTTTACATCCTGCAATGATGATCTAAACTTCTTGTTTATGCATATATGATCGATCTGATTTTCTGTTCTATGGTCTGGTGATATCCATGTTGCCTTGTGTATTCTCTTATGTGGAAACATGCTTCCTCCTATAGCCAGTTGATTTGAAGCACAGAAGTTTGCGAATAGTTCTCCATTTTCATTCATTACTCCTAGCCCATGTTTTCCCATGACTTCTTCAAATCCGGTATTGACTGTACCTATCTTTGCATTCATGTCACCCATCAAAATTGTGATGTCTCTTCTTTTTACTTTATCCATAATTTCCTGTAGTTTAGTATAAAATGCTTCTTTCACAGACTCTTCTTTGTCATTAGTTGGTGCATAACATTGGATGACATTGACATGAATTTTCTTTTTAGCTGTTTTGAAAATAGCTGTTATTATTCTGGGTCCCACAGCTTCCCATTCAATGAGTGCTTTCTGTGCTTCTTTAGATAACATAAGAGCTACCCCTTCACTGTGGTGTGAACTTTCGTCTTCGTGTCCTGAGGACAGCACCAATTCACCTGTGATGAGTTTCTTCCTGTCTACCCCCTTCCACTTTGTGTTTCACACATTCCCAGAACCTCGATTTTTTGTATTCCCTCATTTCTGCTGCTACTTGTGCCACTCTCCCTTGTTCGTTCAATGTCCGAACATTCCAGGTGCCAAATCTGGAAGTTCTCCTAGAAGAAAGAAGGTTAGTCAGCAACACAACACACGCCCCCCCCCGCGAGGGGACTCCTTTCGGCTTTAATTTCTCTGTGTTGCCCCATCATACGCCTTCCCCGCGAGAGGACCTTTTCCCCTGTCCTTGGATGGCTGTTTTTATTAAAAAAAATATAGTTTGGTAATGCTGCTAGTAGCAAGGCATTGTCGAACAGAAGTCTAATTATTGTACTGAAGTCACTTGTACCATAATATCCATTAGATGTTATAATCTGTTGACTGATGCATAAAATTATGATGGAGATTGACAAGAAAAAAAAAAAACCTATGTATAAAAACTATTTCTTCTGCAAAAAGAAATGAGAAAAAAAAAACACTTTACTCGGAAATCCACACCCAAAGGATCCCAATACCAGCTTTTGAAGGGCAGTCTCCTTCTCAGCTTCCACCCCCATCTTTATCTCAGCTTCCACTCCCATCTTTATCTCAGCCTTCACCCCCGTCTTTATCTCAGCTTCCACTCCCATCTTTATCTCAGCTTCCTCCCCGATCTTTATCTCAGCTTCCACCCCCATCATCTTTATCTCAGCTTCCACCCCCATCATCTTTATCTCAGCTTCCACCCCCATCTTTATCTCAGCTTCCACCCCCATCATCTTTATCTCAGCTTCCACCCCCATCTTTATCTCAGCTTCAACCCCGATCTTTATCTCAGCTTCCACCCCCATCATCTTTATCTCAGCTTCCACCCCCATCATCTTTATCTCAGCTTCCTCCCCAATCTTTATCTCAGCTTCCACCCCATCATCTTTATCTCAGCTTCCACCCCCATCATCTTTATCTCAGCTTCCACCCCCATCTTTATCTCAGCTTCCACCCCCATCATCTTTATCTCAGCTTCCACCCCTATCTTTATCTCAGCTTCCACCCCTATCATCTTTATCTCAGCTTCCACCCTTATCATCTTTATCTCAGCTTCCTCCCCGATCTTTATCTCAGCTTCCACCCCCATCTTTATCTCAGCTTCCACCCCCATCATCTTTATCTCAGCTTCCACCCCTATCTTTATCTCAGCTTCCTCCCCGATCTTTATCTCAGCTTCCACCCCCCTCATCTTTATCTCAGCTTCCACCCCCATCATCTTTATCTCCGCTTCCACCCCCATCATCTTTATCTCAGCTTCCACCCCCATCTTTATCTCAGCTTCACTCCCATCTTTATCTCAGCTTCCACCCCCATGTTTATCTCAGCTTCCACCCCCATCTTTATCTCAGCTTCCACACCCGTCTTTATCTCAGCTTCCAACACCACACCCCCAATCTTTATCTCAGCTTTCAGCTAAACTTTCTGAAGCTCATTCTTTCTTTTTCAGCTTCTTCAACAGTTTTGTGACTTTAACAACCTCACAGGCTTTCCTTCCGGACATTAATATCACACTGGGACATCAACCGACCTGCTTGTTAACACAGGTATTTTTAGAATTGCCCATTAAAACTCAGTGTGGGATGCTGCATGCATGATTCCACTGAAATAACTTTGTGGATTTTGACTGGATAGTTATTACCTGTTGTGGCATTGATTTATTTGCCCTAACGTTCAGGTTTTATAACACTGATACAGGGACATGATAAATCATCATAACAATAATGAACTTTGAGACTGAGAATCAAAGAACTAATAAGGCAACACATATTTGCTCAGAGAAACAGATTAACTGCGCCCAGCAAGCATACAATTCAGACAACAAAACAGATGGAGAAATAAGGGACAAAAAAAAACTGCTCTAGCAGGTCACAGAACCAAACACAATAATCCCAATGAGCATTCCTGACCTCAGCATTGTTTATTTGTTTGTTTTATTAGTTTGTTTGTTTGTTTGTTTGTTTGTTTTGGAAAGGGGAAAGCGCATACACATACATTCACACAATTTTACGTTTTTGATTTACTTTATTTGAACTAAGGGAGCCGCAGTAGCGCAGTGGTTAATGGGCGACCGCAGCTGAGATTCAAAGACGTGTGCAAGATAGACATGAGGGCACTGGACATAAATCCAGCAACCTGGGAGGATTGAGCTGCCAATCGCACCACGTGGCGATGCTATCGATGGCGCCACCTCGACTGGGCAAAAAGAAGCTCTCAATGCAAGCAGAAGAGAGGAGAAAACGTCCAAAGGAACACCAGGAAAATAAGCAGCTGAGGGCTGCATTCTCATAGTCAATTCTGACTTTAGGGGATATTATTATTATTTGAACAGAGTGGAGAAGGGAGATGATACCATATTTTGATATTAAAAAAATCAGAATTATTATCTTGAATTAACTACACTATATACCATTATTATAACCCATCAGGGGTTGAACGAAATATTTTTCTTAGAAAAAAAAAATGAGTGAGAAAAAAAAAATTTGAGATAAATATCTGACCAAACCACATCACAGCAACAACAACCGGAACTGAAAAGACAGAATAATGGAGTTGGCAAACACAGAGTCAGTTACTCACCTTAGTTTGGTACCATGCTATAGCAAGGTGAACATTTTCCATCCCTTGTAAGCCAGAGCAGAAGGTAGGTTCTTCTCACTGGCAATTTTACAGGTAGTTTCTTTGTCTCTCTGAATGTTATGATTGTCTAGCAGACAGTACAACCCTCCTTGTTAAACAAGATATGGTTTATGTTAAAACAGCAGGCTATTGTTCTCTCTTGTATATTAGAGCAGCAGCTTGGCTTTCTATTGCACACAGAGTAATTCAGTTCTGTGGAAAATGTATTAAAAAAATTAAAAAATTTAGTCATGTCAATATAAGCTGATCACAATAATGACTATTTATTTACAACTTGTGGCCACATTACAAGGCATAACACCTTGCAGAAGACCATAACAGACGGGAGAGTTGCAGGCAAATGTGCATGGGGAAGACAGAGCTATAAGTGGGATGATAACATCAAGAGAAGGAGTCTATCAGAGTGTAGCATCAAGACAAGACACAGAAGACGTTGGAGATACGTTACAGCCAACCTTCGTGGTGGAGATGGCAGCTGGTGATGATGGTGAAAGGTAGAGTTAAACAGGAAAATATGTCTATCAATATTGCAGCTGTCAAGACTTTTCTAAAATAATCAGGTCAACTTGATGTGGGAAGATTAAAATACATGGTAGTGCACCTACCATTTCTCGAGCCACACATTACATATATATTTTTTTAAAAAATTAAATACACACATATATCTATACACCTGTCTATGTGTAGGTGGATATAACAAAAGTTAAAGAGATGCCACTTTATGACAATGTTTCATAACTTTATTCTACAAAGATGAACTCATAACAGATGTACATGGTCTCATACGTGGACAGCGTCCATCAACCCTACTTGGGGACATTGGAGATGACGCAAAAGCAGGAATTGAAAATATAAGGTTTTCCCTCTTATTTATTGCTTATTTCTGTGTCTACCCAAAACTACCAGTTTGGCACTGTAGCATGAACAGTACCCTGAGTCGTGCAACATTTCCCAACAACATTACGACTATCAGGGATTAAGTAGCCGCTAAATCTAATCATAATTATCATCTATGCTAATGTTATTCTTCTTCGTCTTCCATGTTTTTTAGTTTTGCTCTTTCTTTCATCTTCTATGTATTTTTTAGTTTTGTTCTTTCTTTCTTCATCTTCCATGTTTTTGAGTTTTGTTCTTTCTCTCTTCCTCTTCCATGTTTTTTAGTTTTGTTCTTTCTTTCTTCCTCTTCTGCTCCTTTTCCGCTCCTTACAAAGCATGGAGACACCACTGCAGCTAATCTCCTGGCAAAGCATGTGCTCCTGCAGTAGTGTTTTTTTTTTGGTAGCAATTGTTCCATATGATGACGATGTTGTCAGCCCCATGTACAATTTATATTAGTTGCCTCTTACGACATGCCTGGGGAAGCAGTATTCCTATTCTTCCCAGGAACTATATGGGGGCCTCACTCTCTCTCTATCTCTCTGCTGGTTATCACAATAAACCACTATTTCTGGTTTGAATCCACTGTCAAATAATCATGCCTATTTCTCTGGCTTTACCTCCTAATACTGATCCACTAAGAGCGTCCGATTGACAGTGTGGTTAGAGCACTGGTCTCTCACGGCAAAAGTGCTGGGTTCAAATCATGGTACTGAAACACTCCAGTCCACCCAGCTGTAAATGCGTACCTGACGTTGAGTTAGGGAAGGAAAAGACAGCGAGGACGGGATATGGTCACCCCATCTCTGGATGCTGGACCTAGTATGGTGAAGTCTCTAACACTTCACTCCCCTACGGCAGTATCTGCTACAGGACTACCTTTACTGATCCACTAAGCTCCTGCTCATGAAATGCCCACACCAAGCAGTGGCAGAACAGTGGTAACCAAAGCTTTATAAAGCATTACACCATTACATAGTTTGTGGCAGAACAGTGGTAACGAAAGCTTTAGAAAGCATTACACCATTACATAGTTTCCTGACTCGCATCCAAAAACTTCTCCCCATCCACCACCCCTAAGATTAAGTGCCAAACTGGGTGGCTGTTATACTGCCACTAATGGAAACCAGCTATCAATTCAGACAAGTGAAAGTACAATGGATCCCTGCCAAATGAAGGATATATGGAAATGAGAAGGCAGATAAACTTGCCAAAGAGGAAGGGAGGAAAACACAAACAGAAGACAGGGCTAAATATGAAAAGATAAAAACAATAATCAGAAATAACTAGAGAAAAATGGCAGAAAGAACATCCAGATCCAGTAAAGCATAACTCCACTATACATTACCAAGAAGAGATCGCCTGATAATTTTCAGACTGAGAATCGGCCATTGCAGACTCAGATACCATCTGTTCAACAAAATAATAAAATAGGACAGACAGATGCGTGTCCATGTGGGGAGGACAGACAGATGTGTGTCCATGTGGGGAGGACAAACAGATGTGTGGCCATGTGGGGAGGACAAACAGATGTGTGCCCATGTGGGGAGGACAAACAGATGTGTGCCCATGTGGGGAGGACAAACAGATGTGTGCCCATGTGGGGAGGACAAACAGATGTGTGCCCATGTGGGGAGGACAAACAGATGTGTGCCCATGTGGGGAGGACAAACAGATTTGTGTCCATGTGGGGAGGACAAACATATGTGTGGCCATGTGGGGAGGACAAACAGATGTGTGCCCATGTGGGGAGGACAAACAGATGTGTGCCCATGTGGGGAGGACAAACAGATGTGTGGCCATGTGGGGAGGACAAACAGTAGAACATGTACACCAAAACTGTCGGCTCCACGAGAGGAGCAGGGTAGCAGCGTGGCCGTCTCCAACCAAGTTGAAGGAGAAACTGTAGGGTGACGACCGCATCCTGCCACGGACATCCAGCTTTCTAAGAGAGATAGATGTGGGTTATTCCAGAGCGAAAGAAGAAGAAATTACGAGACACACAAGACAATTCGAAAAACAGGGGGACGCAAACAAACACAGACTGGCGAACGGGAATGCAGGCTTTCACAAACAAGTTGCATTACCTTTCATCTCCCGTACAGCAGGGCCGGATTAAGGCCAACTGATGCCCTAAGCAACCCATCCCCCCTCCCCCCGGGCGCTTTCATTGCTTAACTGACACAACATTAAGACTCAATAAATGCTGAAGAGACTGAAAATTCAGTTTTCTTCCTGGCCAGACTCCACTGAAATTCATGCAGAAAATCGTTGGTAAGACAAGCTGTCGTGAGAAATTCTAATCCACATATATAAATTATCAGGTAAATGTAAAGCCTAACACATAAATTCAATAAAAGGAAAGAGAAATGGTAAAAGTACAGTGCTGTCACAATGGCGTACAAAAAATCCCCTTGTTTTCTACTTCGTCTGCAAATTGTAACGTTTCACGTTGATAGTAAAGCCTACTGCATCACTACACGCTTTCTACCATAAAACGTGTACTGCATTTCTAAGAAAACCTTGAGCTAGGAACACCGCGTAATGACCTAAATTAATACTTCCATTAATTTCATTTTATACACGGCGTGATGAAAAGACAGATGAACTTAGGATAGAGAGAAGGGAGGGGTGAAAGCAGGAACGCATGCAACACTAAACACGCGTCTCGCGATATACAATTAATGCCACCCACCCCAAGCGAAAGGCCAGAAGCAATACTTTTTTTTTCAGATAGACAGTGAAAAAAAAAACACTACCCATACGAGAGTTAGGTTTAAAAAACTTACAAAACGCTTATTAGGAAACATGACATTCTACTGTTTTATGTCTAAAATCCTGACATTAGTCTGACAGTACAGCAGGACAGGTGGCGGTTCTAAACATAAAAAATAAAAAAAACAAATACACGACTATCCTAGAAAATACATATTTTGAACGCAGCCACTTAGCTCCCTTAAATTTGTATATTTGGGTTCCTTAGGACTTGCTGACAAATAATATGTTAAGTGTTACGCAAATAGTCTAGGAATTAACAAATTATAGCCAAAAGAAATAGTGAGGGTGTCAGACAACACCAAAATCAGAATCGCTCAGTGGCAGATTTTGAAACCACCATTGTACGGGAAATAGGTCCCCATGTTAAATCCTATTTGATTGGAGCGCAGTAAATGTAAGGCGAAACACGATTAGTCGGACTACCAATACTAATTTTTTTTTGTTAGGGGAAACAGTAGTAGAGGTACTTTTTTGAAAAGCTGTGTAAACATGGCACGATTGGTTAGACCCGCCAATATAGTCAATTAGAAGCGTCAGTTCAGCACCACATTTTTCAAATAAACTTTCTAAAGCAACAGTGCGTTGAGATTCAGCTTATATTTTTCTAAATAAAAGCCTGAGACAGCGGCAGGTCGGATTTTGTGCCATATTCATTGCCAGTCAACGTATTTGGGGATTATTCCATGAATTGTGGTAAGCTTGAAATATTTGATATCTTTTTAATGAAAATTGAATGTAAATTGATAATTTATGTCTGTATATGTGTGTAGTTCAGTAGCAAACATGAGGCAAAGCCTAGATATTGCTCCAACCTGAAAAGAACGTGTCTGAGAAAAGTAAAATTGCATGGAATTGCCTAACAGTACACTGACACCTATCTTATTGACTAGAAGGAACTAATGCTGGAATTGCAGAGGCGTAGTAACCATTAGGGAGGAGTATACTGGTGTAAATTGTTTCAGATGAAGATAGCAGTTGGCCTACCGCTCTGAACTCAGTGTTTGTTATGTATTGTGTTCAGTCTGGAAATAGATTATAAATTAGTTCTGAAATAGGAGGTACAACCTTCTTGTTTCAGGGACCGTGGTCCTAAAGTTATTGAGCAGCACCTGGTCTGAGCTTTGCTGAATCTAGAGGCTGACAGCATACTCCTGGGTCCAGATAGTGACCAGTGAGGTGTCTCCAGAACACAGGGAAGCAATCGAGCAGAGGAGTCTTTTCCTGCCGCCATCACGAAAGATAAGCTTATGTGGCCAGAGGAGCTCAACATTATGTGTCCCCCTCTAAAATTGACATTATAGTAAAACAGAGGGAAAATACATTGTTTAAATTGATAGGAACTGTGAACTTTTCCCCATACGATTTCCAAGATAAACAAACACTTGAAGTCATGATGACAAATAACAACATAGCTTGAAAAACAAAACCAGTATTACCTCATAGTACTACTACACAACTGACACACATAGGATAATACTAATACAATATGTCACTACAAGGTTCATATTTATAAATTATGTACATATAAATTGTGATTACATTTGATTGTGATTCCTGGTTCACTGTGTAGTTGAATCAGGACATCTATTAGTGAAAGTAATTAATACATATATATTTGAAACTTTACCATTGACTCATTTAAGATAGTCTTATACAGTGTTAAATGTGTATGAGTGTCACAGTAACTCCGCCTATGCCGGTCCCAAGCCCGGATGAAAAAGGAGGAGGGCGGCCTGCATGGAGGCCGTAAGGAGGCAGCCCCTCCACCATGCAAAGGCACAACAGGCCAATCCCCTGTTTGCTTTAAACCACGATTACGAGTAACACAAGAGAGAAAACCGGACTGATTCTAAAGGCGACGAACTGGAACGGACTACGGACTACGACTTATGAAACATGGAACACAAGAAGTATAAATGGGAAGGAAGAGGAGCTGGTGGAAGAGATGAGGAAAGCAAAACTAGAAATCCTGGCTATAACGGAAACAAAGAAAAAAGGACAAGGAGTCATGGATCTCAATGGCAACACGCTGCTCTACAGTGGTGTACCCATATCCAAAAGAGCTAAAGGGGGTGTGGGTTGCATTGTGGCCCAAAATCAAAAAGATAGTATCAAGGGGTGGAACTTTGTCTCAGAGCGCATTATGGTTGTGAAACTAAAAGAAGGAGAAACCATAGTCAACCTGGTCATAGTGTATGGGCCAAATGAGGATGAGAGAGCAGAGGTCAAGGAGGAATTCTTCGAGCTGCTTCAAAGGACAGTGGATGACTGCCTAGATGAAGTTATCATGCTCGGAGATTTTAATGCCAGAGTTGGAAATGACCATGCTAGATGGGGTGGAGTTATCGGAAGATATGGAGAAGATACTCTCAATGACAATGGAAAGCGACTCCTTAGATTCTGCAGTGAGCAGAATCTGATCATTACAAACACAAAGTTCCCCCATAAGCGCATACATGCATACACTAGATGTGAACCAACAAAGAATGAGAAGTCAGTGATCGACTATGCCATTGTTCGGAGAAGCTCATTCAAATATGTCCGAGATGCAAGAGTCTGGAGGGGGCCAGAGATTGGAAGTGATCACTACCTGCTAACAATCAAACGAACAACTGAAAGAGTTGCTCAGCCTAGGAACTGCTCAACATCACACAAGAAACCAAGTAAACGAGCAGGAGAAATGAGCATTAGGACCTACAAGCTGAGAGAGCCAGAAATTAAGACCAGATATCAGGGGCTTATTGCTGCAGCGGTGAGCAACACAGAAGAACGACCTGATGACTTGGAAACCCTCTGGATTAAATTCAAGGATATCATAAAGACAGCTGCTGCAGAAGCATGTGGTGAAGTCCGACTTGGGAACCAGAGAAAGAGGACACCTTGGTGGACAGAGGAAATCAAAGAGAAAATAAGAGAGAAGAAAATGGCATGGAAACAATACTTAGGAGCTAAAAACACAACAGGACAAATGGAAAAATATAGAGAATATGTGACACTCAGAACAGAAGTAAAGAACAAAGTGCTAGCAGCAAAACAGAAGTCCTGGGAAAAATTTGGAGAAAAGCTAGAAAAAGATGCACAAGAAAACCAGAAATTGTTCTATAAGACCCTAAAGAACATGAGGAAGGAAAAACAATGCCCTCTCAAATTTATAAAGGACAAGCAAGGCAAATTGCTTACTGCCCCGAAGGAAGTAATGGAAAGATGGAAAGAATATTTCTCAGAACTCCTTGATGGCGAGCAAGGTCAAACATCAGAAATGATAACCACTAGCACAGAAGAGGAAACCAATGGTGATGAAGATGACATAAAGATGGAAGAACTGAAGGCAGCACTGGAGAAAATCAAGATGGGCAAAGCAGCAGGGCATGATGGTATAACACCAGAAATGGTTAAGTACATGGGAGCATCAGGCGACCTGTTACTCTTAAGGGTCCTGCAGGCAGCATGGTGCAACAAGACCATACCAAAGGATTGGGAGATCGCCATCATAACACCAATTTTCAAAAAGGGTGACAATCGACAGTGTGGAAACCATAGAGGCATATCCCTTCTCAGTGTCTGTTACGCACAAATAATTACTTTTTCCAAAGTCTTTGTATGATCATTTTTCGTATGTATGATCATTTTTTGACTGAAGTGTGTATTATGTTTTTTACGGTCAAAGGGATATAACCCGAGTTATCGAGACTACAATTTTTTAGGAGTTTGCCTTCTCTTGTATAGAGACACGTTCGGTCTATAATTTCTTGAACGAAGCGTGACCATATCTCCTTATTTGGTAGTATCAGTCAACTGTTGTAGATGTCTGAAACCTATCTTAACGCTTCTGTTCATGACCATAAAAGGCGCGACTGTATAAGACTTTTATCTCGAATGTTCTTAGAATCGTCTTATTGTGAACGGCGACTCAGAGATTGTCGTTCTGCGCATGTCTCGACTTGGAGTTCGTTTGTTGTTCCGCCCAGCTCGGGGCAGTTTAGAAATGGTCTGAGTAGCGAGCGGACGCAACCTGCGTCTTGTGATTTTCTGAGGGAAATACATTGTCTTTGTGAGTTAGTTAGCTAACTAGACTATTTCCCAGTATTATTCAAGCCTGCCTGGAGGCATATGTTCATGGTTGATTTTCCAAAATAAGGTAATTCCTCTTGTATCGAACTTTATGCTATCATCTAGAGGTTCGTCATTTTGTCGCCTTTTTGCTCGCCTGTGTGATTCAAAATGGAGAGGTACTTTGACTAGGATTAAGTCACCGGTATCTTTATACCTGAACTAGTTATATATATATGGGTCGCTCTAGACCAACAAGACTATTGTCTGTGTTCCAGGATTCGTTATATCAGAGATCACGTCCAAGTCAGATGGTTAGACTTAGAAACGTTATACAGGTCGGTATGACCTATATGCCCAGTATGCTATTCACGTGCTGACAGTAAACGGACTTATTGTATACATCTGATCTGCTAGCATCAGAAAGGGAGCATTTATTATTGTCTATGAACATTGAAGATCTGCAGCTGACACTGTTGCAGAAGTTATATATATTATGCATACAGCTTCACGAACCAGAACTTTATGATATCTGTTTACAATACAACTATTGAGTATTGAATCCTACATGACTATCAGTTAATATGATTTTGAATGCTGCATTCGTTATACTATGCTGATGATAACATAAGTATCATGACTGTTTTGTGGCGTGCAATAAATGGTATAAACCTAAAGCGAAGTTACCATTTCTATGACTCTACACGTCATGTTGCCTGTGGTGTACCCTGTGAACTGTTCTACTGCAACACACACAGCAACATTCTAAACCAGATAAGACACCCACATCTTGCACTGTAATACCTGGTGTCGATAGAGGTGGTAATTTGACGGCATCCTAAATCCACCCTTATCAGTGTCCCTGGAAAAATCTACTCTAGAATCCTAGAGCAGAGACTCCGACGCCTAGCTGAGCCACAATTGGATGAGGTCCAGTGCGGATTCCGAGCAAACCGAAGTACTCAAGACCTAATCTTCACACTCAGACAGCTGAGTGAAAAGGCCCTTGAGTATAAGAGTGAGATCCATCTTTGTTTCATAGATCTGGAAAAGGCGTTTGACAGGGTCCCTTGGAGCAAACTTTGGGACTGTTTGGCAAGGAAGAATATTCCAGCACCTCTGATTCATGCTATACAGAGCTTCTACAAGTCTTGCAGAAATTATGTGAGGACAGCAAACCATAAGTCAGAAGAGTTCAGGACCACCACTGGTGTAAGACAAGGTGATATCCTATCACCTTACCTCTTCATACTCCTTGTGGACGATGTCATCAAGGCATGTAAGGAGAGAACAAGAAAGTATTCAGTGGGGTACTGGAAGATGAGACAGGTCTATATTTCAGAGCTGGCATTTGCTGATGATGTTGCCCTGATTGCTAAATCAGAGGCACATCTCCAATCCAACCTGCAAGTCTGGAAGGAAGAGCTGGGGAAGAGAGGGATGGTCATAAGCAGCTCTAAAACAAAATCCATGGTGATATCACGAGAAGAAAGAAGACATCACATTAAGCTGGGAGAACAGGTCCTGGAGCAGGTCGACCACTTTAAATACCTCGGAGCTATTATAGACCGAAAGGGAGGCATCAAAGAAGAGTTGGCCACTCGAAAAGCAGCAGCTGGGAGATTTTTTTCAGGCCATAAATCGAGGATTCCTCAGCAAGAGAGAGGTTGGTAAGAAAACAAAGATGGCTGTATACCACTCCACCTATGTCCCAGTCTTGACATATGGATGCGAGTCATGGGCAATGACTACAACCCATAAAAGCCAGATCCAAACCTCAGAAATGAGGTATCTGAGGAAGGTGGTTGAAGTAACAAGAAGAGATATGGTACGCAACCAGACGATACGTCAAGGCCTAAAATGCCACCCCCTACAGACCCAAGTAGAACAGTCCCAACTAAGATGGTTTGGCCATGTCTGCAGAATGGGAGAAGATCGGCTACCACGACAAGCATGGGAAACAAAGAGCCAAGGATCCAGACCCCGAGGACGACCCAGAGTCCGCTGGGAAGACAACATTAGACAATCTTTGAAGGACCGAGGACTAGAATGGAACCAGGCCAGGAGGAAGACAGCCGATAGAATAGTCTGGCGCTCTCTCTTCCAAACCTCTACACCTCACGGTAGAAGGGGAACGACTAAGTAAGTAAGTAAGAGTGTCACAGTGTTGTCATGTGTGGTGGAATAAATTAAATTGTTTATCTGTCTGTTGTGTTGTGACTTACACTTCATCATTTACATAACCCTAGACATTCAACGTAGTCATCACAATATTCCAGAATAATTCTGACTGAGGTATAAATGTGGTAGCAAGTAAGGTTATCTGTAAAACACTACACCTATTAGATACAGATACCTTCACAGCTGATCTCAGTCAGTATACTAAGTCCCCTATAAGTATTTATATCATCCCACTTTACCACACAAGCAAACATACTGAACTCTAGGTCTATGTCTGACACTTTCAGTCACTCACCATACCAAAGAAAACTTTTTTTTTTTTGGTTTTGTTTTTTAACAATTCGGATTAAAGTCGAACACGGCAGATATTGAAAATTACAACAACAAAAATTTGACTAAAGACGACTGTGGCAGTGAAAGAGGTGAGAGTTAAGGGCATGATAGCTAGAGGGAAGGTGCCTCCCTTACCTTGGTGTCTTAAGCACGTGCTTATTTTGCTTAATGGTTAATCCAGCCCTGCCGTACAGCACAGGTCTTCTAGTAAGTACTTACTTACTTACATAGTCGTTCCCCTTCTACCATGAGGTGTAGAGGTTTGGAAGAGAGAGCGCCAGACTATCCTATCGGCTGTCTTCCTCCTGGCCTGGTTCCATTCTAGTCCCCGGTCCTTCACAGTTTGTCTAATGTTGTCACTAGTAAGTACCAAGCTTTATTAATTTTGATCTGCTGTGTCCCGTGGAGTACATGTCATTAACAAATAATATTTGAAATATCATCCGAGTGTTAGGGCCCTCTGCCATCCGTACAAGGTCTTTCCATGCTTTCTTTATTCCTTTTAAGTCTGTCTCTTTCCGTGTTTTTTTGTTGTTGTCTCCCCCTATTTCTCTTACTGTGGAGATTCCAGAATAGGGACTACCTTGTGATGCTATCAACTGGTTTTTTTTTTCTTCTCCATGCGTGTCCTCTCCTTCGTCAGCGTTCTTCCTCACATCATGTTCCACTAACACGTGTCTGGTTCTTTCTATCAGTTCCACATGTGATCTTGTCATACCCCTGTCACCGTTCACTTTGCTAGGAGCATTATAAAATGCTCAAGCAGGAATTGTAAGCGGTGATTTGGTTTTGGTTAAGAGGGAAGGTATGAAAAAATGGTTTAAGAAATAAGAATAGATTTGAATAAAGACTATTTGTCTTGCTAAAAGGGAAATAAGATGAGTGAAATCATGCTTTGATCAAAGGGAGAAGACTCTAATTATTAAAGTCAGGGGAGGAAAGTGCTTAATTACACATAAGTAGATTTGGTGAGTTGGTAATTATGGTTTAGAAAATGTACATATACGAATTGTATAGCAAGCTTTAGAGAAGATAATATAAGGTTAAGTCAAATATGCAAAGGGAGACAATGGTTAATTACCTCCCTTATATGATTAAGTGAGTTGAGAAAAAAAATATGCACGTGAAAAGTTTACCAGGACAACGGATGACACTTCACTGAGTTGTTTACACAGCGGATAAGCGTGAACATTTTTCAGCTGAGCGAAGAATAGGAGGAACCAATGAATTTACAGTAAACAAGGACAGATGAGCTAGTAATGATTATATAGAGGAGAACTCATTTAGACGCGCTGTTGAGCGGTCGCATTTTTCGGAGGAAGCAGTCCTGGTTAAGGACGTAGAGTGGCAGGAATGTGTTTTCTGCCAGGCTCAAGTTACATTTCTGTGAGAAACAGAATGAATACTTCTGAAGAATCCTATAGACCTAGTTAGAGTAGTAGAATCTATTCACTTATGAAAGACAGAACTGTGTTTAAAATATAAGTTTAGTGATAAGGGGTGATAGTAAGAAAAATGAGTGTTGTGAGGATTCGGTGCAACCAAAGTAAGTAGGTCCTTTGACTCATAACTTTTGATAGACATTGAATAGAATTATTTCAGAAGTTGAAATAAGGTATTACAAGGTTAACGACGCTTACAACTAAGTGAGCGCAGAATAAGGAGAAACGAAGCTGAAGCTACAAAATTGATTATGATGTGAATAAACTGAGACTAAGTCAGCAGCTGAGAAGTTTTACAGAAGAACATGGATTAAATAGCCGTGTTGGGCTATTGTATAATGAATTTTGCAACATCAACTGCTACAAGTAAGATGAGTAAGCAATTGAAGTTTGATTGTATTTACAGGATGAAACATGCGCTCTCTAGCAGGTATAAGTATGAGAATACCGCAACAGGTGTACCCAATGTATTAATTTGCATATATGAGTTTTAAGATGATGGTATTTGAGTAAATTGAGTCAAATCTGACAGGATTAGTAGATGAAGGAAACCAACTCAGGAAAGAGTTGATGAAAGGCTTGGGAAAAGCCAGAATAAATATAAAAACCTTAAGGGAAGAAAATAGGTATAAACCATATCTGTTGGTGTTCTCAGGTAGAGAGCTATATATATATATATATATATATATAAATATATATATATATTATATATATATATATATATATATATATATATATATATATATATATATATATATATATATATATATATATATATATATATATATATATATATATATATACAGGTACATGGATATATACCCAGGAGGAATGGGATCTACAAGAGATAGTTAGGAAATGTTTGTACCTGGAATTAGTACCACATGCCTCTGTTATGATGAACTTATATGATGTAAATAAACTGTTTGTTTTGATGGAACGTTGCTCAAGTTGGGTTCAGTCTCTAAAAGGTTGTTGAGTGCTAGAGTAAACAAGATACTGGACATAAAGAAACTAACTACTATACGAAGCTGTCACTTAAGTAACATCATAAGAAGGGATGGAACGAGTTTAGGTTGGACGTTTTGAGAGAATATCATCCAGGAATCAATAACTCTGGCGGTGAGGGCCAGTATTAAGATATACTCTTACTTGGAAGATAGGTCAATGGATCAAATTGACAAATAGAAGGTAGACAACTAGGCCTGCCCCAGTCACCTAGTTTACTATAATAAGAAGAGATAGCACTGTCACATTTAGTTTAATTGGTATCGTGACCAGTCCCAAGACATATAAAGGGACCACTGGGACACATATAGTTTAATTGGTGCCTTCTTGGACCAGTCTTTAAAACACCCAGTCCAGCGGTGACACCCCGTCAATCCTTTAATTCTGCGCAAACGCCCATTCATGAACGTCTGTTAACTATTTAGTTACTGTATCATTTCCGCCTAACCTTCAACCCCATGACCCCAAATTTAAATAACAAAAGATGAGACTTCCCGGTCGTGCCTGGAACAATACTTCGATAGACATGACATACCATGCCACATCCGCAGTCAACGGAAGTTTGCGCAAGAAAAACAAACGTAATACAGTCAAATTACACATCCATGTTAATACCACTTAGATGCCAGCTAAGCTGTAACCTCAAGCCATTCTCCTAGCGTAATTGCATCCTTGTTAGTTTTGTACACTCTTTAAAATGGTATAGGTAGTTCCACAGATACAACCGTAGGGGAGTGAAGTGTTAGAGATTTCATTATACTAGGTGCAGCTTTTTTATGAGGTGGGGTTGACTAGTTCCTTCCTCGTGGCCTTTTGTCACCCTTATCTTAACAACAGAGGCGAGTACCCGTTTGCAGCTGAGTTGATTGGGGCGTGGCGCTAGCCAGGTTTCGATCCCGCAATCTAGTAACCTCGCCACGAGAGGACAGCGCTCTACACGCTTAGCCAATAGGCAGGGCTGGATTAAGAACTCCGGAGGCCCTAGGTTTTTAACATATTTTGGGGCTCCTCTCCAATCTTCTAAAAGGTAAAAACTAGAAAAAATAAACTAATGGATTTCAGATACATGTTTTTATTAATATTTAATATGTTTAAAAAAACAAGTGTTTGTTACAGCCACTAGATATTGTTAAAGATAGTAGGGCTCTGCAAAGAAAATGTAATAAAAAAGGGAGAAACAAGAGGGGAAGGGGGGTGGAAGTAACTAATAAACTAACAGTTGTACAGATACTATTACCCTGCAAGCACGAGCTTACTAACGTGAACGTGACGTTGCTGTAGAGCTCTGTGCGTTATGACTCCGTTGCATTTTTCGCGGAGTATCCCTGTAAGCCTGGGGCCCTAGGACCGTGTCTAGTGGGCCTAATGAGTAATCCGGCCCTGCCAACAGGACGGTCATTGCACCTTACCAAAATACAATTTTACTGATAACCTCGCGCGCGCTGCATCGAAATGAATAATACCGAGTTCGGCTTCTTTGCTTACGAATATCCTAGTCTAAGTTGCTATGTGTCTCATCAGCATCGCACCTCATTCAAGTAAAAGATACAAAGTTTATGTGGTGAACGATTAGCTAAAAAGAACGTTTGTTCCCTTGGCACTCCAAGTTAATAAGTCAAATAGTCCTAACAAAAATAAACAAAAAATGCATTACACCACAAGGAATACAAATCTTATAACAGGCTTATGTCAAAAGAACCGTCCCAAAAAATCCCATGCAATGTCCACAAAGAAAATCAAACAAGCTGTGAATAGAAATAGATACTAGAACAGAAAATGCACTAACTTTTAAAACACCTGTTTAAAAACCTGAAGTAACACAATAAATATAATGAAATAAATATAAAAGCATTCTGGTATAACACGGCTGTTTGTGCCCTATACCAGAGCGCTCTTTTAGTTTCGGTGACCGGAATTCTGACACCGGGTATAAAATTTTCGTGTACACCGTAAAAGACTATTTAAGTTTTTGGCGGGGAAAATCAGCTGATGAGTGTGTAAAACCAGTAAAATATAAATCATTACACACTCGTTCTGGATAAACACAGCGCTAAAATTCTTTTGTGTACTATAACTTTGTTCTCTGCTCTATTTTTGATTGCATTTTTATTTGTTTGAAATTAGTTTTGACGGAGTTACAGACTTTTGAAAACAGCGTCATCATTTGAGGAAATTCATAAAATAAGTAATCTTTTTATTAATTTAATATCTAAAAATCGGCCCATTCGTTTGAGTTTATAATTATAAAGACTTCTCGAAGGGAAGCTAAAGATTATTTCCACATACTTTTTTTTTTGGTTTCATATCTTGAGTATGTGTGGTAGTCAGTTTTGTGAGTTTGGCATTACAAGAACAAGCATATTGTCACCAGATTTTATAGCATTTAAATTACTGTAAACGCATTCCTGATACTCACAAATCTTAAATAAGGTTGTAACAAAATAACTTTGTAAAGCACCATCTGTTTTTGCATTTTCATTCATTTATAATGATATTTAGCTACGTATATAAGCGTCAGAAAACATGTAAATCTATAGATAGATTACTTCTACATACTTTGTTCTATCTTTCAAGTCTTGTTAATCTTGTATTTATAATATGAATTTTTTTTTTTTTAATTGTGTGTGAGATAAGGACTGTTCCATTAGTGTTCTTTGGTAGACAATCCTGTGCACACGACGGCTGCCAAAGAATTCTAAGTAACTGTTTGTATATCTTCTTTCATTCACAGATAAAACATTCTACATCCTGGTGTTAGACTTGATAGTCCCAAATATTCCTCTATCTTTATACATACACAAGTAAACTATACTACATAACAACGAAATGGAACATACTGTTTTGCATCATATGAATTGTGCCAGTGCACTGTGCAGAGCCTGTGGCAAGAGAGCATTAACTTCCAAAACAACACGTTCAATTCAGAAAGCGCTGAACTGTTCTAAATTACGTTAATGATCTGTTCTTTGTGTTTGGAATTAACGTATCAGATGATAAACCCACACAGCATTCGACTATATTTTGTAAGAAGTGTTACTTACGAATACAAAATTCAAAAAGGAGGCATAATGAGAAGTGTCTTGAAACAGCCAAGTTACTATCGGAAAACAGTCAGCACATCTGGAAAGACTAAAACCATAATTTAACTATAAGTGAATGTCAACTGTGCAATTGTGTTGCAAAGACATCTTTTGGTGTTTTAAAAACAAAAAGCTGCTCTATCCCCTGTAATGTTCTTTCTGACCCCTCCATGTCTAGTCAGTCATTTAGCTGTAGTCAGGATAGCTCTGTACAGTAGGAGGTTGATGTGCCTGCCCACATTAGTGATGATATTGTTCAACTGGAGGTTGATGTGCCAGCTCACATTAAAGGCGATACCATTATTCATTTGGAGGTGGATAACACTACTCACCCTAGCATGCCAGTTTTTGTTGCCACATCTACACCTACCAAGTCAGTTATACATACGACAAGTACATCCACCTCGCCTGTCTTCAAAAGCGACATCACAGTACAACAGTTACTTGCTAAGCCACCTTCACAACCACTAACACAAAAGGAAGAACCCCTATTCACATCCATTGTTAGAAAAAAAAACTAGAAACAGCAAAAAGTAATATCATAAAATGCAAAACCAGAGGACAGCCTATTGTACTACAAAAACTAATTAAACATAGAAGAGAAACATCAGTCACCAGAACGCCAACAAACGTAAGCGATCTCAATTGCTTCACACTGTTAGAAAACATATTGCTGGAACATCAACTGATTCATTAGACCTGCAGCAGGCACATGAACTACAACGCTGTTCAGAAACGTCACGTCAGGAAATTTGCAGGAAAGCAGGCATTGAAAGTAGAGTTAGAATATCCAAAGAATTAGCAATAGCCATGAAGTCTTACGTGGGCACAGCAGAGAAGATTGAAAATTGAAAGACGCGCCAGAGGTATTAAAAATATAACTTCACAATTAAAATTTATAATGGAAACTCATTTGTTACAAATTTCTCCATCTGTGAATGTACAGATTCATCCTATAAAAAAAAAAAAAGGAAGTGTGAATGATAATTGAGCAAAATTTTGGGGCTAGAGCAAATTATGGCAGTTGTTGCTTGAGATTGACAGAATTAACAGAGTGTGGAAATCATTTAATAGATGGCTAGAGCAAATTATGGCAGTTGTTGCTTGAGATTGACAGAATTAACAGAGTGTGGAAATCATTTAATAGATGTATTTTTTAAATACACCTATTTATCTATTAAATTGAACATTTCGTTTTACTCATGACCATACTTATTTTTACATGACCATCGTGATGTATGATTGAGATAACTGTTAGCTCTCATGTTTTTGGGGACAATTGGGTGTGTTATTTTAAGGTAATAAATGTGGACTTGCAATTTAATGTTTCAATAATTAATGTTTGACGCATGAAACCAAAACAAAACTTTGATATCCATTTTCTGCAGGTTTTCTACTTTTGATTTCTGTAATTTGTTATGCAAGTCGATTGTGACCGATTTAGTGAAAATTGCATTATAAACAAACCATAACAAAATATAAAAAAAACGTAAATTTTACACTATTTCAGACTATTATATCTTCTGTTCTAATTGTGATAAAATGTTTGTTCTTGTTCTAAAATTTACTCTAACATTTCTAGTCTAGCGTTACGCAAAATTAAAGCCGGTATTTATAATAATAAAGTAGCCTAAAAACATTAATTAAGCCCTATCAAAAGTAAAATCCGCCACCTTTTTTTCCAGTTAGGAAGTTACCACGTGACCTCTGACACGATAGCTATAAATAGCGCGGTCGGGGGAACAAGGGGAAATAACTAAAAGATCGCTGGCAAACAGCCGTGATAAGCGTACATTGCTAAAGATAAAGAATGCGTTATACTTTTCACTTGAAAACAAATGTGGGCTTTAGAAACATATAACATACTCCCCTCCCCTCCCTTTTTTCCATCTCTGTAAGAAAATAAGTCAGTTTTTCTCTCACAGTTGTTAGCAGTTAATTATCGAAAGATAACTAGATAAGAGTATGAAGGAGAAAAAGACAAGCATAAAGGAAGCATATACACCTCTAACAGTGAAAACAATGTATTAAAATATTATATTTAAGAAACAAAAAACTAGTCTCGAAAAAAAAAAATATCGTGAACATTCGGGCTGCCGTAAGTCGAGAGAGCCGTAACCTCCAGACTTTAGTGCAGTCTTTTTTTTTTCCTCCAGTAAACCACAACTATTTCTACCGTAGTCTTTCTTCCCTCCCCCATCCCACCTCTATACTCACAATAAATAATTACCCACAACCGCGAGTACGGTACTTTGGGAATTACCGATATGACCGCGACAATTAACCTTTACCTCACGTCTCTCCAAACAAGGCGAGGCCACACACAATGAATATGTATGTATATGCTTACCCCTTGAAACGACAAAAACCCACCGTATATAGGGCATTATGTCCGGTTCACGATTTCGACAAATATGACTTGAAAACAAAACATATCCGTGCACTTTTCATTTAATAGAAAAAAAAATGTCTACTGAAGAATAATAAGGAACGCTTGCACGGAGTAAGACACAATTCCGTTGTACGGTTGAGTCTTTGTGTGTTTTGTCCTTTCTTGTCTTTCTATGTTTCAACATTATTTTCACTGATCCAAGCCTGCCATACGACCAATTTCTGAGTTTCTTCTAACGCTGGTGATGGAGCAGGACATATGTTTTTTTTTGTTTTTTTTTTAAATTAAAGTTTTTGCCTCGTTTTGGCGAGGCGCGTCCCGTTCAACCTAGTCGGTTATATTAGGGCGCCATGTCCAAATATAAAAGACTCTTAGGTCTGGGGTTTAGGACATATGTTGAGAAACCTTCTGACAGCATTATAATGCTGGATTTTTTTTTCTGGAATCTCCAGTGTAAGAAAGGTAGATGGGAGACCACAAACACATGCCGACGACAACTGGAGACATAAATGAAAAGGGATCAGTACGACATGAAAAGATATATATGTCATCATTAAAAAACTTTCCATCTGTTGTAAATATACTTATATTGTCTTTATGTTATTACCAATCTACACACACAGAGCTGAAATAAATACTAGAGACAGCCGCAAACAAGAATACAAGACACATCCCGGTGACATCTAGTGGGTTTCCTGTTAGTTATAAACTAACCTACCATCTCGTCTATGGTTAACAAGAAATAATTGGTGTCAAAGATTCGGTTTATGTCAACAACTATAGGATAGGCTGCTAGGAGTGGATGATTCAAATTCTGGGTCGTCTTTTTTTCACCCAGCCATGGATGTTCCCCCCCCCCCCCCACCCCTCTTTTCTCCGTTTATGTTACATCTCCATATGGTTATCTTCTAATTAATCTCGACAATGTATGTACGTCCTGAACACATGTCTGCATATTATGCTTGTCTTGTATGTAATTATATTTTCTGAACGTAGGTTATACGGGTATCTGACATTGATCTTGAGTTGGTGGGGGGGGGGGGGTAAAGCCAACGAGGAAGGTTACTGGTCATCCCACCTCTTAACAAAGCTGGAACTAATATGGTGAAGCCTCTAACACTTCACTCCCCTACTGCAGTATCTGACAGGGACTACTGTAGGCGATACGCTTTTTCCCCCGAAAAAGCAACGCATTCTATTAATCCTGGCGTGGTCGACTATTTTCATTCACATCGTCCGGACCAAAATAAGATATATTATCTCTCTCAATGTTTCTCAGTTCCTCCTGTGTTTCCTTCATCGTAATTATTAACTTTGGTACCTTCTTCCTCTCTTTCTTTGTCATCTATATATCTACATCACTAACACGCTGAGAAATTATTGTCAGACCACTATTCTCCTGTATTTTCTCAACCAATGTTCGACCGTACGTATGATATTTTTGACGATAAAATACGTCTTATACGCGTAAGGTAAAACTTCCGTCTGTTGAAATACGTTGTATCACTGCGTCAAATGTTTCAAAACCTGAAAATGCATCTCCAACTGAAACATGCTATGTTGTCCTACAGAAGCTAGCCAGCTAAAACTAAAAGCAATTTAATTCACTTATTTTTAATCTAACTTCGATCACGAATAGCAGAAGCAACAAGACCTTTCATTACAAAAACGAGCATATAAACGTATCTGCAGTGACCATCGGCAAATTATGCGCCAATGACGTCATTCCACGCAATAGCTATGGAAAGAGCCCCATGTTAAACTTACGCATTTTAATTTAACGTAAAATAACGTATTATACGCGTATTTTATTTTTTGCCACGAAGTACGTATAATACGCAAATTTTATTCTCAGACGTAACGTACGGTCGATTAATATTAGACAAACATAAAGGTATGTTTTCAGGCACTCGTAAGAAATAAAGAAGTAGAACACTTGGACAACAGAAAAACAACAGACGTGAGTGGCTTACCCAGGGTTCGAACCCCGTACCTTCCGTACGACAACTCCGCCTAGCTATCAAGCGAATCACACTGACCCCACGGCCAGCTAGGCATCCCCATAAAAAGATGCTTTGCTGGCTATTTATCAGTACGAAACACACAAGATAACACCGGAAGTATACAGTGGGCAACTCAGCCCTTAAATGACGCAATCACTTCTGTTGTTCTCCTATTAACAGTATGTGTCAGTCCAAACAAGACAAAGACCTTGATACTGGGTCCAGTAAATAGTAGAAGACTTAAGGACATTAGTATAGAACAGAGGGTAGGTTTCTGGTATTGTATAAACATAAATAACACATAAGGAAGGGAAACCCGAGGCCTGTAAACAGTAAATTAATATTAGACAAACATAAAGGTATGTTTTCAGGCACTCGTAAGAAATAAAGAAGTAGAACACTTGGACAACAGAAAAACAACAGACGTGAGTGGCTTACCCAGGGTTCGAACGGTCGAACATTGTTCTCATCATGTTCCTACCATTACTTATAGTAGCCAGATTCGGAGAATAATTATATAAATAACATGGAAGACTTATGCTACCATTAATCAATGAAATAACTACATCTTTACCAGGAAAAATTAAAAAGGAGTATAAATAAATTATGTACTGTATCACATCATATTATTATCAAAAAAGTGTTACGAATTACATACACAGACTCATAAAATCATTAAACAATATAACATAAGCTGCTAACAACTTCACGTCGTATATGATGCAGTTCACCTTTACCTGAAAGTCCCACAGAACAACAAGTTTCTCACTTCAGAAATAAACTAAAGTATGCTGTATGTAAAGCCCGCCCTGGCTTTTAATTCAACTGCTATTTACCAGGAACGAAAACACGGACACGTCAGAAATTAACTACTAGATAAGAGCTAAATGTATTTTTAAATAATTGGGAAATACCGCAGTATGCTGTGACGGAATGTGACTTTTATAAGTACAGTACATAAACCAATAAAACGGTATTGAATCACAGCATATGACTTTTACTAGTTCCACGCGGATAGCAAGCATGCGCAGTGGCGCAAATTTGGAATTCTATTTTTGGCGTGGGACAGCCGCCTATTCGAAGGGCTCAGTCCTAAAAGCCCTCCTTTCTCCTCTCCCCCTCCTCCCAACCTTCTTCTGATAAGCAATCGTGTTATATCGTATACGTTATGGGTGATAATGAGCATGCAGGTTGGAATAAACCAATGCAGGTTGTATAAACAAACATCCGTCAAAACAAGTATGTACTCTAACGTTAACAGACGGAGTACATCATTTCTGAGCTACATACAACATATTAGGAAAACCGTTGGGGGGCGGGGGCAGAACTTCTGAGGCCATTGTTATTGTTGAACAGAATCTACATCATTGCATTCCGGGCAAACCCATAGGTGATCAGTTTCCCTCAGCATATGTCGAAAAGTATAGGTAGTCCCATAGCAGATACTGCTGTAGCGGAGTGAAGTGTTAGAGACTTCAGTAAAAATACTAGGTCCAGCATCGAGAGGTGGGGGGGGGGGGGTGACCAGTTCCCTTCCTCGCTGCCTTTTCCTTCCCTAACTCAAGAGCAAAGTCAGGTACACGACTGGGTAGACTGGAGCGTGATGATACCGTGAATCGAACCTGGCACCTTAGCCGGGAGAGACCAGCGCTCTAACCATTCTGCCAATCGGATGCTCATGTCGAAGGGTATGAATGCTAAATGTTCCTGTAGGGCGCTGGTTGTATACACCACCAGGGTTCTCAACCTATTTTGCCCATGGCCCTTTCTGAGCCTTGTATACCTCATAATCGTTGTTGGCTGGAAAAGTGTACTTTACCATCTTAATGTGGCCCCCTAGATATATGGGTTGAGAACCACTTGTATACACGACAGATGCATCCTATCATACGTCCATCCCTGCTAGCCTTACGGTTGATGCCAAATTCCAAGAGTCTTAACCTTGAGTCATTACACTGAGGTTGGCCATGTCCTCAGAAGAGACCCCGATGCCATCACGGGAGCAGCTATGCTTTGGACCCCTGGGGGAAGGCGAAGGTGAGGCCGTCCGGAGACAGCCTGGCGGAGGGCTGTGGAGGCTGGGATGCAGAGAGTGAGCCAGAGTTGGGGCACTCTACGAAAGATGGCCACCGACCGAGCAAAGTGGAATCAATTTGTTGTTGCCCTACAAGACGCCACTAGGCGTGATGGCCACTGACTGCTTTGACGGTCGGCGGCTAAGGATCAAAGAAGAAGAGGAAGCGAACATGTATACACAGATGCTTAAATACACAAGCTGATTGAGAGTCAGGCAGACATGCACGTTATGAATATATGCCCCTTGTGACTCCCGGGTATATCTTTAAGGAGATGAGACGGAATAGACCACTGCTCCTAAATGACATGTCGTAAGATGAGACTAACCTCTGTGCGCATGTGCCGGTGGCTGGCAACCATTTCACATTTTAAAAACTGCTATACAAACCGCCACTGTAAGGGCACATTACGTTCTAAGGTGCAGGTGTCCCTGTGTGACGCTAAAGTTACCGTAAGTTAAAAACAAATGGTAACATGTATGTATGCACAAGAGGCATCATTAAAATAGAGACTACGCACTTTGTACAAGAGTATCGTAATTATAAGCAACAGCGAAAGCAAATGAACCTCACACATACTTAGATAAACTTCCTCAACTGTGACGTAAAAAAGAGGGAAGGTGCACAAAGAAGAATACTAATGAAGATTGGGGGGTGGGAGAGACAAGATAGTAACGCAGATTTAGGTAATTAAAAGATAAAAAAACAATCATAAGCACAGGAATTCAACAAATTCCTCCCAAGCGTTCCTCACCTCACATTGCTATGTCAATATTAATTAGTTACTGTTGTAGCTGAAAATGTTCTTAATCTGCAAACACTTCAGTTTTCTTCCATGCCTAATTTATTCGCTATAATTACTTTTTTCTTATTCTTTGGTTTTAATAGTAATTTATTGTTTTTTTTTTTACTTTCATATATTTATATTATTATTATCTGGCTGAAATATAAATAAAAAAAATAAGAAAAGTAATAATACATTTGACCTTACCCCAACGAAATAAATATTTCGTTCGCTCGTTCATTCGCCCTGTGCAATACGTTCAAGGTTCTTCCGTGTCTTTTTTAAAATATTCTTTTCATGTCTCTCTCCAGTTCCCTTCTCCATTTGTGTGTGTGTGTTTTTCCCTTGGTCTCCCATTTTCTTCTCTGGAAAGGACTGCCTTGCTATAGGATCCCGTTACACGTCCATTGAGGCATATTGGGAATATGGTGTTCTTGAACATCGGTATACAAGGGGTGATGTGGTCAGCATCACGCCGGCCGCCTTAACCTTCCCAGAGTTGCTCTGGTACCCAATTCCTGAGGCTGGGTCGACCCCGGAGCCATTTGTGGTCTAAAGAATCCTACCTTAACTGGGGAACCATGGATCACCGAGCTAGGAAGCCAGAGCACTAACGCCTGTCCTATCTAAAGCCTACGCCTTCTCCCCTCTGAAGAAAATAATGCCAGAAGGTAATTTCACAATGCTTGTCCAACAATGTGACAGGAAACCGTTAGACACCACCTACAAATTCGATATCGATCCTGACCTTTTGTATGCAGCTAAAGTAGTCTTTCGCATAAATAGTCCGCATTTCTACAGATTCTGCTGCAATAATATATTGCTCTCATCTAAAGTTGTGTGTGGTAACTGACAAAACGTCAATTTTCTATTTTGGTTGTCGTTTTAAGCTTTCGCTGATACGGATTCGGCAACACTGCATTATCGTCCTAATTAATATGTAACACTTGTATGCACAATTTTACTATGTATTCTGTTTCTATAAGTTGTTGGCATGCCATTGCTGTAATAAACCAATACCACTGTTATTTATATCACTAATTACGACTCAAATTTTTGAGTGACATCGAGTTACGTTGTTTTTCCCCATCGCCTAAACTTTTCTTTCCTTTTTCTTCTTTCTTTTCTTTTTTTTTTTAAAGAAAACGAAATGTTTTCGATGGATACAATTCGATGACGGCTACTTAACAAGTCCTTGAACTGGATACGCATGATATATTTAAAATAAGTTGTTTTTAGAGCACAGGAGAGGCACATTACATCGCGCGAGATTGGTTTGGTTTGATTTTAAGGACTATCTTCAATGCACACGGCTAACTCCATCAGTGCTTCGATCTCCTCCCTTAGATCACACAAGGAGGATCTCAGCACAGTGCACGAACTCCGTAGCACAGGCGAGAATCCCAATGTGTGTATACAGGAATCACACATTCTATAAATATTTTTGTGGTGGGTAGGCTTCTAATTTTTAAATTTTGCCAGGGCAGCAGCCTTACAGCCTACTCTTTACGATTTCCAACTGCCGTGGGATTTTCAACGTGCGCAACTTGCACACGGGACATCCTATTTTTTCGCCCTTATCCGAGAAGGCTAGGCATCCGATCTCACTACCCAGGAGACCAGGGAGACGGGGGTATGACATCATTAGAACCACTGGTTCTAAAAATATTTCCATAAATTATATTCCCTCAACTGGGAATCGAACCTGGTCCCTCTAGAATTCGAGGCGGACGCCATACCTCTAAGCTACTCCGACCCCCACGTGGGAAATAAAATGCGTAATGAGAGCCATTAATGTTTACAAGAAGAGGCAGAATGAGAAATAATAACGACAGAAAAGTTGCTGTAACTACATCCTGTATCACATATATAGATAGACCGAAAATAAAGTGGACTGGACATGTTATAAGAATGCAACTCGAATTATTACCACCACCCGCCTACCCCCACAAGTAGCATATCTGATTTTAGGGCACGGGAGAAGAACAAGAGGCAGACGGATAGATTACATCACAGAAATCCTACAACAACTAGGTTTCACATTACCCCCTAATTGGCACACCTGGCTCAACAAGGAACGAACGAACGAACTTAATGGCCTCAGGTTTCCCCTCCTTATATGTTTATACGTTTATAAAATACCAAAAACCTACATTCTGTCCTTTACTTATTCTCATTCTTCTATCATTTACTAGACACAGTATTAAGGTCTTTGTCTTGTGTAATCTGGCCTATACTGTTTAATAGTGAAACCGCAGAAGTGATTGCGTCCATAATTAGTCTGGGTCGTCCTATGGTACATATAATGCGTAACATACCACCAGACCTAAGTGTCTTTTATATTTGGACATGCGCCCTAATATAACCGACTAGGTTGAACGGGACGCGCCTCGCCAAAACTTTATTTTAAAAAAAATAAATGTTACATATTCGGGTCACGTGGGGGGGGGGGGGGGGGGGGGGGGGGGGGGGGGGGGGGGGGGGGTCGTGCTAGACCTCTGCCGGTGAAGCATTATTTTTAAATGCTTAGCTGGCAGAGTGGATAGTGGCGAATCGCTCCCGTGGCTAGGCGGTGGGTGACGTTCGGAAGGTCGTGGTTCGATTCCCGGTAAGCCTATCACTTCTGTTGTTTTTCTGTTGTCTGGTCTTCTGCTTCTTTATTTCTCACTGAGTGCCTGATAACATACCTTTGTGTGTTGTTTGTTTATTTATTAACTTAATTTTAAAAGGGTTGAGAATTGGGCACTCAAGTTCGTCTGACATCACTTCAGCTTCCAACTACGATTCACAACAATGGAAGGAAGAAGTAAAACTTAAACTTAGAAAACGATGCGCCCCATGCGGAAGACGTTTTGTGTTTTTTTTTTTTTTTTTTTTATCGCTGTGTTCTTTAAACGTATTTGAACGTCTAAACTCCGAAATTGGGTAAGGTCGCGGACATATCAGATGCAACACACAGTCGCGTGGCATTAATTATAGACAGGTAGAGTAGCCCCACCCCCCTCTCCCATATCAGAAACTGCCGCAGGAGAGGGGTCAAAGACTTCACCATACTAGGTACTTTATGAGATGTGGTGACCAGCTTCCTTCCTCGCTGCCTTTACTTTCCCTAACTCAAGAGCAGAGTCAAGTACCCATTGACAGCTGGGTAGACTGAAGCTACCATATTTCAATCCCGGCACCCAGCAACTGTGCAGTGAGAGCTATAATCAAACAGAAAAAAAACATGCACGGCCTTATTGTAGCGGGAGGTTATTTAAAATTATTATATGAGTAAGAGTATGCCAGTAAAGAGTTCTGACCTTACCAGTAATACCCCAGTCTTAGAAATAAGCACTGGTGTATTGTTATCATAAAATTAGTCAGACTGTGAAAACCCTGGCCCAGTTGGTAAGAAGTAGTACCAGGATTTAAGGCGTCTCCTCCCTGTGACTATCTTATGATTACTTATATTCTAGGGGATAAGTAAAATGTACATTCACTGAACCCACAAAATGGAAAAAGTGAATAAATCCTCAGGTATAGTTAAAATAGTTTAATAATTGCACTAATATTCTATTTCTACTAGTTGGAAGAGAGAATACACATCTATATATATAACAGTATTCACACAATTACTATTATTGTCTGTTTAGACTTCATTCATTTTAAATATATCACGGTTTTTAGTCCTCTGATAAATGTCATCACTTGACTATTTATTGTGTTTCATATATTGTGGTAGTCAGTGTCCTAAGTGACACTTATCTGTTCAACTTGATACTGCTGACACGGAACTGTCCTGTGCTGATATCAGACTTGGTAGGCCCAACAGTAGGGATGCCAATGACCAGTTGAAGTTCACTCTTTGGGGTCCTGCACTTTTGTGGGATTGCCTCTGATGAGTGACACCGGCTTCTGATTCTGGACAGTCTGGTTTGAGTTATTTCATGGAACCTGCAACATATCAGCCTTGGCTAGTATCTGGCTAGACTTGTAGCTGACTAGCACAGATGTCAGACCAGTCAGTCATCAGATGTCACCGTTATACAATCATAGTAAGTAAGGACATCATTTCAGTGATATAGCATTAATATTAACATTTCAATTAAGTGTAACTGACTAGCACATAAGTCAGACAAGTCAGTCATCAGGTGTCAAAGTTATACAGTCATAGCAAGTAACATCAATTCAATGATATAGAATTAATATTAACATATCAGTAATAAACATCATCTGGTTTATTCCGCTCCTATACATCCCATCATATTCTATAACTTGATCCTTCCAAATCATATCAAGTACGAATTCAAATACTGATGCTATCTTAGCAACTACCCAAAATTAATACATAAAATAAATAAAGTGAGTGACCACGTGATCAGGTTGCTTTCTACTGAAACTGGCTGGAGAACACTCCAGTTTACCAGCTGTAAATGGGTACAAAGTTGTGCGCTCGAACTAGGGAAGGCAAAGGCAGCGAGGAAGGGGACTAGTCACCTTAGCCTCGTAACTGGGATCTTCCATGATGAAGTTTCTAACACTTCATTTCCCTATGACAATCTCTGCCATGGGACTGCCTTTATCTTCGTAAGCGATAAAGCAATATGATAAATATATCTTCATTAGGCTGTGGGGCTATTTGTGATTAATTTTTGTACAAGCAACAATCATCCACAATGTACATGTTTAGATCATATTAAAAATACAATACATTATATCAATGACTATTATACAGGCATATTTTGTGAATTCTATATGAACCTGAAATAACAAATATTATACACGGTAGTTATCATAATTTCGCTTACCCTCATACTTCAGATACTGGACTTAAAAATGTTTCTGGCGATCCGCTCACAATTCATGGATAGTGGCGAAACTCGGCCTCCAGTCTGTCTCAAACCTTTTTCGTTGTCTATCTCTCCAGTTTTACCGATACGCTTTAAATACGTATAGCGCGGACGTATCGGAGAGTACCGACGTCACAGCTAAACCTAGGCCTGAGAAATCCTTCCCGAACATTGATTTCAGCCGATCTGTGCGTCGACTTAAATTTTGCCTTTATCATTCTCGGCATATATAATATCCATATTGTTCCATCTTATCTAGTTTTATACAGCTGATAAAACTCTATCTTCCTATCCATGTAAATTCCCAAACTGTTATTTGTTGATTTTAATATTTCGAACAGAAGTGGGTTTACCAGCTGTTAGCGTAACTGTGGGCAGCCGAAATACGCATATATCTCCGAAAATGAGAACTTCCTACCGTTCCTTCTTATCTGCAGTTAACACAATCCTTCCCTGTACTGAAATGTAAAATCCTTTTCATACTGATTCCCGTCTGCTTTTATATATCCTTGGCGATTTCCTCTGTCTGATCCACATTTCGCTGATACGCCGCCATTTTGAAAGCGGTCAATCGATGTTTATAAATCTACCTGAAGACGTTTGCAATGACTTGAAACCAATTTTGCGACATAGCTCCCCCATATTTTAAGCTGGATGATATCTAGCTTAACTATTGGGTACAAGACAACTGCAAAACGACCATTCCGAGGTTAGTTTTCCTTCTTTCTATCCTCCTCAAGCTCTGTGGGATGGCGACTGAGAAAATCTGCGCCCACATTGTTTTCCAAGAATATATTCATCCTTTACTATCTCTCTCCTTCCTGTTCGGCTTTTCATCCAGGCTCTTACTGCTGGTGAAACGGGGTCGGTAGGTTTCCCATGAAGTTTACCGCCATCTTTTCGTTGATAGTTGGATGTGGTTTTCCCTCGCAATTCCGTAGGTGTTTGATTTTCGCTACGTGATTTGTTCCTTTTTTCCAGCGCATGGGGTTCAGACTGCAATTGAACCTGTGTGGGATGTTTCCTTTCCCCTCCCGTGCAAATCTCGGGAGTACCCCTGATTGCTGGTTTGCTTGTAGATTTTTTATGAAGACTCTTCCGTCGACTTTCTGAATCTACATAGGTGCACTCTGGACAGGAATTTACATACTGATTTATGTCTTCCGTAATACCTGGCCAGTAGAACTGGGTGGCTATTCTTTGTTTTGTGGCACCATTACCCAGGTGTTCACTCAAAGTTGATATGTGTCCCCAGCCTATAACCTTATTCCTATAGATGGATGGTACAACAATTTGACCATGACTTTTCGTCCCTCTGCCAGCTTTCCTGTACAAGAGTCCATGTTCCCTATAGAAGTGTCCTTTCCTTGGTGTGTTATGTGTCTTTGACAATTTGCCAAAACAAGGCTTCAATGTGCTGTCTGCTTCTTGAGCCCGTTTCATTTCAGTCGAATGAAATTTTAAGTTGGTGTCCCTCTCTATGTTCCTGGAGTCAGACCTGGTCTGGATTTCTGCCATAACCATATGTTTTACAGGGTCTCCCAAGAAAACATATTTACGCCCCAACATTAGGGGGTAAAAGGGATTACCTATCACAGCTGCATTTATCTCCCCTTCCACATAGCGACAACTGACATGAATCTTTGCTATGGGTAAAGTAAGGGGTGATGTTCCTTTTAGTGGCCCTTGAATATCTACTGTTTCTGTGGTGATTTGTTCAGGGCTCACCAGAGATGCACACATGACTGCGTCATAGGACAAACCTGTGTCATACATTCCTGTGACTGGTTTGCCATTCACAGTCACTATCTCCTGTGTAGGTGGGTGATGGAGGCTATTCTGACTCACAGTCAGTTCCTTCCTATCAGAAGCCCTCACCTGTAGACATGCAGCATGATGAAGGGGTTTTTTCCTCCCACATTCATCAGTGTTGTGGTTACTCATCTTACAAAATTTGCACCACTTATCTCCCTGTCTGTAGGGTTTATTTTCCTGAGTCTGAGGGTTCTTGTCCTTATTATCAAATCTTGGCTTATTTCTGTATGGATGAACCTTCTGGTCAAACTGGGTATTCTGCGGTGGTGGCTTATATCCTTCTACCTGCTTCCTTTTTGTTCCTACCAATTCAGCTTGAGCTGCTTGGTATCTCTCTGCACATTTCAAAATGTCTTCCAGCCTCTCTGCTCCTTGTTCCATAAGGAATTTCCTCATTTCTTGAGACATGGAATCTTTGACTTGCTCTAACATAACCATTTCTTTCAGATCCTCGTAGGTTTTCTGATACTTACCTAAACTACTCCATTTCAACAAATACATTTCTAGCCTAGCTGAGAACTGGTTATATGTTTCTCCAGGTAGAGGTTTAGATGTTCTAAATTTCTTCCTATATGCCTCTGAGTTCTTTTCATAGCGGATCAGTAAGGCTTGCTTTAGTATCTCATAATTTTCCTGATCTTCTTTGGGGAGTTTCAGAAACACATCATATGCAATACCTCTCAATCCCTGGGATAACTTTAGACTCCATTTTTCCTTTTCCAGTCCATATGTAGAGGCTAGCCTTTCATACCTATCCAGGTATGACTCAATTGCGTCATCCTTTTCAACAAATGGATCTAGGTGGAAGTTCATGGCCCCATTTGCTGTGTTCTGAAAAGAGCTATTCGCAGAATGAGGTGAGCTATTACCATGGGTGATAGTCCCAGCCTGAAGTTCAAGATCAAGCTGTCTCATTTTCAGCTCATGGTCTCTCTCTGCTTGTAACCTCCTTTCTTCTCTCTCAGCTTCTAATTTCTTGGCTTCTCTCTCCGCTTCTAATTTCTTGGCTTCTCTCTCTGCTTCTAATTCTAATTTCTTGGCTTCTCTCTCTGCTTCTAATTTCTTGGCTTCTCTCTCTGCTTCTAATTTCTTGGCTTCTCTCTCTGCTTCTATTTTCTTTGCTTCTCTCTCTGCTTCTAATTGCTTTGCTTCTCTCTCTGTGTACTTTTCACATTCCGTCGTGACATACCGGATCAGAGCGTCACCATCCATGCCAAGCTCTTTTCCCACCTGCAGTGTAGCAGACCTAAATTTGATCAAGTCAGCCATGATGTATCTGTAGTCTAGTAGGGCAAGCGATCTTACTCAAACTAATTTACTACAATATAATTAACTAGTTAAAATTAAAGTTAATTAAACTGACTTCACCATATATGAAACAGCTTTCTTTATCTGTACTCAATGGTATTCCTAAAAATATAATTATTTTCTACTATGTTACTCTTTCCAAAAAATTTTACAAAACAAAATTTCTACACAGCAGAAATAGAAAGTTGGCTCAGGAATATCAAAGATATATCCCGCAGACGAGCCCCCACTGTAGCGGGAGGTTATTTAAAATTATTATATGAGTAAGAGTATGCCAGTAAAGAGTTATGACCTTACCAGTAATACCCCAGTCTTAGAAATAAGCACTGGTGTATTGTTATCATAAAATTAGTCAGACTGTGAAAACCCTGGCCCAGTTGGTAAGAAGTAGTACCAGGATTTAAGGCGTCTCCTCCCTATGACTATCTTATGATTACTTATATTCTAGGGGATAAGTAAAATGTACATTCACTGAACCCACAAAATGGAAAAAGTGAATAAATCCTCAGGTATAGTTAAAATAGTTTAATAATTACACTAATATTCTATTTCTACTAGTTGGAAGAGAGCATACACATCTATATATATAACAGTATTCACACAATTACTATTATTGTCTGTTTAGACTTCATTCATTTTAAATATATCACGGTTTTTAGTCCTCTGATAAATGTCATCACTTGACTATTTATTGTGTTTCATATATTGTGGTAGTCAGTGTCCTAAGTGACACTTATCTGTTCAACTTGATACTGCTGACAAGGAACTGTCCTGTGCTGATATCAGACTTGGTAGGCCCAACAGTAGGGATGCCAATGACCAGTTGAAGTTCACTCTTTGGGGTCCTGCACTTTTGTGGGATTGCCTCTGATGAGTGACACCGGCTTCTGATTCTGGACAGTCTGGTTTGAGTTATTTCATGGAACCTGCAACATATCAGCCTTGGCTAGTATCTGGCTAGACTTGTAGCTGACTAGCACAGATGTCAGACCAGTCAGTCATCAGATGTCACCGTTATACAATCATAGTAAGTAAGGACATCATTTCAGTGATATAGCATTAATATTAACATTTCAATTAAGTGTAACTGACTAGCACATAAGTCAGACAAGTCAGTCATCAGGTGTCAAAGTTATACAGTCATAGCAAGTAACATCAATTCAATGATATAGAATTAATATTAACATATCAGTAATAAACATCATCTGGTTTATTCCGCTCCTATACATCCCTTCATATTCTATAACTTGATCCTTCCAAATCATATCAAGTACGAATTCAAATACTGATGCTATCTTAGCAACTACCCAAAATTAATACATAAAATAAATAAAGTGAGTGACCACGTGATCAGGTTGCTTTCTACTGAAACTGGCTGTAGAACACTCCAGTTTACCAGCTGTAAATGGGTACAAAGTTGTGCGCTCGAACTAGGGAAGGCAAAGGCAGCGAGGAAGGGGACTAGTCACCTTAGCCTCGTAACTGGGATCTTCCATGATGAAGTTTCTAACACTTCATTTCCCTATGACAATCTCTGCCATGGGACTGCCTTTATCTTCGTAAGCGATAAAGCAATATGATAAATATATCTTCATTAGGCTGTGGGGCTATTTGTGATTAATTTTTGTACAAGCAACAATCATCCACAATGTACATGTTTAGATCATATTAAAAAATACAATACATTATATCAATGACTATTATACAGGCATATTTTGTGAATTCTATATGAACCTGAAATAACAAATATTATACACGGTAGTTATCATAATTTCGCTTACCCTCATACTTCAGATACTGGACTTAAAAATGTTTCTGGCGATCCGCTCACAATTCATGGATAGTGGCGAAACTCGGCCTCCAGTCTGTCTCAAACCTTTTTCGTTGTCTATCTCTCCAGTTTTACCGATACGCTTTAAATACGTATAGCGCGGACGTATCGGAGAGTACCGACGTCACAGCTAAACCTAGGCCTGAGAAATCCTTCCCGAACATTGATTTCAGCCGATCTGTGCGTCGACTTAAATTTTGCCTTTATCATTCTCGGCATATATAATATCCATATTGTTCCATCTTATCTAGTTTTATACAGCTGATAAAACTCTATCTTCCTATCCATGTAAATTCCCAAACTGTTATTTGTTGATTTTAATATTTCGAACAGAAGTGGGTTTACCAGCTGTTAGCGTAACTGTGGGCAGCCGAAATACGCATATATCTCCGAAAATGAGAACTTCCTACCGTTCCTTCTTATCTGCAGTTAACACAATCCTTCCCTGTACTGAAATGTAAAATCCTTTTCATACTGATTCCCGTCTGCTTTTATATATCCTTGGCGATTTCCTCTGTCTGATCCACATTTCGCTGATACGCCGCCATTTTGAAAATCTACCTGAAGACGTTTGCAATGACTTGAAACCAATTTTGCGACACTTATATTAGTCGCCTCATACGACATGCTCTTGGGAGAAGTATTTTTTTCTTCACATCCACACAGACTTCCGGGAACTACTTTCGGGGCAAACGCAAACAGCACGGGAGTAAATAAAGCGACAATACTACGTGCATTACAGTTATAAAAATCACGTGCAAGGAAGTGTAAAAGAGAAAAAAACCCTGAGGGAAATCGTTCTGAAGCATGCTGTTAAAAAACATCACATAACCACATTAAACCGTATGTACATATCTGCCAGCACTAGCGAAATCTGAGATTCAAACAAGAGCAAGCTTGTGCCATGCTTATAAAATACTACATAATAATAGCGAGTTGCGGAAGCCAAAGCTTTAACTATAGGCGAAAACGTGATGCTATACTTAGGTTGTGTAATACGCGATCAGCCCCCATGACATTACATAACCCTACCGATTCACATAAGCAATGACCGGAACTAGAAAGGATGATATAACTCCCGTTACGGAACTCGAAATACGCAATAGTTCGTTGTGATTTTTGTTAATCGATGGAGTACAGACTCAACAATACTTAAGAGACCTTAGACGTTAACGTTGCTTTTGATCTAATAAACGCCCACGGCGACCGTTGCCTCAATTGGCTGTGTGTGGTGTACCCGGAAACGGGGCCTCCCAGTACTGAGGCACAGTTAAGTCCCCGATGTCCCTTATCGGTGCAGAGTTGAGAGAGATGGCTGAGCATCACAATCCCCCCTGTGTTGCAGCATGATGAGAACCCAGCATTGCACACTGAGCTTGGGGGGATCACTTGGGCACCAGACTTAATACTGGCTCTTGACTGGATGGCCGCATGCAGGAGATTTCTACAATGGAGGGTTGGCAGGTGGTGGGTATCTGGAAGTGGCTCTGTGCAGGACGTGAGGATTCCTTGGGAGAGCCCAGAACCAGAGCACAGCATTGTGCAAGCTCTGCATAGTTGGAGAGCCCCCTGGATGACGGGGAATGCACAGTGTGCTACCCCACCTATCCCCAACTGCTAACTTAGAACCAGAAGTGGGGTCCTCTGTATGCGTGCCAGGCCAGGATAAAATGCCTGGGAAAGAGACTGGAGCTCAGAACTCCCTAACTCAAAGTTGCAGGATGGCAGAAAAGCCATGGGAAAGACAGGGCTATTTTGAAGATAACACAACCATATTTTCACCATACGAGCTCGGACGCCGCCTCGGTAAACAAGGTCCGCGCAGAGCAGTGACACCCCCAGGCTGCTTGCGAATAGTCTACTACTGGGAACATAAACAGATTAGGGATGAGCCCACTCTCCCGTTGAACAGGTGCTAAAGTCATAGATACTGGGCCAGAAGGCGCACCGGAAACCACAGTATCACGCAACTCGCTTTTTTTTTATGGAGAGTACACCGTCAAATAAATCTCGTACTGGTGCTCGCCCTGTGGAGCTCCACCAGGCAGGTGCAGTGCCGGGCTCTGAGCCTCGACAGAGCCCACCCTCAGCTACTGGAGGACCCTCTAGACCGTCTTGTGGAGTCAGCAGACGGCGGAGGAGAACTACTGACCAAAACAAAACAGAAAAAGAGAAACCCAGAGTGCCACTTGTCATGATGCACTGGAATGCAGAGGGAGTGAACAGCAAGCAGGCTGGATACAGCAAAAAGACAGAGCTGGAAAACATCTTGTATGAGAAGCAAGTCAGTGTTTGCTGTATCCAAGAGACTCACTTGAAAGCAGATCAAACCTTTAAAATAAGGGGATATCAATGCTTCAGATCCGACAGACAAGATAGACGAAAAGGAGGAGTACTTACTCTTGTAAGGAATAACATTCCTGCACACGAAAGGAAAACCTTCATGGATGGAGCAGAATATCAGCTGTTGCAGATGAAGGTAGACAAGATGGAAATAGAACTCCTGAACTATTACTGTCCGAACAACAAACCCCTGAGTCTCAGCTCTATACAGGTACCAGCCACCAACTTTATAGCAGTTGGAGACTTTAATAGCCACTCCCAGAGCTGGGGCTATAACCATCTGGATCACAGAGGTGAAGAGGTTGAAACTTGGCAAGATGATCACTCCCTAATCCTAGTCAATAATGCCACAGATACTCCTACCTTCTACTCCAGAGGATGGCACACAACTTCAACACCAGATCTTGCCTTCTCCACACCAGATATAGCTGGATCTATTAGTAGAGAAGTAGGAGACCAACTAGGGGGAAGCGACCATCGCCCAATCTTTCTTACTGTCCAGAGTGCAAATCTCAGTACAGGCCCAGCCATTACAAGATGGAACTACAAAAAAGCCAACTGGGGTTTATTCAGGCATCAGGTGAACACGCTGCTGTCTACCCTCAAGGTACAGAACAGAGACATTAATGAAGTGGTAAAAGACTTCAACAGATGCATACTACAAGCTGCAAAAGAAACCATTCCCAAAGGATGCCGGCGTAACTACATACCATACTGGTTCAGCACACTCCAAGAACGTCAGGAAGCTATGGACAGGGCTAGAAAGGACGCAGAGTCTCAGCCTTCACTTGAAACTCACAACAAATGGAAAAAGGCTTTAGCAGAGTTTCAGAGAACAAAGCTAGAAGAAAAACGGAAAAGCAGGAGAACTAAAACGGCATCGCTGAACCTTGAGAAAGACGGCAGGAAACTTTGGAGATTAGTCAAGTCTCTAAATGAAGAGCGTTCCTCACCTAGGCAGACTATCACACTGGATGAAGGTGGCAAACTTTTCAGAGGAAAACAAGCTGCAGACTTGTTTGCTAGAATATACAGTTCAGAAAGCAACTTACCCATTAACATAGATCATCAGAGAGAGATAAGAAAAGAAATACTGGCAACCATGGGACAGACAGATACTCCTGCCCCAATGAGGGAACCCAAGACACTAGGAGAACTACAGAAGGCTATTTCCAAGCTTAAGTTTCAAAAGTCACCCGGCCCAGACAAAATCAGCAACGAAATGCTAGTAAATCTGAGCTCAGCAGCAAAGACAAAACTGCTTGAGATATTCAACCACAGCTGGTTGAAAGGAACGGTACCCCAAGTATGGAGAAAAGCCATCACAATACCCATACTAAAGAAAGGGAAATGTAAGACCGAGGCTGCAAGTTACCGGCCAATCAGTCTCACAAGCTGTGTTGGGAAGACTATGGAGCGAATAGTCAACCACAGATTGAAATGGTATCTAGAGTCTGAGCAGATCCTGGTGCCGGAACAAGCTGGATTTAGAGAATGCTACAGTATAGAAGACCAAGTTACTTACTTGTCTCAAGCAATAGAAGATGCCTTCCAGGAGAAGAAAAAGGTCCTAACGATCTGGGTCGACTTCAAGCAGGCCTTTGACAAGGTGTGGAAAGATGGCCTCATTGCAAAACTTAGGAGAAGTGGAATCCAAGGCACCATGATGAAATGGATCCAGTCATACTTGCATAACAGGAGAACTAGAGTCACTCTTGACGGTCTGCAGAGCAGAAAAGTGTTGCTCCATCAGGGGGTACCTCAAGGAGGAGTAATTTCCCCAACACTCTTCCTTGTTTACATCAATGACCTGGTGAAAGATCTCCCTGCAGGAGTTAAAGCTGCCTTATATGCAGATGACCTAGTACTCTGGTGCGCTGATGAAAATGTCACCACAGCAAATTATAGAATGCAGCGGGCAGCAGACATGCTAGTGTCATGGGCAGAGAAATGGCTTATCACAATAAACACAGACAAAACCTCCACAACACTGTTCTCCCTCGCCCCCAAGGACAAATCAGCTAACATACACCTAGGGACAACCGTGATCAAGGAAGAAAGCTACCCCACCTATCTTGGGGTGACATTTGACCAAAGGCTTACATGGAATAAGCATATTGAAAATGCAGAAGGAAAGGCCCGAAGACGACTAGGCATACTCAGAAAATTAGCAGGTACCAACTGGGGAGCAAATGAACGAAATCTAAAGAAGATTTATAATGGAGTAATAAGACCACACTTAGAGTTTAGCTCAGCAGCATGGTCATCAGCTGCTAACTCACATCTGCAGTCTTTGGACAAGGTGCAAAATCAAGCTTTCAGGCTCATTACAGGAGCCATGAAAACTACACCAATAACAGAGATGCAGAAGGTTGCTGCATTACAGACATTGTCCCATAGAAGAGACACAAAAACCATGATCCAGATGGAAAAGTACTACAGTATGCCAATGCACCCAATGAAGGCAAGACTAGATGATCTGGCATTGGGACATCTAAAGCGTAGCAGCTTTGTGCATCGGGGAAAAAGACTTATAAGACAGCATCAAGAAGACCTATCCATGAAGACAACACCACTGAAGCCCACCCTATACCCTGTACCATGGGAGCAGGCCAGCAGTGCCCTCCAAATTAATACATCAGTCAGTGGTCTCACAAGTGGATATGAGTATAATGATCTGCAAAAACGAACTGCTACATTGAGTATGATCCAAGAAAGCTATCCCGATCAATCATGGATACATGCCTATACAGATGGATCAGCAACTAATGCTGTTAGGAATGGAGGTGCCGGTATCTTTATCTCATATCCTGACAACCACTATGAGACTAGGCACATTCCCACTGGTAAATTCTGTTCCAACTATACAGCTGAGGTTCAAGCTCTAGAGCAAGCTGCAAATATGATTTATAACACCAACTCTGACTGCCACCAGGTAGTCATCCTCACAGATGCACTGTCTGTCCTGCAAGCTCTCAAGGGTGGTAAACTCCCGCATCTGAGAAATGAACTAAACAAGGTAGCTGCCAAAAAGAGAACCATACTTCAGTGGGTACCATCTCATTGTGGTGTACCCGGAAATGAAAAGGCAGATAAACTTGCAAAAAAGGGAGGAGAATGTGAACAAGAAGATAATGAAGTCACATACTTTGAGAAAAAGAGAGCTATCCAGACTATCAGAAGAGAACAGAACCAACCCAAAGACGACTATCACACTCTCGACCGACAGGGACAGATAACTATTTTTCGACTCAGGACAGGGCATAACAAACTGAATAAACACATGCACAAGCTACGATTGTCTGCTTCACCACTGTGCACATGTGGATTAAACGAACAACCTGCTGAGCATGTTCTACAGGACTGTCCTCTGTATGACCAGTTAAGAAAGATATACTGGCCCAATGACTCAACACTAAACTCAAAGCTATATGGAGTTAAAGAGGAACTTCAAACAACAGTCGAATTCATCATGAGAACTCGTCTGACGGTGTAATCATCAAAGATGCGATCGCAAGAAGAAGAAGAAGATCTAATTAAAAAAAAAATATATAAATAAAGGTAGTACTGTGCAGAGATTTCACTATTCTAGGTTGGTTATTGTGGTGACCAGTTCCTATCCTCGCTGCCTATGCCATCCCTAACATAAGACCAGAGTCAGGTACCCACTTACAGCCGGATAGACCACCACTTACAGCCGAGTAGACCACCACTTACAGCCGAGTAGACCACCACTTACAGCCGAGTAGACCACCACTTACAGCCGAGTAGACCAAAGCGTGACGCCTCCAGGTTTCGAACCCGGAATCTGGTAAATATGACGCGACAGGCAAACGTGCTAACAAGGGTTGTGGAGTTGGCCAAAACATTTGTCGACTCCGGCTCCTGAAGTTTTAGACGTCCGATTATGACTACAGATTTTTACTAGTCATCGGGCATAAAATTCTGAGTTGGAGTCCGCATAGTTTTACCGACTCCCACTCCACTAAAACACGACCAACTCCGACTCCACTAAAACACGACCAACTCCGACTACACTAAAACACGACCAACTCCGACTCCACTAAAACACGACCAACTCCCACATAAATACGACTAACTCCGACTACACTAAAACACGACCAACTCTTGACTGTCATAGAGGGTTTTATGATCAATAAATTTTCTCTTTATTCTTTCTTTCTTCCACCCGTGTCCTCGATTTTATTATCACTCTGTATCCTTTTCCCGTATGTTTCGCATTCGTTCGTTTGCGAAAAATATTTTCTTTCCCATTCTCACTTTACCGTTTTTCTTTCTCATACTGATACGCATTCTATTACGCAGATGTCAGTGCTGCAGGACGATAGAACGTGTGAATACTCGTCTAGGCAGACAGAGATAGCAGACATGCGTCTGTACTTTTCTCATGTCACGGGCGTTTCGTCAGGCTAGTTCCCGGTTAGGTGTGGAAACTGCCATCTAATGAGACATACCGTCTAGCATTTTCACCTGACACTAACGTTTCTCTCGGAGTGAAGTGTGATATGACACTCAGGCAGCGCTCTGGAATGAGACATATAGTCTGGGTTTTTCCATGACACTCACGCTCCACGGCCAGTTTTTGGCGTAAGGTGTGAAGACGCACGTTTGGCAGTTATGAGCAGCATCTAAGTTAACGTAAGTGTTAAGAGCAGGGGAGATGATTTCGGAGTCTCGCAATAGCGTGCATCCTTTGTCTGGTTTAAGATATTAACCAGAGTTCGAAACTAGATTTTCATTCTTACTCCTAAATCTGCAGTAGACAGATCGCCAGGTTAGAAGAATATCTTGTGTATTGAAAAGTCTTTAGTTTCTGGGCAGCATTTTGCCGAGTTCCAGATTACTATTATATTGAATGATTCTAGTTCGTGGTATTTATGTGTAGTTCTGTGCGGAGGTAAATATTATATTTAATATATCTAGTATTTTGTGAAGTGTATTAAGTTTTAAATCGCCTATTTTATTTCCCTAGTTTCTTTTGTACCGAGTGAGTAAAATATAAGTTGTTATATTCTCTAGTGGACGTGTTTCAGTGGAAAACAGAATAAATTATAATTTCTAGCTTAAGATCATTCGGCTATTAATAAATTTAATTTAACCGCTAATAATCAGACGAGAATATTTTTAACACTAACTTAGGTAGCGAAATCTGTGAAAACAATCGCTAAATTCAGTAAGATTTCACTCCTATGATAATAAATAAACCCGCCCGTGGTTGTTTGCCTATCTGCTTCCTCAACGCCAGTAGAGCGCTGTATTTTATATCGTAGTAACGCGTAGACAATGATCCTGCAGTTAAATATTACACGCTTTTCTAGTTTCGTCCTTGAGACTAACAATTAACGATCTGCCAGAACTGTGACACCAAACCGCCGTCTGAATTAACGTAATATTTTAACTTTAACGCCACTAACTGTAGCAATCCGGACAATTTCCCGATCTGCGGCACGAAACTGCGGCAAGTATTAACGCAAAGATTAACGCCGCCTTGCATAACCCCTCTTCGCTCAACACGCGGTTCTAATACCATATCCACACTGTTGGACACGCCAGAATATATATACACACACACAGTGTATTTCAGGCTAAAAAATTAACTATAAGGTAACGTAAAGACAACGCGTTGTAGAAATTTTGTGACGTACCACAAAAGGCGCTGCTTCGTCTGAATGAGAACGGCAGTTAAGAAAAAGAAAAAAATTACGATGTAACGTGGAAATTTAAAAAATATATATATAGTAAGTTCGTTGTTTACAGAAATTTGAATTTGAACCAAAAGCAGAGCATACAAGGTTAGATAGTAGGAAAACGATAATAGTAAATATAATGAATAAACTTATAAAAATGTAACCACTGTACGACAAACAACAAACAGGATCACAAATTACTTGTCAGAATTATAATTTAGTAGTAAATAAAGGAGATATTGACAGAAGACAGATGGACGAACAGACTACTTCTTTCTCAGCTTGACAGATACTGGGGAAGGGTAGGGTAGTCCAAGATTTGAAAATTTGAGTTCAGTTTGAAAATAAGACGCTAGAATGCCAAACCGGTCCTGATTGGCTGGAGTCAAATATACTATGAGGGTGATAAAAATCATTTGGGAAAAGCGTTCGTCGCCACTTTAGAAAATTGTTTCTACAATAAAGTTGTGTTAAAAGCAAGATCATAGTACGGTCTTGGCTTTGTTGATCTGCACCAGCAAGCGATCTGGATTTGACCATATATATCGCAATTAACCTTATTAGTAGGAAATTTTCATTTGATGCGGTAAGAAATAAAACCTTTGTATCATTATTATGATTATTAAGATGTATGTATTATTGAATATGTATGAAAATTATGTGGGAAAAAGATTATCTAGAATGAAGCCAACATCAAACTTTGTGTTGTTTCACAGAGTTGTTAGGAAATATAGTAACAGGTGGTAGAAAAGCCCGACAGGTTTTCTGACACTTTGGGAGAAAATAAAATTAAATAGTAATGGGGAAAGTGTTGTACAGTATTGTGATATAAGACCAGGAAAGTCACAGCCTTTGTACATGACTTGATATTATTAATTTAAATGTTTCCTTTGTCAATGAAAGTGTCAAACTGTAGTTTGAAGTTTATTTGACCATGAATGGGGTAACAAACCAATTAAGAACGTTAACTAATTGTGTAGTTACCATACTGAATCTGAATGAATTGAAAATGTTTAGTTAGGGAAAGAGAGAGAGTATATCAGAGGGTGATGTAGGACGCATTTATATTGTTCCAGGGTTTCATCGATAACTCGAAGTGAGCCCAGGTCAACTGAGATCTGTATATTTCTGCATCTACAGAAGTGAGGCAGTATCAACTGTGTGCCTCCTTGTTATTTCAAGTTCAGAAGCCTGACTTGTTATTGGAAGCTGGTGGTGTGACTATACTTCATCCTGCACATCTGAAGCCACAAAGTTAAGCCAGTGTCTGCAGGCATTTGATAGATCAAACCAAAAATTACTCTCATTTCCCAAGTGTTTAAAAAATTATTCAGATTGTGATGAACTCAGACGTTCTTCCTAACAGTACCCATTCATAGGAGCTATAGTACAGTGACATTGTTCCAGATTAACACATGTAATTAAATTTGTGAATATTAATATATACAGTTATAAATGGAATTATTTTGATGTAAATATTTTGATTGATCATTTTGAATTTCAATTCCAGTATACACAAAATTGTGATACTGGAACAATAAATTGTAAAAAAATAATTCACATTTTAAACTTAACTCTGGTGTTGTTAATTACTTTTCCTATAGACTTAGGTGTATTTGTTGTCATATTATTGCATCACATTTTACATTACCCTAGACACTAGCCAGATAACATACATACACCATTATTTTACTTAGGAGAAAATACGTCGCAGGTTGAGGTCGTAGGGTGGTAGCAGCAAGGTGCTCTGATAATACAATCCTAATATTTATTAGACTCAGGGGCCTTTACAGCTTGACCTCACATCTGCATAAATTCACATTTTAGCTATTTAACATCAAAACCCACCACAACTTATAACCGTTACATCAGTGAGTATTGACGGGATACGTATGTATTCCTAATTCATGATGATTGATTTTATGAATATAACTTATTTCACGGGAAGTTTTAAACGATAAGTCAAGCGCTACGCTTGCAGTTTAAAATGTAAGTTATCACGAGTACATAGTATGTATAATTATTTTATGTGTTTTTCTTCCCTATGCAGTGAAAACTGGGGTTAACCCAAACTTTGCCAGCGTTAAGTACTGATGAGTGATATCTGTGAAGAACTAAAACATTTTCCTTAAAAAGGCTTGGTGCATAATCTTTACAAGTACTTTAAAGGTTAAATGAAGTAACAGGCCTATCGCGCCATATTTAATTCTTCCTGAGAAACAACTCAAGTGCAGTTTTAGCCCGTGTGGCAAGTAAAATATTAACGTCAGTAACATTCCGACGGAATTTTGACTAGTGGTGTGGTGACCAAATAAAGTGTTAACCTGAAAGAAGACACCGACCTGACATTCCTCATTTCTAGAAACCTAACCTAGTGACACTGTGCTCGTTGTTAATGTTCGTGCCGGGACAATTTTAATGTGACCTAAACAGACATCCGAAAAATAAGAACACTCAAGGAATCGTTCCCTGGAGCAGAGAATTCAACCCGTCTTTTTGGAATTGGGGATTTCTTGGTCAAGACTGCAATTGACGAGTCTGTATGTGAATGTCCTAAGAATTATGTTCCCAGATGCTACGAACAAAGCTGTAAGTATGCATGAGAGCACGTGGCCACGGCTGAATGAATAGAGTGAACGCAGGTCTGAGTGGTTCTTATTGTTGTATTTTGGCACCCATTTTGCTGTCTTAACTGTCTTTATGCAAATTTGTTGCTAACAATATTTTCCCCTTAGAATAGATACGGCTATCAAAGTCAGTTCATACCTTCAAAAAGGGAAAATATTAGACCCAAATCATAAGTATCCGTGACCCTTTGGGGCTATCATCTTTCTCCTAACGGGACTGTGGGATAAACATCGAGGGAAGATCATAACTGTGGATCTATCAGACTCTATCATTTCTTGTAGCAATTCCTTGATTTTTATGACTATTTGATGTAATATTTTATGTTGTGATAGAAGTTTATTACGATAATTAAAATTCCCTTGAACTTAATCAGTGTGTCGGGTCAGCTCGTTCCAAAATTATCTATATAATCATTGTTATAGTTTTCCTACGTCTGTACGTTCAACTGTCGTCTTATGTGTGTGTGTATGTGGGTGGATATATATATATATATATATATATATATATATATATATATATATATATATATATATATATATATATATATATATATATATATATAATGTATATGTGGTAGACTGTCTGACTACTCTAAATCTGTCGTAGAAGATAGGTGAGAGAGAGAGAAGATTTCTCGACCTCAGAGACAGCTGTGGTGAAAAATACAGTGATACAACGTTAAAATATCTCCAATTATAAAGATAACGGGTAAGATAACATGTAGGGATAAAATTATACGTAAGATACGAGGATACATTCTCGCCTACGCCAGCGCTTTCTACCGCCATTGAAACTAACTAGTTAGACATGCAGACGAAACGGTTTACCCTTTTAGACGGGAGGGGAAACGGAGATAAAAAGGAAAAAATATGACTGAACACGTGTTTGAATCTAAAAGGCAAAAAGACGCAATTTGTAGTTTAAAGGAAAAAATCACGCCACTAGTTGACACAATGTAAGGAACTGGTAGAAAAACGACCTTAGCTCTTGTTAGAACAGTCGTATCTTAGATGTTTTACCGTAATTAGTTGTTTTGTTTGAATATAGCGGCAAATGCCGTGGACGAAGGTTCAAAACACAAATTTCAAAAACTAACCTTGAGAAAAGTAGGGTTTTCTTTAATAATAAAGTTATGAAAATAAAACCTAGCTAGTTTGATAGCCCATCTTGAGCAGAGAAATAATATACTTTTAATTATACAGACGGACAGATAACACGGAAGATATTGACGAAAGACTGTATTGTTCACATCAGACTAGCGAACAGTTTTTTTGTGCATATTTCACTAACGTTACATTTTGGTGTCCTTGAGCCCTAAAAATGCAAAAATCAAACTGCAATGAACAAGAGGGGAAAGTCGGAGGATAGAAGCTAAAAATAACTTAGGGGGCAGGTTTGTGCAGTTTTTGCATGTAGTTAGTCCAAAAAACAAGTGTATTTTTGTGAAAAACCAAGTAGAGACAGACGGACCAACAGAAAATAATACACACTTGACTGAGATCTGACTGAAATTTGACTTTTGGTTTGAATATTTGAAAAAAAGTTAGAGGGGAAGTTTGTTGATTGGACAGAAGTATTTATATTAGTGAATGAGAGACGCGCACTTGTACAATTTGATATAAGACTGTCCATTAACACAGTTCATGACTGCTAGAGGTGATTTCCCGGAATTAATAAATAAAAATCAGTGGGACACCATAATCTAGCCAGCAGCTCAGCTGAGTTTTGCTAGTCCTAATTAACTGTGTTCTCAATTCTGAATTGTGGTAAGGAAAAAAGCATTTATCTTGTTTATTTTAATATTTTGAGTGATTGATACTGCCATATCATGAAAAATGATTACGACAAGTAAGTGCCTGCTCTAGGTCCCCAGCCGCAGTCCACGGCCTAGAGACAAACTAATAATATATGAAAACCTATCTAAGACTATGGAAGGCGGATCTATTATTGACATCAGTGGGAACATATCACCCACCTTATTGAATAGAAGAGGAAACTATTGAACATATTTCGGATGCAGTGCAGTCTTGGGAAACTGATACTAATTGATAACAACTGGGTGAGATGTGTTACGTTGGTCAGAGAGATCTGACTCAGTCTGTGTAGTGTTGTTTTGTGGTGTTGTGTGTAAGAGTGGCGCAGTGAATAGAGTACTGACACATGGCACAAATTTTGTTTCAGAGTTTCTGATCTGGCACTACGATTGTGCCAGATACTCTTGTAGAAGTACAAGAGCGGGTGTCTGTGCAGCCTAACATTTTACTCCAGCTACTAAGAGGAGTGGGCCACAAGAATTCTGTACTACATCATTACAGGCCAGTAAAGTGCAACCTGGCCTGCTGGAGATTCATTAACAAATCCCACCATCAATAAAGCAATAACGCTTGTAATATAAACAGTAACATTAGTCCCTATGTTAAGGACTATGATCTTTGTAACCACAGATTGGGCATGATGACGCCACCCCAACTAACCATCCAGTGCTAGTTTTCCCAGGACATTGTAGACATTATTAATATTAACTATTATAATAATATACTTATGTATAAAAATTACATTTGATTATGCAATATATATATGCATTTCATTGAAAATTACATATCATTTCATAAGTGTAGTGGTGTTGATGGTATTGTATGATGGTGATATTACTAAATGTAATTGTATGAGGCCAGCTGTGAAGGCTCCTGAGATAAAATGTAGTTGTGAATTGTCAGAAGGCCTTTCTTGCTACCACTACGACCTCACACTTAATTTTTTTTTAGTGAATGTGGCTACGTAAAGTGTCTAGGGTTATGATATGTAGTGTGGTGTAATAGGTTATAGATATACCCACAGATATTTAACAAGACTAATAATATTAATAAATGTTAAAATACACTGAACTAACTCACGTGTGTAAATTTTTTGATAAAATTATATTACATTTATTTTGTTCTGGATCAATTTTTTAGGTTGACCAGAACTTAAAAAGATTTAGAGATTATGAAAGAAATGCATGGAATATTATATCATAAATGCAATAGTGTACATATATATGTACTATACTAGTTAGTTTTATTAAAATGTTCTAGTAGTCATCTACTTGGGAGGATATTTAATGTTTGTGCTGTTGGGGTGGCCTCATCACACCTGTCTATATTGACTACACAGTGTCCAGAAAATGGTGGGAATTTTTATGAGGGTATTAGTAACTACACAGCGTTGGTGAATGTCCAGCAGACCAGAGGCTCACTCATCTTGTCGTTGTAGCTCTGGTGCTGAAATCAGGTGGTCCCACCTCTCCGTGCTGGCGGGCAATAATGGTGGTCTCTGTCACAAGTACTGCACAGATACACTCGAGTAAAGTCACCAACTGAATAGTCACTGCTTTGTTGACAACAGAAACTCACAGCTCTGCAATCAAAGTATGGGCCATGTGTCAAAATCTATTCTCTACCCACGTCTGGACACAACACTGACACAACAACCACATCATACAGACAGGTCAGATCTCTCTGACCAAACAGCACATTTACCATGGTGGTTTTACATCAGATAGATCCTCCCAGACTATAGGTTCTGAAAAAAAATATTTATTAGTTGTCTGCCCTAAAAGAGGATAGGTAATATGTTTCATTATTCTCAACACTTGATCTGTCTTGCATAATCCTTGCTGGAGTTTATGTACATTGTTGGTCCCTAGACCCTGACTAGGGCGGGGGGTCTAGAGCAAATCCCTACTTGTTTGTAAGGCTAGATTTCGATATGGCAGTATCAAATCACTCGAACATGAAACAATATTCAAAATATATAAGGAAATAATTTCAATCTTACCAGATTATGAATAAATAACACAGAACTGCTAGCAAAACTCAGCTGAGCTGCTGGCTATAGTATGGCGTCCCTAAATTTATTACACTTTCTTTCATATGGAAATCACCACACTTTAAAATCTGTGTCTATCACTGAACAACTATTGAGAAATGACCCCAAATCCGCGTCTAAGCGCCGACAATATGCTTGTCTGTGGCCAATCACTGCCTAGGTTTATTTTGAATTTCAAATTTCCTACACTAAAGTCATTTCAGTCATGCTTCAGTCAAGTATGGATGTTTATCTGTTAGTCTGTCCGTCTCTACTTGTGTTTCTACAAAATGTACTTGATTTTTGAACCAACCTTTCTCTCCCCTCCAAAATTTTTTCGTTAAAAGTTATATTTAGACACAGCTACCACCCAAAAACCCTCTCCTCCATACTAAGTAAATTTGAACACCTGCGTCCCAAAGTCGTGTTTTTTTTGTGCAATTAGCGACACTTTTAGATTCAATACAGTCTGTCGATGATGTGAACAACACTGTCTTTTGTCATTATCTTCAATATTATCTATCCGTCTGTAAAATTAAGAACATATTAGTTCACTGCTCAGAATAGGCCATCCGGCCAGCTAATTTTTATATTCCTAACATTAATATTAAGAAAAAAGTACTTTTTAATTTTTGTAATATTCCTAACATCTGCGTTTAGCCGCTGAATTCAAATCAAGGCCTTGGTATCGCGCAAAAGCGTCCAACAAATGACTGTGGCGTAACATATCTATGGTCCCTTCTGTCGAGTTGCTTACTTTTTATGTCAACTTGGGAAACGTGACTTTTCTCTGTTTCCCCCCCAATTGCGTCTCCTTAGCCTTTCTAGTCTCACGCAATCTTTCCAGTCATATTTTTTTCCTTTTTGATCCGCCGTTCCCCTCCTGTCTAGCAAGTCAATTATTATGGAGGATGATGACCCGCGGTCTAGGCGATCATGTACTATTCGCAGCCTACGCATTATGTTTTTATCCTTAAATGTTATCTTTGGAGATATTTTACCGTTGTATCTCCGTCAATTTCACTACACATCTCCCCACTTGAAAACATGCCTATGGCAAGTTCCAACACCAGCGATACACATAGGTAAAATTACTCCTCACGTCTGCCACTACTCTAATTTTGATCACAGGGGTGCCGACTGAGGAAATCTGCACCGACATTCAATTTGCCTGGGATATATTGGATACTGAACTGATAAGGTTGAAGCAATAAAGACCACCTCAGCAATCTTGCGTTTTCATGCTTAGCCTGAGACAAGAACACGAGAGGCTGATGGTCCGTCTCCACCACAAATGTCCTACCATACAGATAGATTTGAAACTTCTTTATTGCCCAGATTAACGCTAAACATTCTTTTTCGCTTGTGGAGTATCCTTGTTCCGCCTTATTCAATTTACGGCTTGCATAAGCGACTGGTTTCAGTTCCCCATCAGGTGAAGATGATCTTTGCAACAAAGCCCCTCCTAGTCCTACATTACTTGCATCGGTTCTTAAGACAAAGTCCTGTGTCAAATCAGGCAGTTTGAGAATAGGCTTGCTAGTGAGTTTTTCCTTTAACTCTTGGAACGCTAGTTCACATTGTGCAGTCCAAATAATTTTATCTGGAAGTCCCTTGCGAGTCAGATCAGTCAGAGGAGCACAAATAGCGTTAAAATTTTTGATGTATTTCTGATAAAATCCGCATAACGACACGAATGATCGCACGTCTTTTTTTGTTTGTGGCCTAGGTGCTCTCTGCAGTTTTTCCAAGTTCTTAGGATCAGGGGTCATATTACCCTGATATACAGTGTGCCCCAAGAATTCCAACTCTTTGCATCCAATACAACATTTTGTTGGCCTAGCAGTTAAGTTCGCCTCCCGAAGTCTATCAAACAACATCTCCAGAGCTTCAATGTGTTCTTCAAATGTCTCTGTGGCGACGAGAATATCATCCATGAAATTCGTGATACATGGGTTATTCAGGGGATCCAACAATTTGCGCATCATCCTTGAAAACACACTCGGAGCATTTTTCAGTCCGAATGGTAGCATATTGAATTCATAATGTCCATCCGAAGTGCTAAAAGCCAAATAAGGTCTCACTTCAGGCTTCACTGGGATCTGGTAATAGCCTTTACTAAGATCCACTTTTGAAAAGTATTTTGCCTTGTTCAGTCTGGCAAATAGCTGTTTTGTGTCTGGTAATGGATCCACTTGTCCTTCTGTGACAGCATTCAGTTTCCTGTAATCTATGCACAGTCTGTGTTCCCCAGACGGTTTTCTCAACAAAACGACACTAGAACTAAAAGATGATTCACTGTGCGAAATAATCCCCTCCTTCAACAAATACTCTATTTCTTCCTTCAATGCCTTCTCCTTCGCGAACGGAATAGAATAGGCTCTCATACAGATTGGGTTTGAGTCTACCAGTTTCACGTCATACTGTAGCAAATTTGTATGGCCTGGTTTATCTGTTAATACATCTGTATGTTCCTCCAGAACCTGTTGAACTCTCTCCCTCTGGTTTTTAGTCAGGTGCTTACTGACTTTTACCTGTGCTGCTGTTTCACAAGGATGTAATGGGTATTCATGTGAGGTGAGTGGTTCTTTTTGCATCTGGGTTGCAATAGCCAAGGTCAATAAGGGGGTGCTTTCCTGGAGTGGTCTGTCCAGATACTTCTTTAACAGGTTTACATGATAAACTTTTTCCTTCCCCTTTTTGTCAATTTTATAGTTTGTTCTAGACACCTTCTCTAGAACCGTATATGGACCTTGCCAACCAATTTGTAATTTATTCTGGCTTCCCGGTAGTAGAAGCAGCACCTTCTCTCCGACTGCCAGTTCCCTGTCCTTTGCCTTCCTATTAAAATATGCTGCATGTTTCTTCCTGGCTTGTTTCAAATTATCATTTGCCAGTTTCCATCCAGCTTTCAAACGAGTGGTCAGTTCGTTCACATATTGATACGATGAGGTAACAGTCTCTTCCGCCTTCTCATCTGTCCAGGTCCTTAATAGATTACATCTGGATCTTTAATTTATCATACGTATTTTTCCTGGAACCCGTCAGGTCCCGTCCATTAGAAGCCCCATAGTGAGGACTTTTCTTCCTAGAATCATCACTCACAAATCGACCACTACCAATTTTTCTCTGGGGTTTGTCTCCCCACTTAAGATTGTTTATGAGAGATCTTCGCTCTCTTGTCTGTTCTTCCAGTTTATATAAGTCTGACCGAGGGATTGTCATCTTATCCTGGGTAAAATTTCTTCTTTGTACTCTTCGCATAGTGGCCATGTTAATCCATTCAAGTGCAGACTGGGTGTGAAAAGGGGGCTCCCATTCCACTTTGTCTACCCGAGTATAATTAGTTTTCCTTTCAGGCCTAAAGTTGCCCCGTGGCGTTTCTAGGTCCTGCACATATTTTCCCTTTGTGGGTGTTCCCTCATGAAATACGCCACATGCTTCTACAAAGTTTTCAACATCGACATTTACGTCGGGCCAATAGTATTTTCGAGCAATCTTTTGGCAGATGGTACCGACTTTCTCATGGTCACCATCTTTTCCAACATGTAAGTTCCTTATTAAGTTTGCCCTATATATCTTGGGAAGAACTAACTGTCCGTGACCAGTGGATCTAGTTCCTGTCTTCCTGTATAATAGTTTGTTCTTCATGAAATATTCCCCCTTGCTCGGAGGTGTGTGGCATTTGGGCAATTTTTTAAAACAGGGCTTGAGTGTCCTATCCTCAGCCTGCGCCTTCCTCATCTCCTCTGGATGAGCATTTATAGGTTCACCTTCTTCCTCCTTCTTCTGTGACCTGGTCTGCACTGTCGCCATGATCACAGGTTTCTCGGGATTCCCCAAGAAGACGTATCTACACCCCAATATCAGAGGGTAGATTGGTTCATCTATCACTGCTGCTCTGATTTCTCCTTCCACATAGCGAGTTTTCACCGTTATCCTTGCGATGGGAAGTGTCATGAGTGGTATGTCCTTAGTCGCCCCTTGTATTTCCACTGTTTCTGTGGTATACTGACTTGGGTCCACTAGGCTAGACTTCACAACTGAATCATAATCCAAACCTGTATCATAAAGGCACCTTATGGTGACCCCATTACAAATAACATCCTCACAAACTGGGGGGTGATAAGGTTCCTGTTGTCCCTTAGGATTAACCTTTAATCTTTGCGTCCCCGACTTCATTGCAGCAATGTTTGAAGGTTTCCTTCTACAAAATTCGGTGTTATGGTTATCCTTCTTGCACCATTTACACCATCTTTTTCCTTGGTTCAACGGTTTTCTTTCATTGAACTTTTGGTCATTGAACTGTGAGTTTCTGTCGCGATAGTCATTTCTTGGCCGCTCAAAGTTTGACCTACCTTTATTTCCCTGCTCTCTATTATCAAATTTATTAAATTGCTGTGGAGCTTTAAAATTGTCTATGTGCTTCTTTTTAGCACCACTTACCTCTGCCTGGGCTGCCTGATACCTCTCAGCAACATTTAAAATTTCCCCCAACTTCTCTGCACCTTGTTCCATGAGAAATTTTCTCATGTCTGGAGCCATGGACTCTCTCAATTGCTCAATCATGATCATTTCTTTAAGATCTTGGGTCTTCCCCAGAGCCGTCCATTTCTCCAAATAGGTTTCTAGTCTAGCAGAGAATTGGTGGTATGTCTCCCCAGACAACAGTTTAGCATTTCTAAATTTCTTACGATAAAATTCACCATTCTTCTCGTACCTTAATAACAAAGCCTGCTTTAACATGTCATAATTGTCTTGGTCTTCCCTGTTCATTTTGGCAAATACTTCATAAGAAGTACCTCTCAATCCCTGTGATAGCTTTAAGCTCCACCTCTCTCTCTCTAACCCATATGTAGTAGCTAATAACTCAAAACGTCCTAGGTACCCCTCTATGTCATCGTCTTTTTCAACAAAATGGTCTAAATGAAACCCCATAGCTGAGTTTGAGGCTCCCAGACTGGGCGTAGCATCTGAGGCAAAAGGGCTGGCACCATTTTCAGGAGCCTGGCCTTGTAATTCCAGCTCCCTTAGTCGTAATTCGTGCTCCCGTTGCAACCTTCTATCTTCTGCCTCCCTTTCGGCAGTCAACCTTTTTTCTTCTGCCTCCCTTTGCTGTCGTTTTTCTTCTGCCTCCCTTTGCTGTCGTTTTTCTTCTGCCTCCAATGCCTTTGCCTCTTTGTCAGCCTCAATCTGCAACCTCTTAGTCTCAGCCTCTAACTTCTTCTCTTCAACCAACCTGTCAGACTCCAATTTTCTTTCAGCCTCTTTTTCTAATCTCCTTTCTTCCCGTTCAATATATTTATCACATTCAGCCGTTACGTATTGAATTAAAATTTGACCATCCATTCCCATCTCCTTCGCGGTGAGCACAGCAGCTGATCTAAATTTTGCCAGCTCCGCCATACTTTTTAGACAATATAATAATATACAAGATAAATCTCTAACCAGTAAATACACTAAGTACTTCTTATGACTATAGTCTAACCAATTCTAACTAACCAGTTAACTAATTAATTATTACTGGCTGTGAAGATTCACCAACTTTTATCTGTAGGGACACTTTTAATTTTAAAGGGAATTTTACAATTTATTTCCCTACTTTTATTTCTCCCACCAGGAGATCCTAATATTACTGTTGGGCTAATTATCCCTGGACAAGACCCCAATTTATGTAGTGGTGTTGATGGTATTGTATGATGGTGATATTACTAAATGTAATTGTATGAGGCCAGCTGTGAAGGCTCCTGAGATAAAATGTAGTTGTGAATTGTCAGAAGGCCTTTCTTGCTACCACTACGACCTCACACTTAATTTTTTTTTAATGAATGTGGCTACGTAAAGTGTCTAGGGTTATGATATGTAGTGTGGTGTAATAGGTTATAGATATACCCACAGATATTTAACAAGACTAATAATATTAATAAATGTTAAAATACACTGAACTAACTCACGTGTGTAAATTTTTTGATAAAAATTATATTACATTTATTTTGTTCTGGATCAATTTTTTAGGTTGACCAGAACTTAAAAAGATTTAGAGATTATGAAAGAAATGCATGGAATATTATATCATAAATGCAATAGTGTACATATATATATGTACTATACTAGTTAGTTTTATTAAAATGTTCTAGTAGTCATCTACTTGGGAGGATATTTAATGTTTGTGCTGTTGGGGTGGCCTCATCACACCTGTCTATATTGACTACACAGTGTCCAGAAAATGGTGGGAATTTTTATGAGGGTATTAGTAACTACACAGCGTTGGTGAATGTCCAGCAGACCAGAGGCTCACTCATCTTGTCGTTGTAGCTCTGGTGCTGAAATCAGGTGGTCCCACCTCTCCGTGCTGGCGGGCAATAATGGTGGTCTCTGTCACAAGTACTGCACAGATACACTCGAGTAAAGTCACCAACTGAATAGTCACTGCTTTGTTGACAACAGAAACTCACAGCTCTGCAATCAAAGTATGGGCCATGTGTCAAAATCTATTCTCTACCCACGTCTGGACACAACATTGACACAACAACCACATCATACAGACAGGTCAGATCTCTCTGACCAAACAGCACATTTACCATGGTGGTTTTACATCAGATAGATCCTCCCAGACTATAGGTTCTGAAAAATATTTATTAGTTGTCTGCCCTAAAAGAGGATAGGTAATATGTTTCATTATTCTCAACACTTGATCTGTCTTGCATAATCCTTGCTGGAGTTTATGTACATTGTTGGTCCCTAGACCCTGACTAGGGCGGGGGGTCTAGAGCAAATCCCTACTTGTTTGTAAGGCTAGATTTCGATATGGCAGTATCAAATCACTCGAACATGAAACAATATTCAAAATATATAAGGAAATAATTTCAATCTTACCAGATTATGAATAAATAACACAGAACTGCTAGCAAAACTCAGCTGAGCTGCTGGCTATAGTATGGCGTCCCTAAATTTATTACACTTTCTTTCATATGGAAATCACCACACTTTAAAATCTGTGTCTATCACTGAACAACTATTGAGAAATGACCCCAAATCCGCGTCTAAGCGCCGACAATATGCTTGTCTGTGGCCAATCACTGCCTAGGTTTATTTGAATTTCAAATTTCCTACACTAAAGTCATTTCAGTCATGCTTCAGTCAAGTATGGATGTTTATCTGTTAGTCTGTCCGTCTCTACTTGTGTTTCTACAAAATGTACTTGATTTTTGAACCAACCTTTCTCTCCCCTCCAAAATTTTTTCGTTAAAAGTTATATTTAGACACAGCTACCACCCAAAAAACCCTCTCCTCCATACTAAGTAAATTTGAACACCTGCGTCCCAAAGTCGTGTTTTTTTTGTGCAATTAGCGACACTTTTAGATTCAATACAGTCTGTCGATGATGTGAACAACACTGTCTTTTGTCATTATCTTCAATATTATCTATCCGTCTGTAAAATTAAGAACATATTAGTTCACTGCTCAGAATAGGCCATCCGGCCAGCTAATTTTTATATTCCTAACATTAATATTAAGAAAAAAGTACTTTTTAATTTTTGTAATATTCCTAACATCTGCGTTTAGCCGCTGAATTCAAATCAAGGCCTTGGTATCGCGCAAAAGCGTCCAACAAACGACTGTGGCGTAACATATCTATGGTCCCTTCTGTCGAGTTGCTTACTTTTTATGTCAACTTGGGAAACGTGACTTTTCTCCGTTTCCCCCCCCAATTGCGTCTCCTTAGCCTTTCTAGTCTCACGCAATCTTTCCAGTCATATTTTTTTCCTTTTTGATCCGCCGTTCCCCTCCTGTCTAGCAAGTCAATTATTATGGAGGATGATGACCCGCGGTCTAGGCGATCATGTACTATTCGCAGCCTACGCATTATGTTTTTATCCTTAAATGTTATCTTTGGAGATATTTTACCGTTGTATCTCTGTCAATTTCACTACAATAAGTTCTGACCAAAAGAAACAATTGGTTCAGGACTAATAAATTTAAAAGATTTCAAACTTAAACTTTAACAGCCAGTGTTAGTTCAGTGTATCATAGAGTTTATTATTAATATTATTAGAATTATCATTTACATGTGTGTGTCTGTGTATTTTATTACCTACACATTACATTTCAGTACCCTAGACTTTTAACGTAGCTAACACTCATTATAGTAGAATAGGTCTGTTTGAGGTCGTAAGTGGTAGCAGAAAGGCCTCCTGTAACTCCCATAAACTTTTATCTCAGGAGCCTTCACAGCTGACCTCATCCAGTACACTAGGTAACATATCAACCATACAATAACATCAAAAACCACTACAACAGCCTCTATCACATTCTATCATCTCACTCGTGGAAATCTATTTTTCTATTATTATCTCTCACTGTGGCTATCACTCATTCTAATCTATTCAGAAGGGACCAACCCAAGTCTTAATTCCCCTATCAAAAATCTACGACACCGACTCCACTAAAACACGACCAACTCTGACTCCACTAAAACACGACCAACTCTGACTCCACTAAAACACGACCAACTCTGACTCCACTAAAACACGGCCAACTCTGACTCCACTAAAACACGACCAACTCTGACTCCACTAAAACACGACCAACTCTGACTCCACTAAAACACGACCAACTCTGACTCCACTAAAACACGACCAACTCTGACTCCACTAAAACACGACCAACTCTGACTCCACTAAAACACGACCAACTCTGACTCCACTAAAACACGACCAACTCTGACTCCACTAAAACACGACCAACTCTGACTCCACTAAAACACGACCAACTCTGACTCCACTAAAACACGACCAACTCCGACTGCACTAAAACACGACCAACTCCGACTCAACTAAAACACGACCAACTCTGACTCCACTAAAACACGACCAACTCTGACTCCACTAAAACACGACCAACTCTGACTCCACTAAAACACGACCAACTCTGACTCCACTAAAACTCGACCAACTCCGACTACACTAAAACACGACCAACTCCGACTCCACTAAAACACGACCAACTCTGACTCCACTAAAACACGACCAACTCCGACTCCACTAAAACTCGACCAACTCCGACTACACTAAAACACGACCAACTCCGACTCCACTAAAACACGACCAACTCTGACTCCACTAAAACACGACCAACTCCGACTCCACTAAAACACGACCAACTCCGACTCCACTAAAACACGACCAACTCCGGACTCCACAGCCCTGGCTGTAACCATTCTGCCTTATGGAAAATAAATGTACTAGAGTCGGCTCACAGTACATTTGCCCACTGTACTTAGAAACACCCCATCTCATTAACAAAAAAAAATAGCTGGATCTAGTATAGTGAAGTCTCTAACACTCAATCCTCTACTGCAGTACCTGCTATGGTAATATCTTAACCTTTTTCTACTTGTTAAATGTCTTAATTTTTCAGATATCTACTGATCAAAACAGGTTTCAACATTATCAATAGCATTATCAACCCTTAAACCTGTAAAGCAGGGGAAAAGGGCCGAAACACAGGGGGGGGGGGGGGGGGGGGGGGGAGGCCCCTCTGATGATCAGATTGCATCCGCCCGTAACGCTCTATAAAGAGTTTCCTACAACTGCATAATTTCGATCGCTGAACCGCCACGATCTGATCTCAGTGACCAAATGAGGTTCTCAATTATCTCTGTGCGCTTCAGAAAGTACAATATCCTGTACAGTTAAATCTATTAAACACAATAATTGTAAAACTGTCTATTGCAGTGAGTCCCAACCTGTGGTCCGCGGCGCATTATCATGTGGTTCGCGGCTGCGTTATCGATTTGGTATTAAGTACTTTGATTTTGCTCTGATCCTCCCTACGTTTTTAGTGCTATAAAAACAAAACACAGAAACCGTTTGCAAGTAGAACCAGCTTTTAGACTGTCTTTAACTTCCACAAAGCCTAATAATGAAAATCTAGCGAGCGAAATACAAGCACAAGGCTTAGACTGAATATTTTGTAATTTTAACCACTGAATTGTACGAATATATAGTACTCGTATTTAACCAATAGGTATGTAACCAGTATGTACGAGTATATAACCAATAAATTGTATGTCATAATTTTATTTTTCATTACTTTTACCTTACAATTTCCTTGTCATCTAGCAAAGAATAAAAAAACAACTTCTGTTATTGAATATAGACCTATTCATCTACTGAATAAAAACAGTTAAGTGTTTATGGCATTGCGATATTTCATATAGGCTGGTGGTCCGCAACTTATATGTAGCTGGAAAAGTGGTCCTTAGATGTTAAAGGTTGGGAACCACAGTTCTATTGCACCTTTTCATCTGAAGTTGGGGTTGTGTGGTGTGCTCCGAAAAGTCATATATTTATTTATTACGCCATTTAATTGTCCTTACCACGTTGTTTAAACGTAATTTAATCCATAAAGTACACTTGCGTTATCTAAAAATAGGAGCACCGAGCCCATACCTACATTGCTACAAGCGAGTGAACATGTTTACCGTTTGTTTGTTTGTGTTTTTTAACTTATGGAGACGCAAGATAAATAAACCTCGGGAATAGCTGTTGCCGCCCCGTAATTATTAAATACCCACTGTGAATCACACTGGCTTCCATTGACGTGTACTGCCCTAAGCAAAAGGCAAAATAAAAATATATTCCCAGTATTTTGCGTAGAAAACAAGCTTAATGAGAGAAAACTTATTACATATACACATTTTCATTATTTCAAAATGTCGGTGCAGTTTGAAATTCCTTCGTCTTAACGCGCAGAATTACTGCGGCAAACATAAGAAACAAACAGAAACATAACTTCCATCAGGCAAAAGATTTCCCGACGTGTACACACGAAAGAAAGGTGCCCTTGAATATGAAAATGGGAAGAACATTCGCTCGTCTGCTTTTTCACTGTAAATAGTGTGTTTTATCTATATCACGTGCACATTATTCGTGCAAGTTAAATACGCGCATTTAAATTAAGTTATTCTGGGGTTCTTTATTTCTTCTTCTTGTTCTTCCCTTCCCCCGTAAAAAAAAAAAAAAAAAAATTGTCAATATCAGTGGGTACTTACTTCTTCAACATCAAGTAACATGCCTGAATGCGTAGGCGATCATGCTTCTCCACAACTTCATGTCTCCAGTACTTTTTATCAACTATGTGTGGTTGACCTCTTTCCATGACATGATGTCAAACTGTCCTATATCCGCTCTCTTTTTCCTGCAATTTTTCCTTATTGTCCAGATAGATTCCAGCTTTTGTCTCATCATAACATGCCCACAGAACGTGGATTCCTTCCTTCCAACATTAGAAATATGCTTTGCGCACTGGCTTCTGCCAGGACTTCCTCATTACTTTTTTGTTTTTAAAGATGTCTGTGGTATTTTTAATATTCTTGTGTAAAACCACACGGATGATTTCACACTAACGGTACAGAAATGAAATAAAATAGTTAATCTGTATGTTTTATACGACATCCGAGCTAATTTGTTCGTTTCCATATATTTTCAGGGTCAACTCGGAAAAAAAGTTCCACTTTTTCAATTGAAAATAAATAATACTGTAATAATAATAAAGACATAAAGAAAAGAAACGTACAAACAGAAGTGTACATCTGACTGATGACACATTAGCACGGACATGTCTTCCATGGTTACAGTCACCAGTGATGCCGATGCTCTCTATGAAGGGATTATGAGAATGTTTGCTTCATTTTCAGCACGGCTCATCGCCCACCTCATGATAAAGAACAAAGGATTCCCCCCACCTCCCCAAATGCAGGTAAAATGAGTTGCAACTTGGCGTTTCGACGGGACACTATGCGGTTCGTTTGCGCCACGGTATAAAAGACGATGTGATAGCAGCAATTTTTAACACAACGAATTATGAATGTAAGTCTGGCTGAATGATTCTAGTTCAAGTAACATTTGAACTGTCTGAAACTCTTTGAATAAAAAAGGTTGTTTTTTCAGAGCTACAGTGCGCTTTTATTTTCTAATTGTAATAATATAGATTTTTTTTAAAATCTGAATCGGAGCGCGAAGCGGAACTGGGGCAGTCACGATCGATGCCGGAGCGGAGCTGCAAGCAGTGCAATTAAAAAATGTGATTGCTCCAAATCAGAGGCGTCCCTCAAGTATTTGGCACCTGGGGCGGATCATACCCTTGGTACCCCCAAACTCCCAATAAAAAAAAAGCACTTGCAAGTACATTTTCAACAGTAAGTACTATAATAATAGTGTCCGATGGCACCCTCTTCCTGGCTGTCACCCGGGGCGGTCCGAACCCTCTTCCCCTCAGTACGCCACTGCTCCAAATCCCAGGTTTAATATCTATTTATTTTCTTCACCCTCCCCCGCCTTTTTTTTCCACGGACCGAAAATGACTATCATAGGTAAAAAATCACATACAGTACCTTATCAGCGCTAGTAGCTAGCAAACACAAACTGGTACGCACAAACACGCCCGTCTAAATTATTACACCAAAGAGATATTTAACAGCTAGATAAATCAACCTAAGGGAAAGTAAAGTCAGCTGATCATGCGCGTGCCCTGAAAACGTGACTCTTGTGTCGACATAAATTTTTGTTTATATAAGCCTTAATCGAAAGAAAAAAAAATAAGACGCTGTTTATATGTGGATCTCCCCCATGAAGAAAAAAAAAAAAAAATAAACACAACTTACGGGAAGCCCGAGACTTGTGCACGATAAACAAATAATAACACATTAATGGCTATGTTGCCTGCACTCGTAACAAAAAAAAAAAGACGTTGAAAACTAGACAACATTAAAACAGTAGAAGTGATAGAAAGGCTTACCGGGGACTTGAACCCAGGCCCGTCAGAACGGCACTACCGTCTCGCTATGGGAGTTAATCGAGTGCCTGCAACATACCTTGATGTGTATTATTTATAATTAATCTCCCCGTTTGTCCGTAGTTAATTTGCTGGTTCATCAAGTTACCTGTATATTCGTCACAGTGATACACAATGCTGCTTCTGCTGCTGTTGCTCATACTACTCCTCCGTCAACTACTACTAAAAGTACCACATCATCACGATTACTATCTTCTCCTTTTCTTCACTAGACATTACGGACTGCGAGGCTGTCGACCCTCGGGTCAAGCAATATGTCGACCATCCCCAACGACCTGCCCATCTGGGAGTTATCCCACTATTCTGATGGTCGTGCTGCGTTGTGTTATGATGTTACTGTAATGTGTTCCTCTTCTTCGAGCAAGTAACCCCTAAAAACATGACGGCATAAACAATCCTGCTGTGCTCTGTCTGTTGCGTGCCCTGAAGACGGGACTAATTCTTCTGGTGTCATTTTATTTCTGTCCATTCCATGTCAACTTCGCTGAATCTGTTCTGAAACTTATCGTGACTATTGGTCAATGTACGATGAACAAACTGGAAGGTATTGTGTTCTTTTAATGGGTGTTCAATTTAGCTGTGACGTGCTTTTTTTAACGTATTTTCCGGAACAGCCGGTGGGATTGTGTTCACTGTTCGTTTACAGGACGTTTCACCTAGACCAGTGTTTCTCAACCCTGATAGTAGCAACGCCCCCTTTTGACAACTAATATTTTAAAACGCCCCCCCCACCCTTTTAACACTCCCTTACTCTTTATCGTGCGCGCGCGCACACACGCACGCACACACATATATACATATATTCCACCATACTGGTAAAAAAGCAATGCAGTTAATGAGTTATCTTTTCTTATAATATAAAGAAAAAGAGAAAGCACATTTTTAAAAGAATAGTTATATTAAATATGAGTTTAAGTATGGAATTATATACACCACAAGTTCATTATCCTTGAATTACAAATTGGCAGAGCAAATGATATAAAATTTGTTCTTACATCTCTATAACTATCATATTCATAATCATATCGGGAGCCGCGCTAGCGTAGTGGTTACAACACCGCTCTGGCGACCGGGTGATACAGGATCAAACCCGGGCGACGGCATTTGAGGATTTTTCGTCGACCGGGATTTGGACTGGATTAACTCGAGACCTGGCGACCACATTTGAAGGAGTTGTCGTCTAATATTTTATTAGGGAAATTGGCGGCTTCCTGGCGACTAGCGACCCGAGCCTGACAAATGGGTGATATCCTCTTCGAAATCGGCGAGTATTTGCCTGAATGGCGAGGGACACCTGTCTCTGTACAAGAAATAAAGGGATACTCACGTAAAATCAATGTCAGGCTAGACATAAATAATAACCTGAGATTTCGCCTCGAGTATTAGCGGGCGTACGAAAAAAAAAAAAAAAAAATAATCATATCATTTTAATAACGCCTAAATGACTGCACTTGTATTTCTTCAGATATGAATATTTAAGCCTCTCCTTATGCAACCACTTTAAATATGAAAAAAAAATTGGAAAAAAAATTAGTTGATAATAATGATATAATTATAAAAAAATTCACTTACTAATGAAGCTTAATGAGATCCTTGCGCTTGGTGTGACTCAGCCAGTTTTGAAATATTTGGTTCTAAGTTTGTTAAAAGAAGTCTCAAATCTCCTGTTACAAATCTGCAGTCGGTTTCGTTGCTTTTGTAGTAGCAACACTACTGCACTGAACCCCTTCTCCACCAAATACGACGTTGGGAATGCTGTAATTAGCAATTTAGTTTCACGCCAAAGAACGGGATACGCAAGCCTCTGCTGGATCAAAAATTTTTCGTAATGTGTGTAACAGAATCGTGCTTTTGCCTCGAAGTCATTTTGTAGCTCAATTAATTCTTCTTGTAAATGTTGACTAACTTGTTCCACGTCTGATTCAAATGGATTAATCACCCAATCCGGTATTATTAGTTCTTGCAAGTCTTTAAATCTTATGCTCATATCATTTTTAATAGCGTCCAAATGAGTGCAATAAACCTCTAAATCTGAATCTTTAAGCCTGTCCCCACCTAACTGCAGTAAACACGGAAAATTAGAAAGTTCTCGGCGACTAAGATTATTTTTATATAATGTCAATTTGTTGATGAACCCCATGATAATTCCTTTCACTTTAATCAGACTGATCTCATTTCCTTGTAGCTTAAGAAGAACCTCATTTAACTTTTCAAATATATCTGAAAGATAGGCCACATCGTTTCACAATACTTCTCTTTCGATGCTAAATTCTACTTTGATTGAATCCAAAAACTCTACAACAGTATCAAATAATGCCCATAATCTTTTTAAACAGTTACCTTTGGACAACCATCGTACTTCCGTGTGTAGGAGAAGACGTTCAAACTCTTCACCATTATCACAACAAAGTTTACGAAATAATCTATCGTTCAACGAATGCGCCTTAATTTTGTTAATAACACTGATAACACAGTTCATTGATTTGTGGAGTCTGTCACTAAGATGCTTGGCGACTAAATGTTGTCGATGAATAACACAATGAATTGTTAAAACACCTGGTGCCACATTTTTTAAGTAGGCCAGAAACCCACGATGACGACCAACCATAGCTGGTGCTCCGTCTGTCGCACATGCGATGACATTGGAAAAAGGAATTTGTTTTACCAACAAAAATGTTTCAAGGGTTTCAAAGATTGATAACCCCTTTGTATCTGCTGTCAGTAGTTTTGCAAATAACATATCCTCTATGATATTTTCTTTCTTTATGTATCTCACATATGCGAGCAGCAAAGCTTCGTTATCACGCACGACGCTTTCATCCAACTGTACTGAAAATTCAGTAGACTGCAAATCAGTACACAGCTGATTTTCAACATCACTTGCCATCTCATCTATTCTTCTTGAAACAGTATCATTGCTCAATGGAATAGAAAAAATGATGTCACTTGGATTTCTTTCCATCATTGTGCTAATTACCTCCCGTACAGCTGGTAAAATTAAAGATTCTCCAATGTTGTGAGGTTTACCACACTTCGCAATCATGTGTGCAATTTTGTAAGATACAATAAGACCTTTATCATTGTGATTATACATTTTTTAAAACATATTAGTGACAGTGTTGCGGCTTTCAAACTTTTGTTTTAAATCCTGGAAGTAAGAAATATCTTTGCCAACTTTATATGAGTGTTTCTTGGTAAAATGCTCGTTAAGCCGTGACGGTTTCATTGCTTCGCTAGAAAGCACTTTCTGGCACAGCAAACACATTGGTAATTGTTCATTTACGGCTGAAGGTACAAAACCGAATTTCAAATATTCAACTGAATATTGTCGACACTTCCTCTTTACTGCTGACATATTGAAAATTTTAGTATAATATCACTGCACATACATCTACACCTCGTCAAGCCTCAAAACTGACTGAGTTTAATTCTCTACACTTGAAACATCAAAAGATGCATTACAACTAAGCTACAACTACCCACAACGTCCCTGTTGCGTGAAGGTATTTACGGACAGAGTAGGGAGGGGGCTGTGATGCCGAGAGTGGAGAGAAGGTTAGCTTGGGTTTGTCGAGAGGCTAACAAATGTTTCGAGTGTTGAAGAGACATAAATCTCCGCCTACTGTCTCCTGACAATTGTAACATCCCAGATACTAAAAATGTTCGTTTGGAATCCTTGACACACTCCATGGGACGCAGGGCAAATAAAAACTATCGTGTTACAAGCTATGCAAAGGTAATATCTTTTGTAATTGTTTCATATTGATTCATGTAAAAATGTACACAACGCCCCCCTGAATAGAAGTAGCGACCCCCAATCGTTGCGACCCATCAGAACGCCCTTAGAAATCTTGAAAACGCCCCCCAGGGGGCGGTACCGCCCCCGTTCAGAAACACTGACCTAGACAATTAGCCTTATGGGAATTTCTCCATGCCGTAAGAATGAAAAAAGCGCATTAAAAAAAAAATAAAATAAAAAACTAAAAAACTCACTGTACGTCCACAGTAATCAATATCATTGTCATCATTTATCCGGTTCGGCCCCCCCTCCCACGGTATACACAGGTGTTTCTCTCAACCAATTTACTTTTTCGGACCGTTTTCTCTCACTCTGGCCATGCGATTTTCTGTTGTTCTGTGCCCACACAATAAATGTCGCTTGAACAGTCGTTACTAGCTGTTCAATTTTAAGCTGCAATGAATATTTTCCGAATGCTTTTGTTCGCCATTCCTTCGTTCGTGATGCCTCGATAAATCCTTCTGTATTACCATAATTAAAATATCATCATCATCAGTTGCCATTTCCACAACGGAGGTTGGCTGTAATGGATCTCCAACGTCTTCTGTCTCTTGTCTTGGTGGTACACTCTGATAGACTCTTTCCCGTCCATCTCTTGATGTTATCTTCCCACTTATAGCGCTGTCTTCCCCTTGCACGTTTACCTTCAACTCTCCCTTCTGTTATGGTCTTCTGCAAGGTGTTATGCCTTTTTATGTGGCCAAAGTATTTTAGCTGCCGAACTTTGACCTCTCTCATTAGTTCTCTTTTTATACATAGATTTTCTAGGACCTCCTTATTTGTTTTCATCTCTTTCCATGAGATACGCCCCATTCTTCTATATATCCACATTTCAAGAGCCTCAATTCTTTCTTCCAAATGCTTATTCATCGTCCATGTTTCTGCACCATACAGAAATGCAGAATATATATAACACTTTATGATTCTCAGTTTTAATTTATGAGATAACTGTTTGGATGTCAGTATATGTTTCATGTTGTTGAATGTAGCTTTGGCCATTCCTATTCTCTTCTTGATTTCTGTTTCATATCTGCCATCTTCTGTTATTATATGACCAAGATATACGTAGCTCTTGACTTGTTCCAGGATTTTCCCATTTACGCTTATCTTTAATGTGGGTTTATCGTCTGTTTTGCTAATTATCATAGTTTTAGTTTTCTCAATATTAATGTCGAGTCCATATTCATGACTTATACTGTTCACTTGCTTCACTAGTTCTTGTAACTCCTGTTCGCTTTCAGCTAACAACACGGTATCATCTGCATATCTAAGGTTGTTTATTGATCTTCCACTGATGTTCAGTCCTGGTATTTCCTGTATCTGTTTGAAAAATTTTTCGGTGTATAAATTAAATAGGCAGGGGGACAGCACACAACCTTGTCTGACACCTCTTTTTATGTCTATGTATGGTGAATAATTCCTTCCAGATCTTACTGTGGCAGTTTGCTCCCAATAAAGGTTACTGAGTATTCTTATATCTTTTCCATTACCTATGTCTTTGAGGCATTCAATTATTTTCTCATGATGGATTCTGTCAAAAGCCTTCTTATAGTCAATGAAGCACATATACATACTTTTTTGGACCTTGTTGCGTGAGAAATTCTCGCAACATCGTTTTATTACAATATCTATTTTATAACGCAAGGGCAACAACTGCTTGAAATTTATAGTCACTTTTCTCGGTAAGCATTTGTCTTCTCGCGTTGGTATTGAATGCAGTTAAGTTTTGAGCTGTGGTCATTTTGCGCTGGACTGCGCATGACTGGTCTTGCTTCTTGGTCGATCGATTTCCGCCCACCAGTGGAGTGAGCGATTTGAATGGCGAGAAAGATGCCTCGCTGAAAGAGGATCTCCGCTATTTTTTTGTTCTGTCAGGAATGTGAAAGTCCTCTTATGGATATTTCGTTTATTCGAGATAATACCTCTAGTGTATTTGCACATGCCGGGAGGCATAATATTTCTGTGTATTTCCTGAAGGCAAGGTAAATTGACTTTCCATTAACTCTATCGATTTTTGGTCGTGAGCGATTTCGATTCATAGCCTGTCTTCGAAAGTCGTCGTCACGAGATGTTTTCCCAGCTCACATGTCGCTGTATTGTACTGCATCGGTTGATGCATGTCCCAAGGACCATTACTTGCTACTTGTTAAATGAACTAGGCTTGGAAAACCTTTGTTAACTAGAGGATATTTTTGAGGACATTATTTATACTTCGGCAGACGTGTCTGTCTTGCTGAAGTCAGATTAAGGAGAGTGAACTGATCTCATACATCTGGTTACCTTCTGGCTAAGATAGAAAGGGATGGAGAATTTTCCCGACTACATTACAGCCTTATAATGTATTGACATGTCTGTGAATCACCTTTATTATGATGCTGTCTACCGTCCATTGCTATACTGACATTGTTGCTGTGATAATGACTGTCTGATGTACCTACATATTCGCGTATACATTTTGTCACTGTGGCGTCCACAATAAATGATACAGAAAAACGTCTAGCTGTTACAAGCATCATTGACTTTATACGTCGTGAGTTTACTGACGTCCTATGTGGATTGCCCTGTTATTTTGTATGAACATTGTTTGACTGAACACATCTGCACACTACACAAAACCAGACATGCGGATACCATCCATCATCATCATATGGCATCACGCATCATTTGGTGGCCATAAGCTGGTTTGATTCTGGTACCAGCAAACACGGGGTCCCTTACCCACTTCATTTTCAACAAGAATTCATCAGCATCCTTCAAGAAATTAACATTCTTCAAGACAGTCAACATCTTCAAAATTTTCAAAGTACTCGGCGTTGCCCGGTAAAAGTCAAAATTTCAACTTTTTGACGGAAACAAGAATTTGACAGTACCCGGCGTTGTTACATGTTGCCGGATAACTCGGACTGCTGTTATCTTTTACGCAAGTCAAGCAAGTTGCTGCTGTCAAGGTTCCAGTGCTGTCGTTTTTTGTGAAGGTCAAGTGCCGGTTGAAACGGGTTGTTTTCTGAAGAAGGCCAAGTACCGATTTCCATCAACTTACTTTTGGATTAGAAGGTCAAGTGCCGAAACAACTCAACATACAGTATGTCAGAAGCTCAAGTACCATCGTGTTAGCAGTGGAAGCAGTTCAGATGTGCCATCATCGTTGGAGCTTCGCTCTTTAGGACGTTGATTGACATCCGTTTTTTCTGCTGTTCTACGATTGGAAGCCTATAAGTTAAGTGGCCTGTTTGTATGTAAACTGTGCCCTTATACTTCTGCTGAGTCTTCTGTGTATCATCTCATTCTATATGTTATATGTTTATATGTTATTCGTATATTTATATGTTTATATTTCAGCGGGTTCTCGGTTGGGTGGTGTCTCCCTTAGATTATGCCACGTCATAGAGGTCGTCTATTGTGAGCGTTTTCTGTAGGGTGAGCAAATTTCCGATACTGGAATTTGCTAAGCGACTTCTGTTGCTATTTATGTTAGCTGTGATGACATGTTTTAATATTGTTTTCGTTATTATTTCGCATTCTTTAGTTTTGTTTTGATTTGTTTGTATTTGTTAGCCTACTCTTGACTACAGTTTAGTTTCATACTACATTTTTGTTTATACACTGTGGTGTCATGTATTTTGTTTAATTATATCGCAGATATCGTCACATTTTTTGTGATATTTCATTAATTTCTGCTTTATTTTTAGTTGATTTCTGCGAACGTTTTTGTATTGTTGCTGATCTTTGTTATTGTTTACATTGTTATTGTTTACATTGTTTGCATTGTTTACATTTTCAATGTTTACATTCTGCATGTGTTTACATAGTCATTGTTTACAGTTATAGTAATTAGTTAATGGGCTATGCTAATGCACTGTTACTACTACACTGATGATAAATGAATGATGAATAGTGTCGTGCACTATTGAATGAGAAGTGCACTTATGATCAAGAATTGATTGTTGATATTTCATATACAAGTTCTTTGATTGGAGACTTGTTTCCCACAGAGACTGGGATAATATAAGGTGATGTGAATATACAAGTGCTTAATTAAGACTTGTTACACTTAGGTTTGAAATAAATTAGTTAATTATTTCAGGTTTTGGACTCATATGTTAGACAACATGTCTACATTTGAGCACTTTATTGAGCAGGGTAAATTGCTTGGGAAGACTGGTGATAAGTTAGAAGAATTTGCAACTGCTCGATATGATAAAGCAATGGAAGCTGAACAAAAGAAACTGCATATGGAAGCTGAACAAAAGAAACTGCAGATGCAGGTGGATGAAAAAAGATTCCAAATGGAAATGGAAAAACAAAAAAGGGAATCAGAAGCTGAGGAAAGAAAACTCCAGCTAGAAGCTGAAAGATTTCAAAAAAGAGGCTGAGAATAAAAGACTTGAAAAAGAAGCTGAGAATAAAAGACTTGAAAAAGAAGCTGAGAATAAAAGACTTGAAAAAGAAGCTGAGAATAAAAGACTTGAGAAAGAAGCTGAAAGACTTCAAATAGAGGCTCAGGCTGAGGAGAGAAGATTACAGAGAGAGTCTGATGAGAGGAAAGAGAAAGCAAAAATGGAACATGAAGAAAAGGTCTTAGCTTTAGAGTTGGAAAAATTGAAATTGATGAACATGAGTAATGGTAATGATTCAAACAAGGGTTCATCTTCTGGTAAGGCTAATAATGATACTTTTAAGATTAAGTTGCCAACTTTTAGTCCTTCCAGTGATGACATAATGTTCTATCTGGACAGATTTGAACAAGCATGTACAGCTCATAACATAGACAAAGCAAAATATGTTTATCAGTTATCAGGGATACTGACAGGTAAAGCTCTAAGTATATTAAATATGGTGGATGAACCTGACAAGAACAATTATGAGGTTGTCAGGGCCGCTCTGTTAAAGAAATATCAGCTTAACGAAGACGGCTATCGTCTACAATTTAAAAACATGTTACCTGAAAATGGAGTTGAATTCTCCGAGTTTATTGCAAGAATACGCATTACTTTCTCACGATGGGTTGAACTATCTAAGACGGAAAAAACTTATGAAGGACTTATGGACTTAATACTTAGAGACAAAGTCATGTCGTCTGTCAATGAGTCTTTCCTTGCTTTCCTTCATGAACGTAAACCTAAAACAATAAAAGAAATGGAAGATTTCTGTTGCCAATACGTAACTGCGCACCCACACATAACCATGGGTAACTCTAAGGTGAAAGAAGGTTTACCAGTTGCTTCGGCAGCTCCGTATGGCCAAAACTTTGCTCGTAGATCCCAACAAAATTTTGATAGAAAGAGTAGCGGTAATTTCTGTCAAAATCATGGAAACCAATTTCATGGTGATTCTTCTTCGAAGAATTGGAGACAACCTGATAGTGGTCGTTACTATCACCCTAATAATTATAGGCATTTCAAAAGAGGATATGGTAATAGAGGTTATTCCTGCCGAAGACCTCAAAACCAAACAAATAGATGTTCGCATCAATGTGAACATGATAGTAATCGTGGAAACTGGAATTCGAATCATGATAACAATTACAATAGAGACAATAATAACTGCAGAGATAATAATAACTCTGATAACTTCAGAGGTAATAATAGTCGGGGTAGATCTCAACACAAAAAAAAGAGATATCAGCAGGCTAATTCTGTACAACAGGAAACTGAGGGAGCCTGTAATCATGTTGTTGATAATAAAAACTTTGACGCTGTCACTAGTTCTGCTTTTGACTTTGAGAGAGCAAACAAATGCCCCCAATGCAGTACTTTATTCGAACCGGGTACCATAACTACTTTGAGTTGTGGTCACCCACTTCCCGCTCTTCCTGCTGCTGTTGCGCATGACGGGAGGGGTTCTTTAATCCTACATAAGGGTCTTGTTAATGATACTCCGGTCTCACTACTTTTCGATTCCGGATGCACCACTATTGGTGTTAGACAATCGCTTGTAGATCCATCTTGTGCTACAGGAAGGGTTATTAAATGTGTCACATTTGGCGGCACTCTAGAAAAATATCCTACTGCTGTAATTCGCATTGCCACTCCTTTCTTTACTGGAGATGTGCATGCTTGTCTCTTACCTAATCCTATTGCGGACCTTATTATTGGTCGTATTCACGGAGTTAGGGAGTGTACCCCACAGCAGATTGCTGCTTGGGAAGATAATAACATGCAAGCTACAAATGCAGTGGTTACAAGAGCACAAGCTCTACAAACACCCGAAACTTCACTGAATAGTGATAATGGAGTTGATAGCCAAGATAGTCACTTAGTGATTACTCGTGACTCTTTCATAAAATTGCAAGAAGAAGATCCTTCTTTAAAAAAATTCTTCATTCTTGCGAAGAAAGGTGATCCGAATCAGGATACAAATAGAAAATCTTGGATTGCAATGAGAAACGGCGTACTTGTACGTATGGTACAAGATTCGACTACGTCGGCACATTCGCAAATTCTTGTTCCCAAGAGCATGAGAGTGCAAATATTGCAACATGCTCATGACTCGCAATGTGCTGGACATATGGGTTTTGCCCGTACGAAGTCGAGAGTCCTTGCGGCTTTCTTTTGGCCTTTTGTCAATAAGGACATTCGTATTTACTGCCGATCATGCAAGGTATGTCAGGAGGTCAAATCTAGAGGACCACGACATGCTGCGCCTATCCAGGCTGCTGACATTCCTATTCGGCCGTTCCAGAAAATGGCCATAGATATTATTGGCCCTTTTAAGGTCAAGTCGGCCAGAGGACATCAGTTTATCCTTACATGTGTCGATATGTGCACACGTTGGCCAGAGGCTATTCCTCTTAAGAGCATATCTACTACAGATATCGCAGATGCTCTTTGGTTGATATTTTCTCGCTTGGGGTTCCCCAGAGAAATATTGTCAGACCATGGCACTCAACTCATATCTGACACTATGTCACAGGTAATGTCTACCTTACATATTGAACGATCTCTCAGTAGTATCTACCATCCTATGTCTAATGGGTTAGTTGAGCGTCTGAATAGAACGCTCAAGACTTTGCTTGGTAAGATAACTGAAGATCATCCTCAAGATTGGGACAGGGTTTTACCCGCGGCTCTCTTTGCCTATAGAGAAGTCCCTAATGAACACACAGGATTTTCTCCCTTCGAACTTGTCTTTGGCGCGCGTCCACGCGGCCCTATGTCTTTATTACACGATCTCATCACTGCCGATGATATTAGCGATGAAACTCAATCCTCATATGAGTATGTCATTGCTCTTAGACAAAAGATCATTGAGGCATGTAAGCTAGCAACTGCTTCATCAGAAATTGCTAAAGAGAAGGCAAGGCAGTTTGCTAACAAGAATAGATGTCTACGACAACTTTGTCCAGGTGACAAAGCATTCGTCCTACTCCCCAGTAGGGAAAATAGACTTCTTATTGCATGGAAAGGTCCGTATGCAATAGTCTCTCGGGTTTCCGATGTTGACTATGTGGTCGATATTGATGGAAAGCATAAAACTTTCCACATAAACATGCTTTCGGAATTTCACGAACGTCCGGACTATTTGCTGCCTATTTTCCAGGCAACGGATGATGCTCCTGCACCTCACGGTCATTATTCATCCCTGTCTGTCATACAGGATGAGGAAGCTACCTTCTCTGATGTCAATCTTTCTGGTGACGAACATCGACAAGTCTCGTCGATGTTACAAACATTTCAGGATGTTCTCACTGACATTCCTGGACACACAGATGTCATAGAACATGACATAATTCTTACCGACAATAATCCAATTAGGGTTAGGCCGTATCCTATTCCTATACACTTTCAGTCGCAGGTGGAAAAGGAATTGGATGAAATGATTCAATTAAATATAATTGAACCATCGACTTCACCATATTCTTCTTCCATGGTTATTGTCCGGAAGAAGGATAAGAACATACGAATTTGCGTTGATTATCGCAAATTGAATCAGGTCACAAAGTTCGATGCTGAACCGATGCCTTTGTTAGAAGATCTACTGATTAGACTTTCTAATTCTAGATTCTTCACTAAACTTGACTTGTCTAAAGGTTATTGGCAAGTGCCTTTAGCAGAGCATGCCAAACCTCTTACTGCTTTTTCTACACCTAGGGGTCTATTTCAATGGAATGTTATGCCTTTTGGTCTCATGAACGCCCCTGCCACTTTCGTTCGCATGATGCGTCGAATTCTGTCACATCGTTCGGATGTCATCGCATACTTAGATGACATCTGTCTCTTCAGTGATACCTGGGAAGATCACTATTTAGGGTTATATGACTTACTGTCCACTCTACGTGAGAATAATTTGACAGCAAAACCTTCTAAAGCTTTTGTTGGTTTTGGTGAAATCTCTTTCCTGGGTCATCGTGTTGGTCATGGTCTCTTGAAGACAGAAGACCACAATACTTCCAAAATACTGAACATCTCTGTTCCTAAAACGAAGAAACAAGTTAGGAGTCTCTTAGGTTTAATTCAATTTTATGGGAGATTTATTCCAAATTTATCTTCGATCATGGCACCTCTCTCAACATTGTTGAAGAAAGGTTCGCCTAATCTGGTCCGTTGGTCTGAAGAATGCCAATCTTCACTAGACCAAATCAAGAATATATTTTTTCTTCTCCTCCCATCTTAAGATTACCTACTCTTGATAGGACTTTTGTTCTTCGGAGTGATGCTTCATCCACTGGGATTGGAGCAGCACTGATGCAAGAATATGCAAATACTCTGCATCCTGTTATGTACATTTCTAGAAAACTAAATGCGGCAGAGAGGAACTACTCGGTTTTAGACCGTGAGTTGTTAGCGATGGTTTGGTCAATTCTAAAACTACAAAGATTCCTCCTGGGCGCACATTTCATTCTAGAGACTGATCAGAAAGCTCTTACAGCTATTCAGACTAAGAATTTGAAGAGTTCGAGATCCACTCGATATGCTATAGCTCTTCAACCTTTTCACTTCACGGTACGAGCTATCCGTGGTGCGGATAATGTGATGGCTGACATTTTGTCTAGATGCCCACATGACTCCAACTAATACTTCTGTCCTATATTCCTATATATTACAGAGTCATAACACACCTATATTACTACAATAGATTAGCACATCTGTACTCACTTTATATGTACACACTATCGTGCTTTGTTATCATCTTCTTCTGTTCGTTTTTTAAGATGATAGAGGAGGACTGAGTGGTTAATATAAGGGCCGTTAGTTTACTAAACAGCCACAATTATTAATAATGTATTGTACCTTATGAAGCATATTAGTTATTAATTAGCATTATAATGCTTGTACTTTCTCAGAATGTCATTGATGAGCTGAGGACTTACCTTACTAGTATCAAGCATGACGAGTTCTAGATTGTGTACTTACCCTCGGAATGCCAGAGCATATGTCCTGGATCGTCATGTAGTTTAACTTTACTATGTACTTATGTCATTACATGCCAAATAATGTACTAATTAAATTTTCCTATCAGATTTGTACATCCATTTTTAAAGACAATATTAGAGTATGCTGTTTAATGATGATTATGGTAACTTGCATACGTATATTGTGTTTACATGCTAACGTGATGTGTGTTGGTGACACCTCCCCGATCTGAATATTTTTTGAGACATATTTATTTTTCTGTTGAGGTATATCCTCACCAGACACTCTATATTTAGCCTCATGTTAGGCAATTTAATTAATTATCAGCGCATAATTCGTGCGTTTTGAGCCGCTTATCGCATGCTCTTTGATATTTAAAAAAAAAAATATGTTCCACATTTTTTTTTATCGGGAGGAGGTGGTGATATGTTGCGTGAGAAATTCTCGCAACATCGTTTTATTACAATATCTATTTTATAACGCAAGGGCAACAACTGCTTGAAATTTATAGTCACTTTTCTCGGTAAGCATTTGTCTTCTCGCGTTGGTATTGAATGCAGTTAAGTTTTGAGCTGTGGTCATTTTGCGCTGGACTGCGCATGACTGGTCTTGCTTCTTGGTCGATCGATTTCCGCCCACCAGTGGAGTGAGCGATTTGAATGGCGAGAAAGATGCCTCGCTGAAAGAGGATCTCCGCTATTTTTTTGTTCTGTCAGGAATGTGAAAGTCCTCTTATGGATATTTCGTTTATTCGAGATAATACCTCTAGTGTATTTGCACATGCCGGGAGGCATAATATTTCTGTGTATTTCCTGAAGGCAAGGTAAATTGACTTTCCATTAACTCTATCGATTTTTGGTCGTGAGCGATTTCGATTCATAGCCTGTCTTCGAAAGTCGTCGTCACGAGATGTTTTTCCCAGCTCACATGTCGCTGTATTGTACTGCATCGGTTGATGCATGTCCCAAGGACCATTACTTGCTACTTTGTTAAATGAACTAGGCTTGGAAAACCTTTGTTAACTAGAGGATATTTTTGAGGACATTATTTATACTTCGGCAGACGTGTCTGTCTTGCTGAAGTCAGATTAAGGAGAGTGAACTGATCTCATACATCTGGTTACCTTCTGGCTAAGATAGAAAGGGATGGAGAATTTTCCCGACTACATTACAGCCTTATAATGTATTGACATGTCTGTGAATCACCTTTATTGTGATGCTGTCTACCGTCCATTGCTATACTGACATTGTTGCTGTGATAATGACTGTCTGATGTACCTACATATTCGCGTAACCATTTTGTCACTGTGGCGTCCACAATAAATAATGAAGAAAAACGTCAACGGCTGTTACAAGAATCATTGACTTTATACGTCGTGAGTTTACTGACGTCCTATGTCGATTGCCCTGTTATTTTTGTATGAACATTGTTTTGACTGAACACATCTTTCCTGTATGATTTTGAGCAGTATCTTAATTGCATGACTCATCAGGCTGATTGTTCTTCAGAACAATTAAAATATACGAAATATATAAATTTATATTTTAGTTTGAAAAGACATAAAACGACAGTTAGATGGGCGGAGCAAACTGTGAAAAAACGGGGCGACCCCTGTCGATCTTTGTTTCTCTCCGGCAGTATCTGTATATTTGTGGTACTGATTTTTATTATTTGCTCTCAAAGGTCGCACTTTTTCTTTCTTTCTGTCTTTCTTCGTAATTTTTTTTCTGCAAACTAGCAGATATTTGATTTTATCAAATCATTCGACACTCCCTGTAGGTGATAATAATCACATTTGCTTGGCGCTGTCCAGATTTGTTGGCTATAGGCGCGGCAGATTAACACGTACATCGACCCGCGCTATCGGCTTAATCACCGATAAGACATGGATGACAAGATAGCTTTAGATTAAAGTAAGATTGCTACATCTCGAACACATGGTCATATGCGGTTACCGGTGTTTTTGTAAGTTTGTACACAAGGGCATCGGACATCTTATTACCATATATGGGAGAGTTGACCTCTGCCTTACGTTCAAAATTATCCGATGTCGGAATATTTTGACATTATCCCATAACCCGACTTGTTTGAATATGATTGGAGCGTTTATTTAACTCCATGACAAACGAAGGCGTGCGAAGGCAGGGAATATAATCTGACCATTTTCTCAAGCTATTTCACTTGAGAAATCGCTCGCCAAGACACCAGACTGCTACAGTGAAGAATTAGAATTCATTCTTAAAATACCGGACACCTTTTATTGGAGTATTTATCAGGACTTAAAATATAGCCCAGGAAATCTCTAACATTTTAAACAAGGAAACCGGGACTGAGGAAACTGAAGGACCACACACGATGTCAGAGAGGAAACTTCTTAAATTAACGACACCCCAGAAGCGTGTAAGAGACCGATTCAAGTCTTTTTTATTCATCTGAGCAAAACGTCTGTGAGTCAGGATTGGCTTATTGATGGTACCAGCAGAAAGTACTATCTCTGGAACAAGAAGGGAACTGTGGCCTAAGCTTTAAGACGAAGGGCCCACGTGGTAGACTATCCTTGACATTTCTGGGAAACGAGCTACCCCCGACAACCTTGATCAGAGACGAGCGTGAGCAGAGTGAAAAGAACCAACCCATAAGAAGAAGCAGAACCATCAGTGGCAGCTAAGTTCAAATATATGCTGCCACTTCAACTTCTTGTAACATCTCACATTCCCTAAAGACTGTGATGATAACTTTCTCGATCCATAACTACTCAAATTATTTTCCAACTGTTAAAACTTAAAGTGATTATTAAATTTTGTTATTTGTAATATTACAAATTTAACTTCGATTTAATCATTTTAAAGTTACTGCATGTTTGTTTCAGTCAAATTACTACACACACTCTAAACAGAGCTATACTAAAATAAAAGAATTCCATTGAGTAAATCAGGGGTGGGGGCTTAAACGAGCTGAAAGTAATAAGTGCGTAAATCCTTCACAAAATCGTCGGCAGAATTACAGAGTTAACATACTCAGCCAAAGCAGTATTGTTCTCGCTTATTCTGAATATCTTGTGAAGACTCCCTTTGTAATAGAAGTGTCATTACCCTTCTATTTACATCTCTGCCAAGAGTAATCTTGCGCGAAGGTAGATACCCTTGAAGCCCATATTATATACTCATATACTCTTCAGTTTTGGCCACTGGTGGACCACTACTGCAAAGCAGGGGGGGGGGGGGAAATACCGTCACACAAACCGAATTCATTAATTCATCCGTTTCTTTTGTTCGCTCCTTAAGGAGAATGGAGCCACCAGCATCAAAACACACGGGTCTGTTGCAACGTGTTTTACACGACGAGGTTGACAGTCCCATGTACTGCTTCACATTAGTTCGCGCCGTCTGCGACAGGCATGAGGGAGCAAAAGTCGTCCTATTCTTTCTGTGTCTTCTCAGAGACCCACAGAATCTACACGGGGCGTCAAACATAATAACATTTCCGACAAAGCACCGCTTTCAATAAAAGAAAAAGTGTAATGGAACCAGTAAAGTGTAATGCCTCGGGCCACAATCGGCGGTATCTGATAACACTGCCGGCGCACGGAAACAAAGATGCGTATCTGTCAGCACGACGTGCAGCAACACGCCGACTGCCGCAAGTAATCATGTTACAACAATTCCATTCAGCAGTTTCAGACCACAAGGTCTTTTATATTTGGACCTGCGCCATAATATAACCGACGGCCCTTGTGTCTAGGTTGAAGGATAAGACAAGATTCATATATATATATATATATATATATATATATATATATATATATATATATATATATATATATATATATATATATATATATATATATATATATATATATATATATATTTTTTTTTTTTTTTCCGTTCCGTTGTGCTCTCTTTCAGCTCGGTAGTTCACTACTATGTTCATGTTGCTTGACTATTATCGTCTCTTTTTGTTCTCTTTTACTTTACAGCGGAAGACTCAGTCAACGCTTAAATATACACATGCCCAAGCCTAGGCTCGACTTATTCAAGAAAAGTTTAGCCTTTTCTGCTGCTCATCTGTGGAATAATCTTCCACACGACCTAAAAAACACGCTTAATCCATATTCATTCAATCACAGACTTTTCAAATGCATCGTTAGTGCAGATTATATGCCACCCTAATTTAGTTATGTTCTTAAATAATTACATAACATCATATGTAGGTATTAAAGATAATTTTGTCCAGTTTAGTATTAATATGATAAGGTACTGTAAATCTGTGTAACTATTATTGTACTGTTACAATGTTTGGATTTTATTTTATTGTATGTTATTTTCTTATTTTAAGTAATATTTAAGATACATGTGAGAATTAATGGATTCAGTATGGAAGACGAGAGAAAGGAAGGGCAGAATGTTAGACGGGCCTGCGTGCCCAATTCTAAACCCTTTGAAAATAAAGTTCGTTCGTTCTTTACATCATTTCTGCACGTTACAATGTGTTGGTAATCTAAATTTTCTCTTCTCATAACGTACCTAAAATGAAGTGGACAGATTCGTTATCGCTGTGATTTTTTTTAACTTCAATGTAGCCTCTTTCATTGTATTCACATGAGATCATGGTTGGTTTCATGTCAGATTCTAACAGTTTTCTGTAAACTGCACTTATATAGCATACGGTATCTCTGTCTACGTCCACAACTGGTTTCCACATTATGGTCATCACCATTCTGTTTCGGCCCAGGTGGTACATGGGGTTGCAACTGTTGCTTGCCACCCATTTCTATTGTGCGCCGTTTTCTGCACAAGAGATCCCTGTTGCTTTGGTTCCTCTTCAACGTGTTTTCTCCGTGTTCTCTTTGTCCTCCTCACGCATTTCTTCCCCATACGAGTTCCAGTCAAGGATGTGTCTGGTCCAACTATTTGGTTTTGTCCTGTCCCCTTCCTTTTCCTCTCTTTCATCTCCAGCAGAATGTGAGAAGATCGGCTACCATGACAAATATGGGGAACCAATAACCAGGGATCCAGACCTCCAGGACGACCTGGAGTTCGCTGGGAGGACAACATAAAACAATCTCTGAAGGACGGAGGACTAGACTGGAACCAGGCCAGGAGAAAGAAAGGAATATTACATACGTAAAGGTATGTTTCAGGCACTCAAGGGAAATCAAACAATCAATACCCTTTAGCTCCCCGAGGAGCATTGGCCTTCAACAAACACATGCCAAATCCTCCTGTCCCATGCCATACGCTCGAGTTCTTTCCATGTTTTCCTCATCATTTTCACCTCTGTATCCAGTTCTCTTCTCCATGTGTTTTTTGGTCTACCTCTGCCTCTCTTTCCCTATGGATTCCAGAACAAGGACTGCCTTGTAATGCTATCAACAGGATTCCTCAATGTGTGTCCTACCCATCGCCAGCGTCTTCTTCTCAGCTCTTGTTACACTGGCACTTGTCCGGTTCTTGTCATCAATTGCACATTTATGACTTTTTCATACCATTTCAGTCCTTCTATTCTACGCAAGCACCCGTTTATAAAAGTCTGTAGCTTTTTAGTTGTTGTGTTTGTTGCTCTCCATGTTTCAGAGCCATACAATAGGACTGAATTGATATTTGAGTTGAAGATTATTATTTTCTTGTAGGACTTGATTTCTCTGTTCTCCATATGTTTCCCAATGCAATGAACGCTCCTCTTGCTTTTTGTATTCTTATTTTGATATCATTGTCTGTCCCTCCAACTTTGTCTATATTACTACCAAGATATGTGTACGATTCTACATCCTTTAGAGGTGCTTCTTCAAGTTCAATCTTGTTATCATTTCTTGCATTTATTCTCATAATCTTTGTCTTTTCCCTGTGTATTTTCAGGCCCACTTGTTGTGACCTCTCATCAAGAATTTTCATTTTCTCTTGCATCTGATTATGGTTATGGGACAGAAGAGCCAAGTCATCTGCAAAATCCAGATCATCAATTTGTTTAGTCAGACTCCACTGGATTCCATTTCTGTTGTGTGATGTCGATGTTTTCATAACCCAATCTATTGCTAGTAAGAAAAGAAATGGAGACAAGAGGCATCCCTGCCTCACCCCCGTTCTTATCCTAAACGGTTCTGTAAGTTGTCCTTCATAAAGAACTCTGCATGTCATGTCTTCATAGGTCTTACTTAGTAAGTTAATGTCATGGGAACTCCATAATGCCTCATCAGTTTCCAAAGTGATTCTCTGTCTACACTGTCAAATGCCTTTTCGTAGTCCACGAATCCGATGTAAAGCGGTGAATTCCATTCCAGACTTTGTTCAACTATTATTCACAATATGGCTATCTGGTCTGTACAGAATCTGTTTTGTCGAAAACCTGCTTGTTCATCTCTCAGTTGCTTGTCTATGGACTCTATTAATCTCTCAAGGATGATTCTGTCTAATGCTTTTCCTGGCATTGATAGTAACATTATTCCTCTATAATTTGTGCACTCTTGTAAATTTCCCTTCCTAGACAACTTGACCAGATAACATTCCTTCCATTCTGCTGGTATTTCCTCGCTCTCCCAGACTGTGCCAAGTAGTTTGTATAATATCTCTGTAGAGGTTTCAATATCTGTTTTGATGGCCTCTGCTGAAATTCCATCTGGACCAGTTGCTTTTACATCTTTCAGAAGCTTTGTGGCTTTCTTTATTTCTTCTCTACTTGGTCGTTCACAGCTGATTTGTAGCTCCTCTTCTGCTGGCTGGATGTCTGGGGGATTAGTTGGAGCTGGTCTATTGAGAAGTTCCTCAAAATGTTCTGTCCATCTCTTCATTTGTTCTTGTATATTACTAAGCAATTGTCCATTTTTATCTTTTATGAGGCGGATTTGCTTGCTTACATTTGCGTTAGCTTCTTTGTGTTGTTGTACAGGTCTCTCATATTTCCTTTGGCTGCAGCTACCTCTGCTTCCGTTGCTAACTCTTCAATATACTTCCTCTATGAGCCTTGGCTTTGGAGCTTCTGGTTTTGCTTTTTAAATCTGCTTTCTTGTTTTTCCTGTCTTCTATCTTGCTAATGGTTTCTGTTGTTATCCATGCTTTGTGCCGCTGTTCCCTTTTTCTCAGTACTTCTTCACATGTCTCGTTCCATATATGTTTTACTTGTTGCCAGTGGTCTTCCGTATCTGCTTCATCTT